>CM043007.1:12294887-12902228 GCA_023678885.1 Pogostemon cablin | reverse complement strand
CCAACCCTCATGGCTGACAATATTATAATCAAAATCAACAAAAGAAAAGATAAAGAGAAATATGAAACCCTAGTGTCACGTGGTTTATGATCTCCCTCCATCTTTCTGATTGACTCACCTCTCTCAACTGCACTTGAATCTTCTCCCGAACTAATATAATGGATGGATGAAAGATGGGTAAAGGGAAGAAGATGAAAGGTGGAAGGCGAAAGACGGCGTGAGTGTTCATGCCATTTTGTTCTCTTCTCGATCTTGGCATAATGGAGCTCTTTTATAGCTGTTGGAGTATGGCATCATGCGAATCAAGCAGTGTGGGCCATTTAATCATCAATGGGCTCTTGGATGGACTTCATTCGGATGATAAGAAATGTAAAAAATAAGGCCTTCTTTTAACATAGGCCCCGCCACTCAATTCAAATTCATGAGTTGAATTTAGCACATGAATGACCGTGCACCCACATTTGCAAGTGTGATACCAATTCTTTGCATGAGTTATTGGGCCCACCTCTTGAAATCACTTGAACACAGCCCAAAATTTCTTAATTAATTTTGCAAATCCATTATATGTTTCATGGGTGGCTTCTTTCTTCTTCATAGGTGATAATCATTGTCGAGGATTAATGATTGCTAAGTTAGACCCTCATATTTTATATCAATCTCACCCTAAAATCTGCAAAATCTCAACAATACCCGTGAAGATATAAAAATTAAATATAAGTTATAAACTCCACAAACAATGCTAAAATAATACAATAATCATATGAAAACGGCCTATGAAAAGCGTGAATTTTCATGCTAAACAAGCAGCAACAAATAAAAGAATCCGAATTGACATAATGTGATCGATCCTCTTTTAATTTTGTAGACCCACTTCCAACGGTTTTTACACCATTTAGTTGGTTCTACAAGCTCCTAGAGATGATTTTGAATCCATTGCTACTTGTTAAGATTCTGCATTTCGATCTTGTAGTGCATTGCCGTGTCCATGGGATAATTTCATGATTACTAGGGACCAAGTCTCACGACTCTCCTAAAATATAAATTTATTCAGTTGTAAAACAACCCTCCCACTATGATAAAGCACTACATGCAATTGTGTATCAGATGTGACATGGGATGCAGTTTACTTGTGGTATATCCTCTTGTATTCTTGGTACTAAAATTTGTGTTTTCCTTCTCACACCTTTTAGAACAATCTATACATGGATTTGTAATTTATTACATAGTCCATTCCAAAATCTAGTGTTCGTGTTAACAATCACTTTTTGATCTTTTGGACTATTTAAATAAACCATCCTTCTTTTTTCTAGGATATCCCATAAACAGACAAACATTCGACATGTTGTTTCTAGGGCTTACCCATAAAATGAATTTAGTAATTCCAAATAATTCATCATCTAGCTAACTATTTTCATAAGAGTCTTATTCCTTCTATCTGCCACACCATTCAGCTGGGGCTTGCCTAGTGTAGACTACTTGAGATTCAATCTCAACATCTGATAAATAGCTCCTAAACTATCCTAAGAGGTACTCGCCACCACGATTTAAATCGTAATAACTTGATATATTTTCCATGACGCTTCAATGCATCAGTCATGTACTTCTTGAATTAATCATAGTACTCAGACTTGCAGTGCATTAAATAAATATATTTGGTTCCTAGAATAATCTTCGAATATTCATAAACACCTCTCGCCGGGATAATCTTAGGATCGCTTAAATCAGAATGAACCATTTCCAACATATCTTTTCATGGCTCTATACCCCCTTGCCTTGAAAAAGGCAATTAATCATTTTTACTTCCAAGTAAGACTCACTAGTTCGATATTTTTCACTTCCAATAAACCTAATGGTTCATCGGCTATCAACTTTTGAATTGTACTTAAGTAAAATAATCTAGACTTAGATGCCAAAAGTATGTTTAGTTCATCTCCGAAGGTTCCTTTCTCTTACTAAGATTAGAAGATGCATTATTAATTACTATTTGTTGCATTCATGAGATAAACATGATTTTAGAGTGTACAAATTGTCACTATCATACCATAACAGATTATAACTATATCCTTCATTATAATGACCATGTCATTTAAATAAAATAGAGTATTAATCCGTAAATGCATAGAAACCGAAATGAAATTCTTTCTATGAAAATATACGTAAAGCCAATTTCTCTTAATCAAACGTTTATTCCTATCTTAAGATAAACAAACAACTTCCACTGCAACAGCCACTACTTTCGTAGTTTACCCATGTACTTAGTAATCTCATCATCACTTAGTTGCAGACTAGTGATTTCGATATTTACACACAACGTGTCAGTAAACGCCATCACTAATCATGCTTCAACAACTAGTGAATGAGATAATATCCTTGTTCACCTCTTGATGAAATTGGTTTTCCTTCGCCGTACATTTTGTCAGAAGTTTTCCCACCATATACAACCTTTTGTAATTCAGGTGAAACTTGCTCAAAACGTTAAGGCAAACTATAAAAATAATTGAGCTAGGTTTCCCCTTCAATTTCTATTCCAAGTATTTGCAATTCAATCATCAAGTTAAACATGACATCTTGCCTTTTTTACTTACTCAAGTATCCGAAGAGTCTCACGAGACCATCATATTTCTATAAACCTCTCACCTCTTTACTAAAGACTTAAATAGGCATCAGAAGGCATCCTTAGTGAGAGCACATATTTATTTTCCTAAGCAGTAATAATTGAAATCAAGATTCTTTTCTAATCATTTATTTAGGACAAGTAAATATTATTTCTTTCAGTTAACAATAAGTGAAATAAACTATTTGAAAATTCAACGAATTAAGTAAATAAATACGATGATCAAACACTTCAAATTTTAATTTTATATTGATTCCCACAATAAATAATATAAAATAAATTTACCGACATCTCAAGCACCGTGAATTTGCATTCCATGTTAGTGTGGACGTATACAAACCCTAATATTCACAAGAAAAGGTTTTACCCATTAATTCCATACGTCATAATTAACCTTATGACTCAATGATTAATAGTTGGTTGTCCTTTAGCCATGCAATTTAATAGCAGTGACTCCATTGGAGAGGATACATATTAATTGCACCTAAGTGTATACCATTATTTGATATTAAGTACGTTACCCAAGTTTGTGTGTCTTACAGTTGGAGAAGTCCACAAGCCCTCAAATAATTTCCTACAATCATCAATTATTAATTTGTACCAGTGATCCGCAAATAAAACTCATCTGTTGGGGAGGAAGGCATTATAGCCGACTCATAAGCTTACTTGCATCACATTACAAATAATAATTATTTCTTGAAATTTATTCCAGTGATCTGCAAATAAAACTCATCCGTTAGGGAGGTAGGCACTAAAACTGACTCATAAGCTTACTTGCATCACTTATTAAATCAATGGAGGTGCGGGATCATTGATAGGGATTTTCTCAACACACAAAATAATCCTCAAGTATAAGGATATCAATTGTAGTTGCGAAAATGACCAAGTTACAATATCGAACCCACGGGACGGATAAATATCAATTTTGTATTCCTCTAGTATATTTTAGACTATGTTTGGTAGTTGAATAGGTTTAATGGATAATAACTTCTAATCGAAATAACAAAAGAAATAGCAAGAGTAGAGAAAAGTGAGTTGTGATCAATAAGAATAATAGGTAGTTCGTCGGGTCATCCAGTTTCACTAGCAATTCGTATTTTCATGTGATGGTGTCCGACTCTGCCCTGTGGTTTGTGGACGCATCACTAGACCATGCAAGTTTACTATATAGACACAAGTAAATATGCGCTTGACACGTGTGAATAACATCGGAGCAAGAGATATGCTTCACCCCCCTTTCTAGGTACTATCATAATCAATTATCTTCTACGTCTAGAATCTAACCCGATTTGATCTCCCTTTTTAGGTACTATAAAGTTATACTCTTCATCCTATTCATCAACCCGAATTTAATTCAATTCATGAATATTCATATAAGACAGTTCTAATAATACTTCAGAATCTCTTCACTTAGAATTATAACAATAAACCATGCTCAGTAGTGAACGCACTCAATCAATAACCATGTTATGTATTCAGACTCTACACAACGATCATTGATGCACAAAACGACTATGAGTATGGATTAAATATGCAATCTTATATAAAACAAACCACAGGCAGTGTTGTACGGAGTTTTACACACGAAACACGAATTACATCATGAAACTTTCATAACCCTAGAACTACCAAGGTGGTTCTAGCCCATGATTGATCTAGGAACAATCATGGTTAGATTGATCATTCTTACTTGAACCTTCAGCGAATCTCTGTCACAGCCCTTCGGATGGATCACCACCTCTACTCTTGTCTCTCCTACGATTGACGATCAAAAGCTCTCCTTATTCTCTGTATGAGCCTCCTTTTATACTTGTAATCACGTCTCTAGGGCTTGGAATGGGCTTTCTAAGTGATCTCACGCGTTTCGGCCTCGAAAATCCAGATAAGGTAAGTTCTCGCATATAGGTTCGACCACGTCAAACAGGTCGAACCCCTGGCCACAGGTCGAACCCCAGGTCGAACCCCGCTACTGGAAGAATTCTGCACAGGTTCGACCTTCTGAACAGGTCGAACCACTTAGGCTTTGGTCGAACCCCTGGTCGAACCTCAGCACTGGACAACTCCCGTTCCCGATTCAACCAACTGGCAAGTCGAACTCAAACGTCGTGGTCGAATCCTCTTTCTTGCAAACTGGTTCAACCATGGTTCGACCTGATGGTCAGGTCGAACCAATTGAGTCGTGGTCGAATCCATCTCTGCACGTTCAGCAACGTTGGTTCTGTTGGATTGTATACTAAAAGTCTAGCTTTAGTATGAACAATGTCATAACAATATTTGAAATGAGAATCATTGATCAAATGATTGCATCTTATAATTTATTTTATATGCATGATGCAATAGTCTATTTACTTTATATTGTAGATAATATGTTGTGCGACAACACGCAGAAGATCATATTATCGGTTTCCTTATAAAGTATAAACAGATGCTCACAACTGAGATAGACGGGGACTCTCTATCGGTATGGTTGTAGTGTGGTTTGGTATTAGCTTGTCTTGGCTATAGAATCACATTAGTGCACTTGTGTGTATTGAGCAGGACCGCCTGAGATCGTTCTTCTTATACTGACTATATAGTAGAACTTGATCTCTGTTATTATGGAAGTTCGTCCTCTTAATCCCTATACAATAACCTCGACACGTAGGGCAGTATGTATTTCTTTGATTCATCAATGGGTGAGATTTATAAGTATTAAATCAACAAACTCGGTGAGTTGGGAAATAGTGCTGTATCTATGGTGTGCTGTTGATTGTAGAAGGAATCCATGTCCGTCATAGGTTGATGATGTCCCCTTGAGGAGCTCATAAGGTTTATCATGTAAATCTTGCAAGTGGATTAATTTCCGGCATGATAATAAGGTTGAGTGGTACTACTCTTGGATGAGATATTAATTAATTTGAGTTGTCAGTAACTTAATTAATTAATGGACATTGTATATCTTAAACATGGGGAGACTATCGGGCTCATAATAAGAAGGAGCCCAGAACATAATTTTGGGATTGGACGGGTAGTGCAGTAATAATATTTTAGTGGACTATATTATTATTATTGGATTTAATTAAAAGCTTTGGGCTAAGCTTGGTTAATTAAATTCAATTGAGGCCCAGCCCAATTTCTCCTCCTGGTCCCTGCAGTAGCCCTTATAAATAAGTTATCTCAGTTCCTGTTAACCCTAAGTCTGCGCCTCTTACGTAGAAGGGAAAGGATCAGGAACAGATTGAGAGAATCCTACAGATTGTTGCCCACACAACAACAGGATTCGACTTGGGACATACAGCAGAAGATCGAGAGGTGGTTCTCTGCAACGATCAACCTCTACACCAACCCAAAAGTACGGTAAACATATTAATTTTGCTTCCGCTGATTTGTTTACTATTTATCCTAACGATCACGTTGATCCGCACGATCCAATTGCCAACAATTGGTATCAGAGCGTTGGTTTCGTGGTGAAACGTGAGTCGTTTGATAAGGTTTTTGTGATTATTTGATTATTTGATATGATCTGGATATATTCACATGTTTTTGTGTTCTCGTGTTTCAATTATCACAGTACGTTTCTAAACCTGATGAAAGGGATTGTACATGTGTGTATTATACATTATTCCTATGTGCTAGAATCGTTGAATTTGTGTGTGATTATTGTAATTGTTCTCACTGTACACACACGGATGGACCATCATCGGTGTTTTTTCTTGCTGGACACTGTTCCCACACGACGTTGACCACGGGGTCACGATCGCGACGGGGCGGCGGCTGGGGTGTTAACCACCGAACCCAGGAACTGGACCATCTGGGGGTATAAACGGCGGCAGGTCGCAGCTGATGAGGCATGTGTCGGCAGCTATCATCGGGGTGGCGGCCTTGAGCGGTGTGATCGGTGGTGGATCAATTTGCGGTGTCGAACGGAGTGGTGAAAATCCGGCGATGGATTGAGATTGTGGATGTTCAGATCGATGCGTCTTATCTGAGCGATCTGGGCGGATTCCTTACTGATCGACTGCACGATTTGGTGCGACTCACAGAGGAGTCGTTTGATCTAGGCAACCCACTCCAATCTCCGGGTGAAGCAGCAGCGTCTGATCGGTCGAGGATTCTAGTGGGCTGCTGATGGCGCGTGTGGGAAGCGCACAGCTGCGCGGCTGGTGCGGATGAACTCCGATCGGCGTACAAGACAGGTGCTGCTGGGTCCGGCGATCGAATCAGTCACGGCGCTGATTGGTGGCTTGATTCCAGAACGCTGTGAGTCACGATCATGGGCTGAGCGCGGAGGTTGATGGAGACGGCATGAACTGCATCACTTGCAGTCGCTGTTTGGCGATGGAGGCATATCGACGGGACCCGATTGTACGCGCTGCAGACTGGTACTCCCGAGGTTCTGGACAGCGACGGAATCCAGTCGTTGGTTGTCTCTGCAAGCATGTCTTCCGGCGAATCCTTCGTGGGTGATGGTCGTCTGCAGCAGCACTGTTAGGCAAGACCGGTGGTTGCTGGCGGTTCCAAAATCGGCTGCCAGGCCTTGTGCGGCTGCTGTTTTAGGGCATCAGATGGGTCTTGGGCTGTGTCCATAGGGCCCATTTTTTATTAAATGAAATTGGGCTCCCTGCTAGGCCAGGTTTTAATTATGGAGGAAATGGGCTTGATGTATGGATGTCTCAGCAGGGCCTGTTTATTGTTATTAGCCTTTGCTCAATTTTAATTTGGTTTTGGGTTTTTGGGCCCAATTTTAATTAAAATGCTAATGGGCTGCTGGGCCAATATTTTATTGCTGGAATTTAATTAATTGTGGTTAATGAGCCAAGCATGATAAATTAATTAATTATATTAATGGACTAATTTTGTGCTAATGGGCTTGGTGGATTTAATTTAATTTTGGGCTGAGTATATGGGTCATGAAAAATGGGCTTGATTAATTATTTAATTTGCTGCTCATTTTGTGCTCCTTTGTTGCTCTAGGGCCCAAATTAATTAATCCACTATTTATGCAATTAATTAATGTTATATAACTGATTAATTGATTTAATTGTCAATTATTGTTGTATATGTGTAAGACATGTTCTATGTAATTTATTTATTTAAATTGCTGTTAATAGAAGCATGTCTAAGTTGTATATTTTATTCTGGAATATTATATGCATGTTAAAAACCCTCGGTGTTTAAATAACTAAGTGGGAGAGGGGATTGGTAATTAATTCCCGCGGCCTCCATTATTGGTTTGTAAGTGATGTGAGTAAACTTGCGCGTTGGCAATAGAGCCTTCCTCCCTAACGGATGAGTTTATTCACGGATCACTGGTACAAACTTCTTTAAATAATTATTGGTTGTAATGTGTTGCATATGGGCTTGCGCGTTGGCTATAGTGCCTTCCTCCCTAACGGATGAGCTTATATGCGGTTCACTAGTACAAACTTATATAATTGATGGTTGTAGAAAGTTATCTGAGCGCGTGTGTACTTCTCTAACAGTAAGGCACATAAGCTTGGGCAGCGGACTTGGGATCAAATAATGGTGTACACTTAGGTGTAAATAATTAGTATCCTCCCCAACGGAGTCACTGCTATTATTTGCATGGCTAAAGAGGAACCGACTATTAATTATTTTGTCATAAAGTTAGGTTGACAAATGAAATTAATGGGTAAAACCTTCTCTTGTAAATGTTCGGGTTTGTAAACGTCCACACTATCGTGGCTTGCAGACTCACGGTGCTTGAGATGTCGGTGAATTTTATTTTATATTGTTTTGAGGGAATCGATATAAAAGAATAAAATTCGAAGTTTTGATCGGTAAATTTATTTGTGATTCTCTGAATTTTGAATGGTTTTATTTCACTAATTGTTAACTAAAAGAAATTATATTTACTTGTCCTAATTAACTGATTAGAAAAGAATCTTAATTTTGAAATTTACTGCTTAAGAAAATACATGTGTTCTCTCAAAGGACGGCTCATGATGCCTATTAAAGTCTTTAGTGAAGAGATGAGAGGATCATAGAAATATGATGAACTCATGTAACTCTTCAGATACTTGAGTAATTTAAAAGATGCAAGATCATGATAGAATTTGATGAATGAATTGGAAAAGCTTGGAGTATAAATTGAAAGGGAAACCTAGATCAATTTTATTCTCCATGTTTAGCCTTGATGTTTTGAGAAAGTTCTACCTGAAATACTAGAGGATGTATATGGTGGGAGACTTCTGACAAAACATGTGGTAAAGGAAAGCCATTTTCATCATAAAGTGAACAAGTTTAATATCTTATTCACTAGTTGTTTAAACATGATTAGTGATGGCATCTATTAACACGAAGTGTGTAGATACTGGAATCACTAAATGTTTATTACTAAGTGAGGATAAGATAGTTATGACATGGGTAAAACTACGAAGGTAGTGGCTATTGCAGTGGGAGTTATTTATCTATCTTATGATAGGAATAAATGATTGATTATGAGAAATTATCTTTACGTACGTTTTCATGGAAAGAATTTAATTTCGGTTTCTATGCATTAACGGATGGATACTTCATTTCATTTATATGACATGGTCATAATGATGAGGAATGGGGGTATAAACCGTTATAGTACGTTGGTGGATAATAATTATACTCTTGAATCATGTTCATCCCACAGATGCAAGAAATAGTAATTAATAATGCATCTTCTAATATTAGTAAGAGAAAGGAACCTTCGGAGATGAACTAAACATACATTTGACGTCTAAGACTAATTCATTTTACTTGAGTAGGATTCAAAAGTTGATAGCCGATGGACCGTAAAGTTTATCTGAAGTGGAAACTATCAAACTTGCGAGTCCTGCTTGAAAGTAAAAATGATTAACTGCCTTTTCAAAGCTGTGGAGTGTAGAGCCAAAGATATATATGTTGGAATAAGTTCATTCTGATTCAAGCGGACCTAATATTATCCAGGCAAGAGGTAGACATTACGGTTTAACCGTGGTGCTAAATACCTCTTAGGATAGTTAGGAGCTATTGATCAGAAGTTGAGATTAAATCTCAAGTTGACTACACCGGGTATGCCTCAGCTGAATGGTGTGGTGGGTAGAAGGTATTAGACTCTTATGGTTATAATTAGATAGATGATGAATTATTTTGAATAATTAAAATTCATTTTATGGATATGCCCTAGACACAGTAATTCGTGAAACGTTTGTCTGCATATGGGATATTCTAGAAAAATGGAGAGTGATTTATTTAGTCCAAAAGTTCGAAGGGTGATTGTCAACACAAACACTAGATTTTTTGGAAAAGGACTATGTAATAAATCACAAGCCCATGTATAAGTTGTTCTAAAGGAAGTGAGAGGAAAACACTAAGTATAAGTACCAAGTGTACAAGAGGATATACCACAAGGTAAACTGCAACGCGTGTCACATCTGATACACAATTACATGTAGTACCTTGTCGTAGTGGGAGGGTTGTTCGACAACTCGTAAAATATATATTTTGGGAGAGTTGTGAGACTAGATCCCTAGTAAACATGGTATTGTCCCACGGATACGACGTAACACTACAAGATGAAAATGCGGAATCTTAGTAAGTTGCAATGCATGTTAAAATAGAATCTACGGGTTCTATATTAAGTCTGGGAACTTGTATGACCAAGAAATGGTGTAAAAGCCATTGCAAGGGTCAAAGGGAAATAAAAGAGGATCATACAGAAAGGTGAAAACCTTGGAAGCAAAGCTTGTTGCGAAAAGGTGTACTCAGAAAGAAATGGTTCGATTATGAGGGAACATATTCGCTGGTAGCTATGCTTTAATTGATCTGGATTCTTTTATTTATTGCTGCTCATATTAAATTATGAGGGACAGCAAATAGATGTCAAGACAGCTTTCCTGATTGGAAGTCTTGAGGAAAACATCTATGTGAAGCAACCAGAGTAATTCATTGCAAAGTACTAATAACATTTTGATAGTAAGCTTAAAAGTGTCCAGCGATGGACTAAAGCAAGTTTTAAGATCGTGAAGCATCTGTTTTGATTAGATAATCCAGTGGTATGGATTTAAATCAATGAACGGATGAGTCTTGTGTGTTGTAAAGAGTGACGGAAATGTGGTGGTGTTTTTTGTACTATACGTAGATAGTATCTTGCTCATTGGAGACAATGAAAGAGTATTATCGGGCGTATGGGTGCGGTTAATAAAGCAGTAAAGATGAAGGACTTAAGAAAGACAAAATATATCCTTTTGATCACGGTTATACGGATCACAAGAAAGGATGTTATGCTTATCTCAAGTTTCATAAAATGATACAATCCATACTCGTTTAGCATGTGAATTTATCTAAGTAAATGTGTCTTTGAGACACAAGAAGAAGATAAAGAGGATGAAAGCGGTTCCTTATGCTTCGGCGAATAAGGAAGCTTAATCTAAGGAATGTTATGAACAATGTTGGATATCTGTTTTGCTGAATGCATGAACAGTAGGTATCAACGTAACCCGGAACAAGAATGATGAACTGTGGTAAGACATTTATAAAGTGCCTGAGAATGACTGGAAATTATATGTGGACTTACTGGACAGATTCACTGCTTCTTGTGGATTACGTAGATTCAGATTTTTTAGTCAGATTGGACGGCAGTAAAATCACCTCAAAGGTTATGTGTTTAATCTTAGGAAGTAGAGTCATAATGTGGAGGAGTGTTATATAGAAATATATTTCAGACTCCAGACTCCATCATGGAAAGATGATGAATTGGAGCCTATGAGGCAGCCAAAGTATCTATATGACTCTAGAGACTTCATAATGGACTTTGAAGTGGTTCTAAGTTTGCCCAAGTTAATCACAATTTACATTGATGATATTGGTGCAGTTGCAAACTTAAAGAAATCACAAGTCCATAAGGCAATTAAACACATGGAGCGCGAGTACCACCTATTACGAGAAATCGTATGATGAGGGGAAGGTTGTTGTCGCCTAGATTGCATCGGATGATGACCTAGTAAACTATTTACAAGGACCTTAAGGCGATAGCTTTTAATGGTCGTGTAGTGGGAGTAGGAATCAGATGTATCATGACAGCATAGTCTTTTAGTATAAGTGGGAGATTGTTGGATTGTATACTAAAAGTCTAGCTTTAGTATGAACAATGTCATAACAATATTTGAAATGAGAATCATTGATCAAATGATTGCATCTTATAATTTATTTTATATGCATGATGCAATAGTCCATTTACTTTATATTGTAGATAATATGTTGTGCGACAACACGCAGAAGATCATATTATCGGTTTCCTTATAAAGTATAAACAGATGCTCACAACTGAGATAGACGGGGACTCTCTATCGGTATGGTTGTAGTGTGGTTTGGTATTAGCTTGTCTTGGCTATAGAATCACATTAGTGCACTTGTGTGTATTGAGCAGGACCGCCTGAGATAGTTCTTCTTATACTGACTATATAGTAGAACTTGATCTCTGTTATTATGGAAGTTCGTGCTCTTAATCCCTATACAATAACCTCGACACGTAGGGCAGTATGTATTTCTTTGATTCATCAATGGGTGAGATTTATAAGTATTAAATCAACAAACTCGGTGAGTTGGGAAATAGTGCTGTATCTATGGTGTGCTGTTGATTGTAGAAGGAATCCATGTCCGTCATAGGTTGATGATGTCCCCTTGAGGAGCTCATAAGGTTTATCATGTAAATCTTGCAAGTGCATTAATTTCCGGCATGATAATAAGGTTGAGTGGTACTACTCTTGGATGAGATATTAATTAATTTGAGTTGTCAGTAACTTAATTAATTAATGGACATTGTATATCTTAAACATGGGGAGACTATCGGGCTCATAATAAGAAGGAGCCCAGAACATAATTTTGGGATTGGACGGGTAGTGCAGTAATAATATTTTAGTGGACTATATTATTATTATTGGATTTAATTAAAAGCTTTGGGCTAAGCTTGGTTAATTAAATTCAATTGAGGCCCAGCCCAATTTCTCCTCCTGGTCCCTGCAGTAGCCCTTATAAATAAGTTATCTCAGTTCCTGTTAACCCTAAGTCTGCGCCTCTTACGTAGAAGGGAAAGGATCAGGAACAGATTGAGAGAATCCTGCAGATTGTTGCCCACCCAACAACAGGATTCGACTTGGGACATACAGCAGAAGATCGAGAGGTGGTTCTCTGCAACGATCAACCTCTACACCAACCCAGAAGTACGGTAAACATATTAATTTTGCTTCCGCTGATTTGTTTACCGTTTATCCTAACGATCACGTTGATCCGCACGATCCAATTGCCAACAGGTTCGACCTGCTGGAGAGGTCGAACCCTCCTCCAGCCAGGTCGAACCCACCTAATTCTTGGGCGGTTCGCGTGGCTTCGACTCTGTCTCTTCGATTCTTGGCTCTTTCACTCCGTTTTTGCTAAGAAAACGCTCAAATAGCTCCACTAACACCTGATTCATGCTAATTCACAATATATATAGGTTTTCCACCTATTTCCACATCAAAACTCTCCAAAACTAGCACAAAACATAGCGCCAAACTTGTGAATTTACACACTCATCAAACCCCCAAACTTACATGTTGCTCATCCCGAGGCAAATAATTTAAACCACAGGAGTCGTGTATAATTCAACAAGATCTAGTACAACACATATTACACATGCCACTTCATTGAATCAAACAAGAATTACTTGCATCAAATATGTCACTCATGTAAAATCAATCCAATCACACACCATTCGGAGTACTAAGTAATCTCACTGACAAGATAAGTCTTTACTCTCTTTCGCTCGTACGTGAGGCACTATAGGCTAGTATAAACACTCATAGCAATTCATATTCACGCGTAACCATAAGCTTGGCAAAGGTCTCAAAAATCAACTTACATTAGATTAATACTAGGATCACAAAGGACTTGCTTCTAGGTTGTAACGTTGGCTCTTTGGAAAGGGTAGGAAAATTTGGTCATAGTAACTTAATACACTAGTAGAGAGTTACCTTGGAGGTTCTTGATTTCTCATTCGGCTTCATATTCTCCTCCAATTATCCTCTTGCACTTGCAATTTTCAATTTTCCTTCTCTTCCTTGCATCAACATCATTCTTCTTTTAATTACTCGGGTACCAGTTATAGGCACTACCCTTCTCGAACATCGTTCAGCTGTTTCTTAAAAACTTCAAGCCCCATGTATAAGCAATTCGGGATACCAATTTCAGGCACTAACCCAACAAGATTTAACCATGCACTTTTCTTACTGAACCTCATTCCATCTTCCCTTCGTTTCTTCCACACTTATTCACCTTATTCTCTCTACCAATGAATAGGGTATTTTCAAAGCTCAAATAAGGTAATTAAGGCTCTTATATTTAGCTTGCCAAAGAAAAAGCTTTTAAAAGGCTCAAACAGGGCTACCAAAGATTTATAAAATCATTAGGAAAGGTAAAATTTGGCTAAGTGACTCAATTAATAAAAAATGGCCTAAGATCATATCCTAATATTTCATCAATTGTAAGTTTCACACAAGACTCCAAGCCAAGTTCTAGAATACATTCATACAAATGATTCTCTCAAGAATAAACTATCATGATTAATCATGATAAAGGCTCAAATCCTCACATAGGTAATCAATTCCTAATACTCCTCATAGCACATAATCAAAATCAATTCCTCATGAATTCCATATACTTAACAAATTATTCATGCTCTTTCCAAATGAAAATAAACACGTAAACATATGAATGCACAGAATCAATAACCCATATACAAAACAACGATACAAGATCAACTATATCAGGTACATGCCACTCACACATGAATCACACCCCAATCTGTAAAAATAAAAAGAAAAACGGGAGATAAGATGAATCGGAGAAGCCAAAAGAAACCTGAAACTACTCCCTAGGAGCATCATCATCCTCATCATCATCGTCATCCTCATCCATTCTATTTTCCACAGCTCGGCACAGACTGGTAACGTGCTTATCCATCATATCCACTCGACTACTCACTCTACCAACACGCTCATCCAAGGCAGAGTACCTTTCGTTCAGCGTGGCGTATTTGGCGTTAGCGAGCGCGAGCTGCCTGTTCGTCTCTTGCTGCGCAGCTACCACCGCGATCAGCTGCTCATGAATCAAGCGAAGCTGCTCCCTAGTACCTGGAACTGCTCGCCGCTGCTGCGGTACCGGAGCATGCTGAGGCGCATCGTGCTGCTCTTCTCCCGGAATCTCCATCTCCGGCTGCTCATCTACCTGATCCTCCTCTTCAGGCTGCTGTGGCTGAGGTGGACAGAACTCTCCTTGATCAACAATCTGCTGTAACTCAGCCATCCTCCCCTCAGCACACATCTGTGCTACCGCTCTCCAATCACCACCCGACTTCACTGCCACGGATAAAGCGGTGTGTCCAAGAGAATTCATTAGATTATTCCTTGCTTCCCGAATAGTTGTCAAGTTGCTCACGTCGAAGGGGAACATAAATTCGAAAGGCTTGAGACCTCTCGTGAAAAACCAATCTCCATTTCTAAAATGGGCAAATCCTCCCTTCGCGCACGTGCTCATCATTAAATCGGGTTCTCCTTCTACTGGTGTAATGCCGGTGAGATCCAAGTTGTAATGCTCAGCCACGATCGTCAATAACCCTCCAATATTCACCTTTTGAAACCAATGGTCTTGAATCGATTCAGCTGCACAATAAAATAAGCTCCAACATTGAACTTCACTCCATTCAGCATACACCACAGGGCATATAGCTCTCCTCTAGACACAACACTCCCCTCCGAGCGGGCGAACAACGTGTTGCTCAGAATGTGGTCCATGTACCTCAAGACAGGGTTCTTTATTGTGGAAGCACGAGCCTGTCTGGTCTTATAATCACGAATCTCCCCAGTGATCTTCCTCCAAAACCGCTTTACACTGAATGCAGCATTTTCTAAACGAGGGATCTCCAAAGGCGTCTCAAACAGCTCATTGAAATCCTCAGACGTCCATCTCCTACTCACTCCACCAAGCTGAAACGTACACCGATAGGGGTATCCAAGCGGGTCCTTCTCCATCTCAAACGAGCAAACTACTTCCGCTGTAACATGGAAGTACGTCGGCCACTTCAACTCCATGAATCTTCGGATCCCTACTTGATCAAACATCCAAAATATATCATCCCCTATTCTCATTATCCTCATCGCTTCATCATCTTGGTATCGAGTGCGAGCTATCTTGTCTGAAACTTTCTCCCACTTCTCTTTAATCTCATCCCAATCTTGCATCCTAATCTTGAAGTTATCAGGTAAACGATCTTGTAGCCTCAGTTTTCTTGTCACTTTGTCCAAATTTGAAGGCCTGTCATGCCTCTTCTTCAATCTCTCCTCCTCTGCCTTTCCTTTTCCTTTACTTGATACTTGCCCCTTTCCTGAAAACAAATACTTCAATCTAACCAACAAGACAAGAAAGCAAGTACTGTACTAGCACATCAGATACTCTACTCAAGACTTCAAGCATCAATGCATATTCAAACAAACTACCATCTCAACACCACTTGCTTATTCAACATTCTCAAAAAATCTTCAATCACACCTTCCTTAATCATCAAAACATAACCAACAAGCATGCATTAAGCAATTCAAGCAATTCAATCAAAAATTCAACATGTTTCCCTCAATGAACTACTTCAATTTCATCAATTTCAAACCAAATCAACATGCTCATTCTATGATATGTTCTATATCCTTGATCAATCAACATAAAAATTCAAGTTCTATCAATAATCAATCAACCAAAAACCAAGAAACAAGAATTCATATGAAACAAATCATAATATCAACATTCACCATGAAATTCCATCATACTCAACATCAATCCTCTTTTTCACATCGAATTTCTTACCTAAACTTTCAATCCTAGAGTAATTGAATTGGAAAAACATACCTTGTGACTTGCCCATGGTGAAAAACCGATCGAGAACACACAACAACTAAAAATCGCGATTTCAGCCCTAACTCGCGACGAAATCCGCCCAAATCCGCGACCGAATCGATAATTCAAGGTGTAGTGTTGTGTAATCAGTGTGAAATCAAGTGTAATTGAGGAATTTTTGCAAGGGTGTAGAGGTTCGAAGAGGGTTCGAGGTTTGGTGTTTCGAAAAAAATGATCGAACCCCTCTGAAAAATTGAACTTAAATCGCGTACCTGGCTTGGTTCGACCTCGGGTTCGACCACCTGAACAGGTCGAACCATGGATGACGAGGTCGAACCTCTATTCTGGACAAACGATCTTATCGGTTCGACCAGGGGTTCGACTTGCTAAACAGGTCGAACCTTCCTTGAATTGGTCGAACCCCTCTCCTGGAAAACAGAGTGCTTCAAACTGACAGGTTCGACCATAAGTTCGACCTCCTGATCAGGTCGAACAACTATGGCTTTGGTCGAACCTCCTCTCTGGACAACTTTTGACGCCAGTTCGACTTCCTCTGCTTTTGTTCGACCTCTGGCTCTGGTCGAACCCCTCCTAGACTTGGTCGAACCTTCCTCCTGATTTCCAAAACTGAGTGTTCTTCATTCACTACATACTTCAAGCTTCAACACAACTTCATTAGGTACAATCTAGAGCACAACTTCATTAGGTACAATCTAGAGCACAACTTCAAAAATTGTTCCACATTACATCATTCATGAGTAACTCCGGAAAAGAAAACATAACCAAAAATCACTGAACATTAGGCAAGTTGTAAAAAATCGTCACATTAAAATCGATTAAAATTTCAATATGGCCGCAAAAACTAACTCCCCTAACAAACAATACAAAGAAAAGATTATACTCTTAATGCTTCAATGAGGTAATAACATCACACCCCCCCAAACTTAGTAAAAACGTAAGTCGAAACTAAGTTTGAAAAGAGATGTAATTGCCGATTAGTAAGCATCCTAAATATAAAAATTTCTTACTCACACAAAAGAAATAAAGCAATAAAACGAAAGAGTAAGCTCTCAACAAGCGCTCATGTTTAACGTCGTAGAGTCACGACGGTACCAAATCAGATCAAGGTATCATCAAAAATGATACACGCATCATCCGGCGACCTATAATGCTCAACCGATGCCCATTCGCCGTGATAACGTCTCCATCTTTGTCAATAAGCTCAAAACTCCCCCCTCCTAAGGCTCGATGAATCATGAACGGTCCCGTCCACTTAGACTTCAACTTGCCTGCAAAAAGCTTCAAACGAGAGTTAAAAAGTAGTACCTCATCTCCTTGCTTGAACTCCATGTATGAAATCTTAGAATCATGCCACCTCTTCATTCGTTCCTTATAAATCTCTGAATTCTTGTAAGCACGATTCCTAAACTCATCCAATTGATTCATGTGAGTTATCCTCAACCCCTTCACATCTTTAAGGGTCAAGTTCAAGCGACGCAAAGCCCAAAACGCTTTGTGTTGAATTTCTACAGGTAAGTGGCACGGCTTCCCATAGATAATTTGATACGGTGACATATCTAACACCGTCTTGTAAGCGGTCCGGAACCCCCATAACACATCATCAAGCTTCATAGCCCAATCTTTTCTATTAGTTCCTACCACTTTCTCTAGAATCTGCTTTATTTGACGGTTGGAGACCTCTGCCTGCCCATTCGCTTGCGGATGATAGGGTGTAGTAACCCTATGTTTAACACCATAATCCTTAAGCACCTTCTCCAGAAATTTATTGACGAAGTGGGAACCTCCATCACTAACTAATGCTCTAGGAACTCCATAACGGGCAAAAATATGTTTCTTCAGGAAAGATAAAACAACTTTCGAGTCATTAACACGAGTAGGAATCGCTTCCACCCACTTTGAAACATAATCCACCGCAAGAAGAATGTAGAGAAACCCATTCGACGGGGGAAAAGGCCCCATAAAATCGATCCCCCATACATCAAATATCTCCACGGCTATGCTAGGCTGCAATAGCATCTCATCTCTCCTACCTATATTACCCATGCACTGACATCTATCGCAAGACGCCACATAGCTCTCACTATCTCTAAACAATGTAGGCCAATAAAGAGCAGATTGAAGTACCTTAGCTGTAGTCTTTTGTGCTCCGAAATGCCCCCCATTCGGTTGTGCATGACAGAACTCCAGCACACTTTCCATTTCCATCTCGGGTACACATCTTCGGACAATAGAATCTGTACAAATCTTGTAAACAAACGGATCATACCATATAAATGTCCCAACTTCCCTACGAAATTTCGCAAGTTGATATCGGTTGAGATCCCTTGGAATTTCACCAATGACAATGTAATTAACATAATCCACGTACCATGGATCCATACCTTGCGCTGCAACCACACATGCTCGCTCGGTACCTTCAACAGCCACAGCCATGATCTTCTCATCAGAGAACATCTCTTCAATATACTCGAAAGAATTATCACAATGCTCCCTAGTCTCCAACCTTGACAAGTGATCTGCCAACACATTTTTTGTTCCTTTCTTATCCCGAATCTCCAAGTCAAACTCCTGCAGTAGTAGAATCCATCTTATAATCCTAGGCTTTGTCTCCTTCTTCTCCATCAAATAACGAATCGCCGAGTGATCCGTATACACAATCGTCTTCATGCCAACCAAATACTGACGAAACTTATCGAATGCATACACAACAGCCAAAAACTCCTTTTCAGTCACCGTGTAATTCTTCTGTGCCGCATCGAAAGTCTTACTCGCGTAGTAAATGGCGCAGAACTTCTTCTCCCTTAGCTGCCCAAGCACCATACCCAATGCTACATCACTTGCATCACACATAAGTACAAACGGTTGAGTCCAATCCGGTGTGATCAAGATAGGGGCAGTAATAAGCGCCTCCTTCAAAACTTGAAAAGATGTTAGACACTCATCATTAAACACAAAAGGAATATCCTTTTCAAGTAAATGAGATAAGGGCTTAGAGTATTTCGAGAAGTCTTTAATGAATCTCCTGTAAAAACCGGCGTGTCCAAGGAAGGACCGCACTCCTCTTTTATTTGTCGGTGGTGGAAGCTTCTCAATTGCCACCACTTTAGCACGGTCTACCTGTAATCCCTTGGCAGAAACATGATTCCCAAGAACAATCCCATCCTTCACCATGAAGTGGCACTTCTCCCAATTCAAGACAAGATTAGTTTCTTGACACCTCTTCAAAACAACAGCAAGGTTAGACAAACACATATCAAAAGAAGAACCAAAGACTGAAAAATCGTCCATGAATACTTCCATGATCTTCTCTATCAAACCATCAAAAATCGCCATCATCCATCTCTGAAAAGTAGCAGGCGCATTACACAATCCAAATGGCATCTTCCTAAAAGCAAAAGTCCCGTAGGGGCAAGTAAAAGTGGTCTTTTCTTGATCCTCGGGAGCAATCATGATTTGATTATACCCCGAATATCCATCCAAGAAACAATAAAACTCATACCCTGCAAGACGATCCAACATTTGATCCATAAACGGAAGAGGGAAATGGTCCTTACACGTGTTCTCATTTAATTTCCTGTAATCCACATATGTACGCCATCCCGTAGGAATTCTCGTGGCTATAACTTCTCCATCCTCAGCTTTCACTACAGTCATACCCCCCTTTTTAGCAACTACATACAATGGACTCACATGGGGAATATCACTAATAGGATATATAATTCCAACATCCAACCACGTAAGAATTTGCTTCCTTATCACCTCTTGAATTGCGGGATTCACCCTACGCTGATTCTGAACACTAGCTTTGGCTTCATCCAACAACCTAATCTGATGCATACAATACGAAGGACTAATACCTTTCAAATCATCAAGTGACCACCCTATTGCAGACTTGTACTTCCTTAAGACATCTAATAACTCCTCAAGTTGATCATCATTAAGGGAAGAAGATATAATTACCGGATATTGTGCATTATCACCAAAAAAAGCATACTTCAAGTGCTCCGGCAATGGTTTCAACTCCTCTTTTCTTTTCTCCACTGGAGTGGTTTCGTTATCCAAAGGCAAGTACTTCCTGGTCCATTTGACTTCTTCCACCTTATTTCTTTCCAATGCAAACCTGTCATCACCCAAAGCAAGTAAGTTTTCAAGAAATTCAATACATACCTCGTTAGAAAGTCCGTCAAGCTCCGTAGTGGGATAAGTAAGAGACTCCATCAAACATGTCTCAAAAGGATCCTTTGACAAGATCAGAGACATATCCTCCTTCACAATCTCCTCCACCACGTCAATACTATAACATTGGGACTCCATTTGCATCTTCATTGCTTTGTCCAAGTTGAAAAGTACTTATTCTTTGTCCATTCTCAACTTCAGTTCTCCCTTTCGAACATCTATCATAGCTCCAGCTATAGCAAGGAATGGCCTCCCCAAGATTAAAGGAACATTATCCTTGTCATCATCCATTTCTAGTACAAGGAAATCCACAGGAAAGACTAGCTTCTCCACTTTTACAAGAACATCTTCAACAATACTTTTCGGAAACGTCATTGATCTATCTGCCAATTAGAGAGCAACAGTTGTCGGGGTCAGCTCCCCCAAACCAAGCTTCTGAAAGATGGAAAGCGTCATCAAATTGATGCTTGCCCCTAGATCGCACAAAGCTCCCCGTGCTGGCCCCTTCCCGATCTCACATAGAATAGTAAAGCTCCCCGGATCTTTCATCTTTGGTGGCAAATTCTTTTGAATAATTGAGCTACAATTCTCAGATAAGTTTACCATTTCAACTCCGGTTAAGCTTCGCTTCTTCATCAATATGTCTTTAAGGAATCGAGAATAATATGGCATCTCCATGATTGCCTCTGAAAAAGGGATGTTCAAGCTTATCTTGTTCATTATCTCTGAAAACTTCTTGAACTTTTCTTCTAACCCCTTCTTCACTAGCTTGTAGGGAAACGGTGGAGGTATCTTTGTTTTGGGAATCCCCCATTCATCACGATCAACCTTCTTCGCTTTCTCCTTTTCGGCTCTTAATCGCTTAGCTATTTCCCATTTTTTCTCAGCTATTATGTCTGTACTTTGCTCATTCCGTACCACTGGAGTTGCATCAACATCAAAAGGAACAACAGGTGCATCAATCAAAACATCTCGGTGAGGTTCGACTAGGGTTCGACCAGTTTGAGAGGTCGAACCAGGAGTGTATTGGTCGAACCTCTCTCCTGGAAGACTGATCTCATTCTGCTCCGGAGGTTCGACTTGGGTTCGACCAGCTTTGGAGGTCGAACCACTGCCCCCTTGGTCGAACCGCTTCACTGTATAATTTCTATCCTTCGGTTCGACCTGGGTTCGACCTGAAGAGTTGGTCGAACCATTTTGATCGTGGTCGAACTGTTCCTGCGTCAAAACAGAGTGCTCTGGCCGATGAGGTTCGACCAGGGTTCGACTTGAAAAGTTGGTCGAACCCTCTTTGTGTTGGTCGAACCGCTCCTGTGTTAAAACAGAGTGCTCTGGCCGATGAGGTTCGACCATGGTTCGACCTGGATGCCAGGTCGAACCCTCTGAATTTTGGTCAAACCGAGGCTTAGAAAATTCCAACTTTGATTCCGGCCTCATCGGTCCCTCGTACTGCGTTCCCTACCTCAGTGTGATGGCATTACACGACTTCGGATTCTCTATACTCTGAGACGGAAACTTTCCTTTTCCTATAGTTTGAGTCAATGTGTTCACATTCTCTGCAATTGTACCCATCAACAATGTGAGATCTTTCACTTGAGTGGACAAATCTCTGTGGTGATCATCAATCTTTTTCTCAAGCTTTGCCTCAAGGCGGTTCACTCTTTCATCATTCTTTACCATGTACCGGTTCACAGTATCCTCGAAACCAGGCTTCCCTTCTTCCAACTTTTCTCCCGGATCAACACCCATCGGAAGTTGCACTGCATTGTTCGTATTGCTCCATGAAAATTCAGGCCTCCTTGGTTGCTGTTGATAACTACCAGAGGGACCACGATTATTAAAGTTCCCTCGATAGTTCCCTTGGTAGTTCCGGTTTCCTTGATTTGGGTACCTCATTCCTTGAATACTTTGACCCATGGCATAATTTGCTTCCTCCAATTCTTCTTGGATGGTTCCATTATTCATCATCTCTTGCTGCATGATTGGCACTCGTTGAGATATCTCGCTGATCTGCTTCTGTTGAGACTCAAGTAGCTTGTTGATATTGGACAAGCTTGAAACGATCTCATCCTCTCTCTTTGTTTTCACCATTGCTTGTTCAACCTGAGCTACCTTTCCAAAAACATATGTACCTCTAACTCTATCAGTAGGCCAATCACTCGAATTCATCGATATGTCTTCAAACAATCTCTCGGCCTCAACGGATGACTTAGTAAGCAATGCTCCATTAGAAGAAGCATCAAGTAGCACTCTTGATTCACAGTCCAATCCATTATAGAATATATTGATATATTGGGCTTTAGATAACCCATGTTGAGGACACTTCCTGAGCATGTCCTTGAATCTATCCCACGCTTCATGAAATTTCTCACCTCCACTGATAGCAAATTGGTTAATATCCTGCTTCATCTTAAACACCTTCGAAGGTGGCATATACCTCTCCAAGAACCTTAACTTCAATTGCTCCCACGTGGTGCACTCAGCTGCGTTAATAGTATCGTACCAATCCATCGCTTTTTCAGTAAGCGAGAATTTGAACAAAAGGATCTTCCTAGCATCTTCATGTTCTCCTACGTCTTTTTGAGTACTTGCATAGCCCAAGAACTTGTTCAGATGCTGCTGTGGATCCTCGAAAGACCCTCCTGAAAAGGAGTTTCTTTCTATCATGCTAATAAGAGCGGGATGAAGATCGAACGCTGTGTTAGTTCCCCTTGCTCCTAAAAGCTCATAATTTCCAGCCCCATTATTTCTGAAAACCTCTCGGATGGCTAGATTATCCGGATTCGCTGCCATGTTGACTGTTTCTACTTCCAAATTAACTTCAGTTGTAGCCTCAATCACTTGCGAAATCTTCTCATCAACCTCGACTCCAAAATTCAGAGCTTCAGTTGGGTCTATTGTCTTTGCCTTGCTCTTCTTCTTCTTCTTCTTCTTCTTCTTTCTTGATGATGCTCCAATCTCAGGATTATACGGTTCAAGATTACCTTTCTTTGATCTTGTGAGCATACACCTAAAACGAATAAGAAAGAAAACAACAAAACAAGGTAAATAGTCCTAATAAACTAGAAATAACACAAAAAAGATATTTTACGCCGTCCCCGGCAATGGCGCCAAGAACTTGATAGGGGTTTTCTCAACACACAAAATAATCCTCAAGTATAAGGATATCAATTGTAGTCGTAAAGATGACCAAGTTACAATATCGAACCCACGGGATGGATAAATATCAATTTTGTATTCCTCTAGTATATTTTAGACTATGTTTGGTAGTTGAATAGGTTTAATGGATAATAACTTCTAATCGAAATAACAAAAGAAATAGCAAGAGTAGAGAAAAGTGAGTTGTGATCAATAAGAATAATAGGTAGTTCGTCGGGTCATCCAGTTTCACTAGCAATTCATATTTTCATGTGATGGTGTTCGACTCTGCCCTGTGGTTTGTGGACGCATCAATAGACCATGCAAGTTTACTCTATAGACACAAGTAAATATGCGCTTGACACGTGTGAATAACATCGGAGCAAGAGATATGCTTCACCCCCCTTTCTAGGTACTATCATAATCAATTATCTTCTATGTCTAGAATCTAACCCGATTTGATCTCCCTTTTTAGGTACTATAAAGTTATACTCTTCATCCTATTCATCAACCCGAATTTAATTCAATTCATGAATATTCATATAAGACAGTTCTAATAATACTTCGGAATCCCTTCACTTAGAATTATAACAATAAACCCTGCTCAGTAGTGAACGCACTCAATCAATAACCATGTTATGTATTCAGACTCTACACAACGATCATTGATGCACAAAACGACTATGAGTATGGATTAAATATGCAATCTTATATAAAACAAACCATAGGTAGTGTTGTACGGAGTTTTACACATGAAACACGAATTACATCATGAAACTTTCATAACCCTAGAACTACCAAGGTGGTTCTAGCCCATGATTGATCTAGGAACAATCATGGTTAGATTGATCATTCTTACTTGAACCTTCAACGAATCTCTGTCACAGCCCTCCGGATGGATCACCACCTCTACTCTTGTCTCTCCTACGATTGACGATCAAAAGCTCTCCTTATTCTCTGTATGAGCCTCCTTTTATACTTGTAATCACGTCTCTAGGGCTTGGAATGGGCTTTCTAAGTGATCTCACGCGTTTCGGCCTCGAAAATCTGGATAAGGTAAGTTCTCACATATAGGTTCGACCACGTCAAACAGGTCAAACCCCTGGCCACAGGTCGAACCCCAGGTCGAACCCCGCTACTGGAAGAATTCTGCACAGGTTCGACCTTCTGAACAGGTCGAACCACTTAGGCTTTGGTCGAACCCCAGGTCGAACCTCAGCACTGGACAACTCCCGCTCCCGATTCAACCAACTGGCAAGTCGAACTCCTACGTCGTGGTCGAATCCTCTTTCTTGCAAACTGGTTCGACCATGGTTCGACCTGATGGTCAGGTCGAACCAATTGAGTCGTGGTCGAATCCATCTCTGCACGTTCAGCAACGTTGGTTCGACCTGCTGGAGAGGTCGAACCCTCCTCCAGCTAGGTCGAACCCATCTAATTCTTGGGCGGTTCGCGTGGCTTCGACTCTGTCTCTTCGATTCTTGGCTCTTTCACTCTGTTTTTGCTAAGAAAACACTCAAATAGCTCCACTAACACCTGATTCATGCTAATTCACAATATATATAGGTTTTCCACCTATTTCCACATCAAAACTCTCCAAAACTAGCACAAAACATAGCGCCAAACTTGTGAATTTACACACTCATCAATCATGACCAATCCCTCTCCCACTTAGGTATTTAACAAGAGGGTTTTTGCATGCATACAATATAACATATATAATTATGCAAATAAACATGCTATTATTACGGAAAATAAGGCATTAAATCAAATAGCACATGCTTCCAAATATATAACAATAATTGAAAAATAAAACAATTATATCAATTATATATAAGAAAATAAAAAATGCCAAATATAAGCAAAGTTGACTTGGTCAACAAATTAAGCAATTAGAAAACTTGGATAACAAGTTGGCTTGGGCCCAAAGCCATCCATCACACACGGATAAGCAGCAAGTGAAAACCCCTGATGGACCGGCTTACTCCTGCCTTTCCACGTCATCACTATTCTCACACAACTAGAAACTGCCGGTGACCCTGGTCGCCGATTCCTATCAAATAAACTGCCAACCACCAGAAAAAATCTATAGCCTTCACCGTCCACTGCCAGAGAACATACCAGCAGTCATTAAAGCCGCCAGGTTGTGCCACCGGTAGTAACTAGACTCAGTAGGTCCTCCAACGATTCACCGTGTCTGCAGTTCATCACGACGCCTCTAGAATACTCACCATGAAAGCCACTTCACCATCTCGACTTCCAGCCATGTCAAGATAACTCATCGTGTGGTGTTTTTGTGAGGGTATTCAAATAGGGTTGTGCAGCTGTGGGAAAAAAACTTAGGGTTTCTTATAGATTTCATAAAATCAAAACCCACTATCATGCGATCATTATTCAAGGATAATTCACATAATTCATATTAAACCCTAGCCAAACGTGTCACGTTTATCCATAGAACCCACGCTCTGATACCAATTATTGGCGTTTGGATCTTTTGGTTAACGTGAACCTTTAGGGTTCCATGCAATTCTATCACAGCAGAAGCATAAACATAGAATTGATTACCTTTCACCAGGGTCGATGTATAGGTTGATCAGCAGCAACAAATGACCTTCCGATCTTCTATTATATTCCTGAGTCACGTCTTGTCGTTGGTGTAGGCAACGATCCACAAGACGAATTCAATCTACAATCCTAATATTCTTTGAATGATTTTGTGCGTGTGATTCAAATTACTGGACTGCTGAGATTGGCTATTTATAGGCTACAACAGGGACCAGGAGGAGAAATTAGGGTTTGGGCCTCCCATTGGGCTTAAGCATCCAAGTTTAGCCCAAAACTTATACTTAAGTCCAATAATAATAAATCATTCCACTAAAGAAATATTATTGCACTGTCACCCTAGTCCCAAATTATGTTTATGGGCTTCTTCTTATTATGAGCCTGTTAATCTCCCCATGTTTAAGATTCAATGCCCATTAATTAATTAAGTTACTGACAACTCCATTAATTAATATAATTACCGAGAGTAGTACCACTCAACCTTATTATCATGCCAAAATAAATCCACCTGCAGGGTTTACATGATAATCCTTATGAGCTCCTCAAGGGGATATCATCAACCAATTCCTTTAGGACACGGATTCCTTTTACACTCAACAGCACACCATAGAGATAGCACCATCTCCTAACTCACCGTGCATAATGATTTAACAATTAAATCTCACCCATTGATGAATTAAAAAAAATGAATACTTGCTTACGTGTCGAGGTTATTGTATAGGGATTAAGAGTACGAACATCCATAATAATAGAGATCAAATTCTATTATATAGTTAGTATAAACCAAACGATCTCAACAACGGTCCTATTCAATACACACAAAGCGCACTAGTGCAATTTTATAGTCAAGACAGACTAATACCAAATCACACTACAACCATACCAATAGATAGTCCCCTTCTATCTCGATTGTGAATATCTGTTTATACTTTATAAGTAGCCAATAATATGATCTTCCGTGTGACGTCACACACTATATTATCTACATTATAAAGTAAATGGACTTTTGCAATAACTTAATTGCAAACGTTTGATCACATGATTCTCATTTTAAATATTTTCTATTCATTTTTCATACAAAAGCTAGACTTTTAGTATACAATCCAACACATTTTCCATCCAACCGGCCTCAGCACAGCGTGATGTATGATTCAAAAAAACCTCTTGTAACCAAATTGTCTCCCACGAATCAATATGGATCTACATTTGTGAATCAAGTGTCTTTGAGAGAAACACTCGATAGTCTTTCAGACACATAGGTAAGAAATTTATTCATCTTATTTAACTAAATTTGATAGGGTACCTGTAATGATGTTAAGTTTACTGCTTACTTTCTAATCCAATTTATAGATTTACAAAGTATGAGCTTTACACTATATGTACAACTAATTTTTCATCCGTTTATCATTCTTTTATAACTTAAATTTGTAGGTGGAATGGAATCCTTATCTTGTTGTTCATGAGAAGTTTCCTTTGATGGAAGTTGCATTTTTTCAAGGATGTATTCGTTCATTTTATATTGTTGAGCCATACCACCTGGATCGTGTTTTGAGACAATTTTGTTTTGTCCAAAAGATCCCGGCTGACCCTATTTCTCCCAAACTCGCTCGTAGGCCTGCCAAAGGTGTAAATTACACACTCACATTTGATGATGATATGATTGAAAGTTTCAGTAAGTGGGATGACTATCTTTTATCCTCTCTCCGATGAGGTCGTGTAGCTAGTTCTCCATGGGAGTGTTCACCTGATTATCTTGAGTGGTATTGAGTTCATTCGCTCCTATTGTGCAGAATCCTAGTAGAGCCTCGAGATTAGCACGTCCATCTATGAGCACTATGGATGTTGGTCAACTTTGGAATCACACTCAAACTGCTCTTACTTTACTTGAAGTGCCCGTGCACATGTGGAGAATCCAGGATTCAAGTCTTACATTGTATGAAACTATGTCACGTGTGGAGGAAGCGTACATGGCATTAGGAGGGAAAGCGAGAGAGGCTGGAATTGTTGACGTTGATGACACTCCCGGACCATCTTCTGGACCACGAGCGAGAGTGAGAGAGAGAGGATCTCGACGTCGTAGGATAGAATGATTTGTGTGTCAACTATTATGTATTTTGCTATGAAGCGTTATGAATTTTACCTTTATTTTGAATATTTTTCAAGTTGACAAAATCATGTTTGAGTGTTATTTAATGATATACTATTTCACTTGTTGTTACCGTTATAAAATTAAATTTATCACTTCTTATTGAATTGTTCCCTTTGTACTTATTTTCTTAGAAAAGACTTATTATACGTATTTAAGAAAGATACATAAAATGAGATTTTATTTTTCAATAGCAATTGTATAAGTTGGGAGGTCAAAATTGAAATGTCCAAATCCAGAGTTACAATATCTGCATTATTCCCTGTATGAGGGTATCCTAGTATATCATTATACATAATAAATTGTTGCTTGCACATCACCTCCCATTCTTTTCCACAATCGGCACAATAGTCATGCCACTTAGTCAGAATGTGAGGCAGTGGGTGTCCAGGATGTAAATTCACCTGAAACATAAATACATATACTTATCAACCTACAATCAACAATTATACATACTAAACAATAACAAAGAAATAGTAGAAATATCGTACCTCGATAAAATGATCCTTGCTATCGAGCAATGCTATGAAAATGCACTTGGGTTTCCCTGGAATCGCTGTTCTTAGGGGTAAGAATGTAAAGCAACCCGCACGTGATAGTGTGACAAAAATAACATTGTATGCAGATGCAACCAAGTGACCTATCTCAGGCAATGCAAACCAAAAAGGTTTTTGAGCGAAGCCTTTCACAAAACACTGTAATGCTGTTTTAATATCATCAGCAACACCATCTTGAATAAAAACATTTTTATATAGGTCGCTATGCATCTATAACTCTTCAAAGAGATCACGTCGAACCTTACACCATTCATCTTCTCCCAACCCCATGGCATGAGCTATAGATCGAAAGCCACAATGTCCATCCCCTAGGACATTGATGGTCTGTGAGACATACTTGCGAAAAACTCTGGAATCTCAGCAATGAACTCATTTGAATTTTTTTTCGACCGGACTACCTGTTCAAATATTTACAATACAGAAATTATCAATTTAAATAATTTAAATCAAGTAAGATAAATAAAAACTATTATTGCTACATGTTTATTTTCTTTACGAACTGTGGTAAACATCGGCTTAGCACCACTTGGTCTACTATTGAATATTGACTCCATTGCTGGGGAACAACTATCATTGATAGATTCAGCAACATATTCAAAAGCACTCTTGTCTCGTTTTGTAGATGAAGACTGTGGTTTTTTATACCCTTTTGCGCGTCCACGAGGTTTTTTTCACAACAGGTTCAATCATTGGTGTTGTATCTGGAAATGAAATTTCTCTTAGCCTCTTGATCATAAATCATTTTTCAGTGTTAGTTGTCTTAGTGAACCGATTATTCGCCTCATCAAATGCCTTCAGCCACAAAGACTTAGAGTCATAACTTTTGTTTGAGCTGCTTGGCAACAAATCCAATTTCCTCTAAAAAATATCAATTCGATCCAAAGGAATTAGAGCATCCACACGATGAAATTCAGCGATTTCATATGCACAGGGTAGTCCTCACGTCTTTCGTAAGATGCAACCACAAAGCAATGGATCAACACCAACAGTATTCATACATTCCATCTCCTCCAAAATCTTATCCAATGCACTGCTTGCAATTTCTCCTTTTAAAATCTTAAACATGGATGGATTATATCTATGTTTAACTACATTAGAACTTTTTTCAAATGAATCCTTAACATCAACTATCGACATCTCAAGAAGAGAATGAATTTGTTGCCAGCAAGTGACAAAATTTCCCCAGCTCGATCCTATATACCTTTCCAACTTTGAATGACTGCCCTCAATCCTACAAAAATTATGGACAGTTAAATGTAATGATGATTTAATGTATAACATTGTTGAAACAATAATTAATGACAAACCTATTTGATGTGATGTTACTGTAATGCATAATATTGTTTGTCCAAGATGAAATAGATTTTTCCTTGTAGGCTCAATCCATTGATTTATGCAGTACTGTACAGCCTCCTTTGGCCATTCTGTGCCATGTTCAAATTTTGTAAGCAGGTCATTGAAACGAATTTCATCTCTTGCATACATCAATTCATCAAATGCATGATTAAACAACTTTCATTCCTCGTCGTCATCAAATAGTTTCCTGCAGTTTGTGAAAACATTTTTCGAAATGTGCCACCTACACAAAATATGCCTTGAGGAAGGAAATGTTTTTTCAATGGCATTCATCAATGCCAAATCCCGATCAGTGAAAATCACAGTAGGAAACTTTGATTCCTCCATCAAGTCTTTCAATGTTATGCATGCCCACAAATAGTCTTCCTCACGCTATGAATCCATATAAGCGTAGGTAGTAGAAAATGTCCTATTTGTGGATGTCACTCCAACCATCTCCAACAATGGCAAGGCATATCTATTGGTATTGTATGTACAGTCCATCAACAACACATTCGGAAAAGCTTTCAACATCTCCATACTAGTAGGATGGGCAAAAAATAAATCTTTCACTACATTAGTCTTAGGATATTATCGGTCATGGGAAATATATCCATGCTCCTTCAATTTCCCTTTTAAGAACTGGAGTTGAGATCGACCCTTTTATTGTTTAACTCTATTCATTTGCTGAACATTATAAATGGTCCTGAGCGTGGTCACACTTCTAGGATACTGCTCAATTAATGATGCCCAAACCTTGCTAGGACGGGTATTCATCATCGATGCTTTAAGAACAAACTCTTCCTGTTCGGGAGTTAATCGACCAGTAAATGCATGACCCTCCAAATAATTGGGAACTGTATGGTTGTGTATACCATTTATAACCTCCAACTTCCACTTTCTATCTTTGTCTATTTGAATGCCTCATAGTGAAAACGGGCAACCACACTTCTTAGTTCCAGTTTTTCGAGATTTACTCTTACCCTTTATATCTGTCTTATTATCAACCTTCAATTGATCTGCATTTTTAATATTTTTTTCAATTTTCCTGTAATTACCCCCACGCTCGCACCATAGATTTACACGAGGTGTTCTTGAATTTTCATTTATATCAGATCTCCTTATAATGATCACCACTTTGTTTTTTAATCTTGTGGCACGAACCCATCCGACTAACTCCTCTCTTGACTAAAAAATATCTCTGCTCGTGAACAAATATCCATAATCTGTAACTAGTTCGAGCCCATTCTTCACCTAAAAGTCAATGAATACGTACATAAAATGAAGGGTATATAAAACAATTTTAACAACATAGTTGCATGGATGATAACATACATAAAGAAAACAATATTCTAATGTGCCCACAAAAGAAAGAAAGAAAAAAGGTGTTTGGTCAGTATAATCGAACACCATTAAATCTGTTTAGTTATAGGTAATGAACAGATTCAAACTGTGACCCAACTGTTTAATCAAAGCCGTCGAACAAAATAAAATGTTTGACTTCTATAGTCGAATAGAATACACTGTTCGAGTTCTATAGTCGAACATAATATAATATCTGGCTACCACTAAATGAATCAGTAATTTAGCATGTTGACATTAGTCGACACGAATCAGCGATTCAGCATGTTGACATTAGTCGACTTGAATCTATTCAAACCTAAACCATCATATTCCCTATTTGTGAATCTATTCAAACCTAAACCCTCGTAATCCCTATTTGTTTTTGCAATCGATTACACATTACAATGATACAATCTACTGTTCTACAAATTAAAACTTCTAAATTTTAAAATTAAAAACTGACCTCATCATGATTATTCTCCTCCTTTACAATTATTGCTTGTTCCGGATGATCATCATTCTCAGTTTTTATGATTATTGCTTGTTCCGAATTATCATCATTCTCAGTTTTTGCTTGTTCCATAATACTACACTGATGCAGAAGGGTTTAGGGATGATCGTGCTTTAGTGATTATAATTTTGGGTGCATTTAGAAATCTTACTGGGGTGCTTTTAGAAATTTAATTATAATTAATCTTAGTTTATTATTTATAAAATGGTATTTATGTCTTCTTTATATTATCATATTTTAATTCTATAAATAATTGGGGTTTAAATAACAATTTCGGGGTGCAAATAGCCACCCCCTTAATGAAAATTAATAATTTATTTAATTTAAAATTTATTAATGATGATTGAAAATTAAATAGATAAATTAATTATAATAATAATCTAATATTTACTTAGCATTGATGGATTATTATTGAAATTTAATAATTAAAATAAATAAATATTGATTTATAATATTTATATATATAATAACACAAGTTGGGGCATTTTTGTCTTTTTGTTTTTCCGCCTAAAAGCTGATTTTTATTTTTGGAATATTTTATACACTAATCTTCCCCATCTGTTTTCTTAAACTAATGTCAGCCCGCCTTGGATCACAATAATACTAACTTTTGAAACCTTAAATACCTTCCATATTATTGTTTTGGGTTTGCATATGAGATTTCTATTCAAAATCCCTTCTATATATTTGTAGTTTTGTGAATGCGTATATATTTCATTATTCTGAGATCTTTATCAACATCTGGTTGGTTTTCATTGTTCTTTATTCTCAGCGTAAGGGTTCCACTCCTTCATCATCTTCAAGATATTTTTTAGTCTCTTATTTATTTATTTATTTATTTTTAGGATATTGGACTGAACTTTTTTCTCATTTTTCAAATCTTGGTAAATCTTCTAAAATTATTATTATGTTTTCGTATCGTTTGGTCGCCCAATTTTTTTAATTCTTTCATTGTTTATGTTTAATCTTCTTAATCGTGTCCATAATTGTGGATGTTGTTGTATCTTCCCAAATCAGATTATCTCCATGAACTTCGAGGTTAGTTTTGTTGTTTGATATAAAAGTGCGTTTTGAATTGGTGTATAGGCTATACATTTAGTTTATATGCGAGCACTTCGAAAAATTAAAAAATCCATGTGACTATAATTTGACTACATGTTTAAATTATCCATTTAGCTGTAGCGCATTATTTGGTAGTATGATGTTCAGCTTAAACAATGATCATGTTGCCCACTTTATATGTTATATGATTTTAGTGTTCTTCCAACATTATTCTATGTCCCGAGTTTAATATTTAAATGTTGTTTATGGTTTGTAGAACATTCAAAATATTTACAATATTCACTTAAAGAAAGAGGTAAAGTTTTATACGTGTATGTGGATGTTATAATTTCTTGGAATATTATAGAATTACTATGTGTCCTTATTAAGATTTTTATTCTTTTTAGTCAATCTAATTTAATTGACATTGATATTAAATCATTCAATCCAATATATTAAGATTTATATGTGAAGATTTATACATTAACATCAATACAATAGTATATATGGATAGTATTTAATGGGCAATTAATAGTAAGATATATATAAGTGAAGATCAATAGTATTATTGGACAAATTAATATCATGTTTCCATAATTTAAATTATTTATTTAATTTAAATAATTAATATATATAATACCATATTCATTGATTTAATTTTAAAAAATATGTCAATGGGTTATTCAATAACATTAAATATATATTGATATATAAATGCTGTGATTATTTAAATTTACTTAATTTGTGTTTTCCATATATAGATTTTGGATTATATTTTTATCTGTAATTCCAACTTATATGTATAAATATTTCTTTAACATATTTTTATAGAACATTAATTTTAACATGTTCACTAAAAATGTTTTAACATGTTCACTAAAAATTTAAATTCATTTGTGAGCAGTACTCTAATTTTATAATTACAACTCCCAACTTTCCATATACACCGCGTTCTACTGCCCATATTACTTTAATAATTGTGGTCAATATTATTGAACAAATTAATATCATGTTTCCATAAGTATTAATTATTTTCTTAATTTAAATAATTAATATTTAATACCATATTATTGATTTAATTTTAAAAAATATGTCAACGGACTATTAAACACATTAAATATATATTGATATATAAATGCAATGATTATTTAAATTTACTTAATTTATGTTTTCCATATATAGAGTTTAGATTATATTTTTATCTAAAATTATATGTATAAATATTTCTTTAACATATATTTTTTTAGAACATTCGTTTTAACATGTTCACTAAAAATTTAAATTCATTTGTTTAAGTAGTTCTTTTATTTTAGTTGTGGTGCCACATACATTGGCGTGAATTTGAAGACCTTATGGTATGATTTCCCATCTCTATCATTAAATGATGATATCTTACTTTGAATTACTATACTAAAGTATTGATTTTTTTCTTTCTTCCATAGACAATACCCATGGAATTTGTTGATCTCTATCGTGCTGGGTTGCCTAAGGAGTTGTTCTTACATGATTTGAAGGATCGTATAATTCATATTTCGATAGTGTCTAAAAATAATAGATGCTATTTCGGTGCTGGATTGACTCGTTTTGAAAGTTTGTATAAAATTATGGTTGGTGATGTTATAACTTTTACGTATTAAAACCAGAATTCATTATTTTTTAGAATACACGACAATAGTAGAATAGAGAAGACCAGCACATCTAGTAATTTCGGTTGTTGAATATTTATTAGAATAAAATTTCAACATTAATTTCTTTTGGACATGTAACAAAAGATTTTTGTGATTTTATTTTATTAATTAATTTTGTAAGGTGCATTGTTGCTTTTCAATACATTCATATTTTGCAGATTCTTTAAACCTACAAGGTCATTTGTTAGACTTCTTTATAAAAAGTTCACTTAATATGGTACGTTTACTTTAACATTTTATTTTTTTAAATATTTTTAGATATTTTTGTTGCATTTATTTTAATTATTTTGAGACTTAAATAATTTTTTTTACAGATGAATAAGGATAATCTCATTCTAAAATCACTCGACTATTATAACACAATAGTGAGAATTATTAATTTACAACTCTCTGGCAATAGATTTACTAAGTTCCCATTGAGCAATCGCAATCTGTCAGTGCAAATTGGTTTATTTAGCCTGATGAAGCTGCATGATGTTCCAAAGGGATGTATATGTCAACATAATGTTTGATTCCACTGAAAGCTTATATGTTCGCTGTTACCAAAATAATCTTGCTTCAATTTGTGACCTTCTCAAAGTTAACAGTCAACCTCTTAGTGGTAATATTTTCACTTGAATCATCAGTGTAATCAAATTATATTTGGATCTTTAGGTTTTTTTTATATTTAACATCTCTTCTCACTTATTTTAATGAAATATTTTTGCAAATTGCATGTGATAAACTACTCACGTTCAACCCATGTTTTAGAAAAAATTAAATATTTTAGATGTTGATAGAGGTTGACTGGTGAGTTACCTGCTTCAAAATATAATCATATTGACCATTTTTTTCTACACTAATGATGCAGTGTGTGCATAATTATGTTACATTTTTTTAATTGTTTGTATTTTTTTGTAATTTAATTTGTTTGTTTTATTTATTTTGCAGTTAGTTCCTCATAACTTTTTCACTTTGTACGTTCATGGAAATTATTTGAATTGGTTAGTTGCTGAATTGTTAGACTACATTATGGAAAAATGTGTATACTTTGGACAATGTTTTAGAAGATTCTTGAGTTCAATTATAATTACTGGCTGTAGTCTACTACAATTCACTTTAATTCAACACAGTGAGGGTGCTTAGATTTTATGTTTCACCAGCTTAAATTATTATTATTTCTTTTTTATCATTACATCCGAATTTGATTTCCAACTTATTGTTTATATGTTTAAAATATGAAAATTTATTTTTAAACTATTTATTAAGTAAAGTATTTAAAGATTAAATTTGACGTCCTAATAAAAGGTCTCCATTTTCCATTTTTAGTAAAAGGGCCCCACATATGGTCCATCACTCACTACTAATAAAACTACCCACTACACATAAAATAATAATACTCCTCAATCCAATATTTAAAGATTAAATTCTAGAATATTTTTATAATTAACACAATTTAAGTTGAATCAAATGTTCAAAATTATATTATTCTGCATATTATAATATTACTTTAAATAATATAAATTTTACTCCAATAATTAAATATTATTTATATACAATTTCTATCAATTATTAAACTGTACCTATTTGTTATACCTATTCCCCGTGTAACTCACAAGTCCAAAAATTATGTGGGTCTTCTATTGAGTGCTCATTAACTATAGTTGTAATAATTTGGAAGAATGTTGTGATATGGAACAATATTTTTTTTTTGTATTTATATAAGAGTGTGTCTTGCACGCTTTATTGTATTTTGAGGTCCTTGGATTGATGGAAAATTTTTATTTTTTTTAGAATAAAGTGTATTATATAATAAACAAATGAAAAAAAGTATGAAATTAAGTTTTATGAGACATACATATTAATTATGAATATACAACTTTTTAATATATTTAATAATTTTTGTAATGTAGTCTGCCAAAATGATTGAGTAAAGACTCAGAGTGACATAATAAAAATATTTATTTTATCCAGTTAAATATAAATTATCAAAATAATCCTAAAATTCATAAATTGACTAATTTAAATGGATATATTTCCAATCATATGAAAATAAAATTGTATTATAAATTATATATAACTACTTATTGCGTATATTCCCAAGTAACGTTCAATTTTACACTTTTCATGATCTATTCGTCCTACTATAACTTGCAATGAATAAGTACGTATAATATATTTTTTATTTTGTGCAATGCATAGAGAAGGATTTATTTTTTTATTATTATTAAAATAGGACAATATTTATTCTTTTTTATGATATACATAATGATGAGCAGTGGCAGATCTAGAAACTCGAGATGGGGTGAGCTAAGTTTATATATATATATATATATATATATATATATATATATATATATATATATACATATATTCTCAATTGAAAGTGAATTATTTTTTAAGATTGGTTTCTTAATTTATTTTGGATAATTTTTTTCTCGACTGCCAACACAAAGATTTTATATGAGTCTAAGTTGAATTCCAACTTTTCACATCCGAAATTGAATGACGAGATATTTACAAGAAAAAGGGGAAAATCTGTGCGGATGGTGAAATCAGTAGGCTGCGGTTTGGTTTGTCTTCCGTGCAAGGATGGCATGGTATAATGGGACCTGTTATAAGTAGTCCGCCAAATTTTGTCTTCTTGGTTCAGTACATTAGTAGTGTGTGTTTTGTTTTAATGAGAGTACAACAACAATATTTGAATTGAATTTGTGATGTTATGTTAAGATAATTTGAATTCACTACAAGTCTACAAATCTTTGGATGAATCTTAATTCTACAAAAAGTGTGCATATGATCTGAATTGGGTTGTCATCCTTTTCTTGGACACATTTCTTTCTGTGGGATATTTCAATGCTTATTCTATTATTATCTAATTGATTCACTAAGTTATTTTATTTTTATTTTTTTAATGAGAATGTAACAATAAATTTTGTATTTATAATAAAATAAATACAAATTGAGTACAAAGATAATTTCAGATGGATTTAATTTGAATGATATGTAAGCAGGTTACAATCTCAATCAATCCTCTGATTCTTCTCTCGAACCAATTTGGCCTTGACTTGACTTTGATTTGACTTGAGTGTGTTGACTTTGACTTTACTGACTAGAGTGTATGCTGACTGTGTTGACAACATGTGTGTTGAGCTGGATCTTCAGATGAAGCTTGTCCGAACTCGGGTGTGTAGTCTTGAACATTGATCCGGAGGCGTTGAATCTTTGTTCGGATTGAACATTGACTGGAGAGCTTTTCACGAAGAACACTTGATCTGGGTGACTTGGAGCCTTGATCCCGAATTGGTGGCCATTTTTGACTTGAAGCTTGCTTGAAGATGATCTTAAGCTTTTCTTGACTTGAAGCTTGAAGATTGAAGGCCGTTCTTGGCTTGAAGCTTGAAGATGCTTGAACTTGTTTCTTCACTTGGAGCTTGAAGATCTTGAGACTTTGCTTGAAGATCTTAACTTGAAGCTTGAAGATGCTTGAACTTGTTCTTCGTTTGAAGCTTAAAGATCTTGAGACTTGCTTACAGATCTTGACTTGAAGCTTGAAGATGCTTGAAGATTGCTTGAAGCTTAAAGACTTGAAGATGGCTTGAAGGTTTTCGACTTGTTCTTCACTTGAAGCTTTGAAGACTTGAAGTCTTGATCTTGAAGCTTTGAAGACTTGAAGATCGTTCTTCACTTTTTCTTTGCTTGAAGATCTTAAGGGAGCTTTACTCATGTTCTCAATATCTTCAAGAACGTCGTCTTCGAGTGCTTGAATGTGTGTTTTGAATGAATGGAGGAGACCCCTTTATATAGGTGAGAGGTGAGGTCCATTGCTATTTGGGCCTTACTCTACGGGCTTGGGCCTCCAACTTGGTTGGACTGTAATAAGGCCTATTTAACTTGGGCTTGATTTAATTTGTGTGGGCTTGATTCACTTAAGTCAGGCCTTATTTGATTTGAGCTTACTTGACTTGGGTTAGACATCATTTAATTTAAGCTCATTTAATTTGTTGGGCTCAAATTAATTATCAATTATTTATTAATCTATTTTAGGATTTAATTTATTTAAATTCCAAAATAAATTAAAATTGATATTTAATTAAGAAAATCCACGTGTCGCCATTTAATTAGACTGTGAAATTTTAATGCTTACATAGAGGTATACTTTAAAACTATTGAATACATTTGCTTGAAATGAGGGTGTAGGCTTTAAATACATGTCAAACGAAGCAGCTACCAATAGGATTTTATACCAATTAATTTGCTGATAGGATTTTAAACTCATCTTCAAGTCCTTGCATCCATACACAAGCAAATGCGAAAATTGGCCACAACTTTGAGTAATTTTCATTTAGTTGAATGATTCTTGATTATTAGTTGTGTGAATATTATTTAAAATTTTCATTCTTGATCTGTGTACATTTTTAGTCAGATTTATGACTTCAGCTTTATTAGGATATGTGTATACATAACTTTGTAATAATGAATTATTTATATTTTATTAACAGTTTTATGTTCTCATTAACGATCAATGATGAAAATAAGAAAAATATTCTTTAAGATTGTCTGTCATTCATATATGTTGCAAGTAAACCAAATAAATATTTCTAAAATTTATTATGATCTTGAACTCATGATCCAATTAATCTTGCTTAAAGATATCATCCACGAGTTTAGATCTTGGCATTTACTTTATGGATTATAGTCCACATTGGTATGTTTACTAGCACATATATTATTAATTTTAATTTTATTTATTACCTTGAGGATGTTCAAAGACTTGTTGGCTTATGGCACAGTACACACTAATCAGTTCAGGTTGTAAAATCCTCAAGGATAGGCCCTTGTGGTTTCCTAATTGTCGGACTGTGGATGTTCTCAACATGCTTCCTACTGCCATCAGTTTTATCCCGTTTAAGTTCTTATTACTTTTATTTCAAATTATTGAATTTAATTTTTATGTAATATAAATTGCTACTACCTACTTGAAATGTTTCCAACCATGTGCCATCTGAATATGAGTAGTTGAAGGCTTGGAAAATTAGTGCACAACAGATAAATAAAATAGAAGAGCTCTGGAAGACTAATCTAGATGCTTCATTGGAAGATTTTGAGAAACCAGGTGTGGATGACGAGCCTGGCCAACCTGTAGTTTTGAAGTATGAAGATACTTACCAGGTTCTCTTTAGTTAGTTGATTAAAGTGAATTCTGATGTTATTCTCTGCAAGAGTATTTGTATTCAGTTGTGCTGATTATTTTATTGCAAATTAGTTTCTTCTCCAGTATCAACATTTTTTGCACTACACATCAAGCTTGAGGCAGATTATTATAAGGTACAAATGTAATATATTTTGTTCAATGATAAAATTATCTAACATTCAGTTTCGAATGACCATTTGAATTGTATGTGAGCTTTATATGAAAGTTGAAAACTATTTTTTTGTGTCTCACATATATTTTAAGACAAATATTTTTTTTGTTAAGATACAACATTATATCTTAAAATTTATTATCATTTCAGGAAGCATTTAAAATTCTTTATATATATTCATAGGTATGTAGTAGCATTTTACTTAAAAATAAAAATGAGTGAAATGCTTGCTAGATCCGTTTGACATCTTTGGGATTGATACCAAATTTTCTTCTATTATTTCCAAGTTTGATAATAAAATATAATTCGATCTTGATTTTCTAATTATATTTAATGAAACCCTATGTACGAAGGCTCTACTCAATCACTCTCTATGTTTTGAAATTTGAGTTTAACATGTAATAAAGTTTCTATACGACATGATAATATAGGCATCGATATTATAGAGTATCTCAAATTTTATTTTTTATAATTTTAGTTGTCAACCCATTATTAATTTATAAGAAAAGTTTTATGTGCTGTAATATAATTCTTCAATTCTTACCTAAATTGAACTAAAATTGAACTCCCCTTATTATAAAGGATGAGTGTTATTTTATAGATTATATGTTTCACAAATCACAATAGATCAGGTTATTGAAGCTCTACATTAGAATGTATCTATGGTGATAGAATGTTGCTAATGTTTGTTTGATATTTGGAGGATGAGCATGGAAAACCTACTCTCTTTTAAAAAAAATCCCTTTAAATAATAATTAAAAAAATTGTTCTATCTGACAAGATCAGTCCTAGTGTTCTTAGATCTCTGGTGGCCTTCACTAATAAACCAAAAGTTATCAACTGTTAAGAAACTTATAGCATTTCAGTCAGATCATCTCACCTGTTTAGAAACTTAAGCTTTGTATTTTAACCATTCAAAATATATATTTATTTATTTCTATTTTATAAAGAGTTGAGATTCCGTATATCAGTCACTTGATTATCATTTTTTTTATTTGAATATTTTTTTCTGATTATAATACCTCAAGTTGAGATGTGTTCTTAAACACATTTTTAAAAAAAATAATATTCCTTCAGATTTCTTGGCTATGAGAGGGTAGAGTTTATAAATCCTAAAGAAAGGAAAGTGGATGCAGAAAGTTAATCTCAAAGATGGGGAAAAATTGTCACTTATGAAAAACGTAAGAAAGAAAGTCTTAAGGAAGGCCACTACAATTATGCTGAATATATGGATACCCTACAGTAAAAAAAGAGGTATGAATTAATAAAAAGGAAGGCCACTACGATTATGCTGAATATATGGATACCCTACAGTAAAAAAAGAGGTATGAATTAATGAAAGGGATGCACAACATATTTCTCTCTAATCTCGTTTGTGGTAGAAGTAGTTTATGAAACAAATAATTGAATTCTATTTATCAATTATTAAATTTGTCAATTGTGTCAACAATCACTGATTGAACAAGTGACACGAGATGTTAAGGCAAGATTCTACTTATATAATAACTTACATTTTAATGAATGTTCTCTTTTTGTACTCCCTCTGTCCAATCTTGATCGAAATCAGGTTCGCTATAATTTCTGGCCCTGTAATTCATGATTGTTACTTTTTGTTGAAATAGGAGATGCTTCTATTTGAGAGAGTAGAATCTAGAAGAATGGTAGGAAAGGGATCAAAGGTATGTTTGGTAACGTAAAATAAGAGAATATATCTCTTGGGAAAAAACTAGAGAGCAATTTTAATATTGAACATCAAATTTTGGCCAAAAATATCTTAACAATTGCTTTCAATTATTATAATCTCATATTTTCTTTCTTTTTTTTTCCTAATTTTCATTTATTTTTTTATGTTTCATGTTTTAAAAATATATTATCACGAAATTGAATTGAAAATAGAATGCAAACAGTAGTTGATGATTTTTAATTAATTATCTTTTACCATTTATGGTTACTTTATCTGATTGTTCAAATCTTCTTTGCATTACTTAAGGTATAATGGTATCATGTTTGGTTGAACATAAATTAACAATGTTGTGTTTGATTCTTATAAATTTTTATGTAATTTTTTTTCTTCAAAAGATCCCATATTTGGTTGAAATGTGTTTCACATCTAAACTTCATAACTGACATGAGCCTTTTTCACAGTAACTGATCCTCTATATAATTTTGATTCACTAAATATATTTTGCTAGAATTATGGGATAACTATCTTAGAGTTAGTGTAACAATATTTCTGATTTATTTTTTGAATTTATTGAAGAAGAAATCTGCTCAAGTTTGAATTCTAAAACATGATCATTTTTTGTTTTTTTTTCTATTTGTTCATGCATCTTGATTAGTTGAATTTGTTTCATTTCATATAGAGGATTTAACTAAAAGATTGTAGAACAAATTAACCTTGCTCAGGAAAAATACATGGAATTGTAAAAATATGTTTTAATTGTTTGTAGAGGTGTTTTCTATTAATGATTTTGCCTTTTATATCTACAAAGGACTTTTATGTATCCAAGCAAGAAAATTATAACTTTTTATATTAGTTTTTTTTCATTTTCATAGACATAAACCATAAAATATGGTATAATGGTTCATTATGTGGTGTTATTATTATTATTATTTTATCTGTAATATGTGTTTTCAATACTTTTTGTTTTGGGTGGCATCTAACCATATTCAACTATCCAAGTGCACATGGTTATCACACGATGATACTTTTAAATTATCGTTGAGGGAAAATAATATGCAACTAAGGTTTTACTTTGAGGGATCGATCATTTTCAAATTTTTATACATAAAGATAAGGTATTGTTCTACTTTTTTTGGGAAAGCTTTGATCTTTGGGCTTTTGTACCAGTAGTAGAGAATTAAGAAATAGTTGTATTATGGGGGGGTTTTAAATAAAAAATGATAACTTCCCTTAAGTTTCTTTTCATTAACAGATTTATTATTATACTCTTAATTGAGTACAAAGTGCAAATCAATCTGCTTGCGGTCTTAAGGAGCATTTTCTCTTTTTATTTCCTTATTTTAGCAATTAGGTCAGTAAACTAATCAAGAAAGTAAAATTTTTGCAATTAATTTTCGTGATATATATATATATATATATATATATATATAATTTTTTTATTGTTTGATATTATTGTTTTCTGTTGGATTTGAGCAAGTTTTGGTTTTCAATATTGATTTTGGCGCGTCTTTCTCTGAAATTTCCCTTTTTTTACTCAACTTTTAGTCAAAAGAGTTCTTAGATTTAGATAATTAAGAATGGGTTTTCACTAATTCTGATCGAGGCTGCAGGTGTTTTTTTATGACTGGAAATTATTTATCATTTCGATTTAAAATTTATTTGATTTATTTTGTATTGTTGGGAGCAGGAGAGACATTTATAATAGGTTCAAACTATCATAAGGAAAAGAAAAATGATAGGTTGTGAGATTGTTGTAGCTGGAAAAGAAAATGCAAAAGCATCATAAGTAAATAATCGATATTCATATGTTGATTCTACTATCTTTATTGGGGAAGATATCCTAGAACTTGAAGTTGGTTAAGTAAGATTATCTTATTTTCACTCAGTCTAATATATGCTCTTTAAGCTTTATTTGTCTATATATATTTTTTTATTATTTTTGGTGAGATGTTATGCATATCTGTGGTACTTAAGGTCTCTAAATTCTAAATATAGGAGCATTATAAAAAAAAAGTAAATTTAGCTTTTGGGTCTAAATGGTTAGTACTATTCACTTATGAGAATTATTAACCATATGGGGTTGTTAGTTAATTCAAGAACTAGAATTATAGACAAAGTTTTGCTTTCATGATAAAAGAGTTAAAATGTGGTTTTTCTTTGTTTGTTTGTTTGTTTGTTGTTTTTATTATTATTATTATTATTATTATTATTATTATTATTATTATTATTATTATTATTATTATTATTATTATTATTATTATTATTATTATTATTATATGACCTCTAGATGTTGTTTTGAGTTTGTGATGGAGTAGGATTGTCTTGAGTTGGAATGTAGTCTTTATTTTGATTTTGAATTGTAATTTCTCCAATTTTAGATATTGGGAAATGGATAATATTGAGTTGTAATATTTCATTGAAGTAAAGATTCTTGAGGTTTCTTCTTTTTGTAGGGTCAAGGATTCAAGCTAATCCTTAAATCTCTTGGGGTTTATATTGTATTGGAACTTGAATTCAAAATGTGGGAAAAAGAAAATGGTGACTCATTTTATTTTCATGGTGCAATACACTCATCTTTAAATAATAAATGCACGACTCACCTTTTCTTTATTAAATTAAAGTAATATATGTTACTGCTATTGGAATCATATTTGTAGTTGATTGCCTTTTTATGAGTTTGAATAACATGAACATGCTATCTTGAGATTATGATGAAGTAGGATTGTCTTAAATTGAAATGTAGTATTTAATTTTGAATTTGAGTTGTCATTTCTAGCATACACTACTAGAAATATGTGAATAGATATCGGTGATTCACCGATATCTATTTCATGAATAGATATCGCTGAATCACTGATAGACCTTTAATAACACCTCCATTATTAATGGTGGAAATACTCTATTATTAAAGGTCTATCAGTGATTCACCGATATCTATTCATGAAATAGATATCGATGAATCACCGATATCTATTCAACATTCCACCTTTATTAATAGAGGTGTTATTAAAGGTTCCTTAAATAGATATCTGTGAATCACCGATATCTATTTTATGAATAGATTGGTGAATCACCAATACCTATTCAGTATTTCCATCGTTATTAATGGAGGTGTTATTAAAGGTTCCCTAAATAGATATCGGTGAATCACCGATATCTATTTCATGAATAGATATCAGGGAATCACCAATATTTATTCAGTATTCCACCGTTATTAATGAAAGTGATATTAAATATATTAAACAATAGATATCAATGATCTACCAATATCTATTATGTTAATAGATATCAGTGTTTAACTGATATCTATTAAAAATTTACTGATATCTATGAAGATGATATTAAAAATAATGAACAATAGATATCAATGGTTCACCGATATCTTTTTTCTAAATAGATATTGGTGATCTACCGATATATATATGATTCTAATTTTAAATAAAAATTTCAATAAACCCATACATTCCTACAAATATTTTATTCCTCAACACATCAATACGAGTATCCAAATTCAACGTCAAACATTCCAACATTCAAAGCATTTAATTAAATATTAATATATGCTAAAAGAAATGTGAAAAATGTAGCTTATTTCCTATCCACAAAAGATTATGTAAACCTTCTTAATTGATAAAATCCACTCCATCATAGCTAATTACACATATCACCTGCATTAAAAGGAATAAGATCAACAACTCGGAATTAAAATAATTACACTTATATAAATTGCTTTATCTATCATGAAGAAACATGAAATTGATAATCCTTACATTTTTTGTTTAATAAAGAAAGAACACAAAATAGTGTGATCAAGCTTGAAACTTTATTAATAGTAGCTGCATTATTGCATAGCTTACATCCTTCTTATAAATATTCATATGCACATACTTCTTCAAAAACAGAAGCTTTTACTCATAACTCACATAAGCTCCAATTTCATTTGTTAGTAACTTAGTATCCCAATACTTATAAAAAATCAAACCTGACATCAACAATTAATTTACATGTCTCATTCTAATATATTTAAACACATATATGATAGACTTTTGAAAACTCAATCACATCAATTTTATAAAACACAATTTTCACCAAGGCAAAGCAGAAAATACACACTTTATAAAATTACCAAAAGACGGCAAAAGAGACGGAATCAAAAGCACCAAATGAAAATGTAATCACTTCATAACCAATTAAATGAAAACACAAGATTATAGCTTGTCAATTAATTACTTCATAAAATTGACCTTACTAGTTCATATACACTATACAACCAACAAATTAAGTTTAGTGTAAAAAGAATCACATTAGTAACAGAAGTGATTTTACAGCAGAGGTTATAGATTGAGATGACTATTACATAATTTAAATTGAAATAATTAATTTTTACTCATCATACTTCATCTAATATATATATTTAACAGAAAATCTTCCATAAATTTTAAGATTCATTGAATTTCAATAAAATTCAGATATTTCAACAGATCATATTCATCACTTTTCAAACCCAAGGTGTTAAATTAATTAAGAATCCAACAATTTGATATCCACTCTTCAAACCCAAGGTGTTAAATTAATTAAGAACTCAACAATTTGATATCCAGATTAAAAAAACTACATCTAAGTGTTTATATATAAATTCTGGTGCGTGATAATACGAAATTATCCATGCATTAGTAGAGCTTATGGGGAAATTTAAAACCACAACTAGAACTGTGCACAAAGTAAATTTGGAATTTTATCGACAAATTGCAACAAATTCCAATTGTGTGTAGCGCTTTGTTGTAGTGGAGGGTTGCTTTACAATCTGAATGATTTATGTTTTGGGAGAGTCATGAGACTTGGTCCCTAGTAAACATGAAATCGGCTCATGGGTATGACGAAGCACTACAAGATAGAAATTTGGAATCTTAGCAAGTCACAATGAATTTTAAAATAGAATCTATGGATTCTAGATTAGGTTTGGGTGCTTGTAGAACCGCGTAATGGTGTGAAAGCCATTGGAGGTGGCTCTACAAAATAAAAGAGGATCATACGGTAAGGTGATACTTTGAAACAAGGCTTGATACGTAGTACACTCAGAAAAAAGGGTGAGTTCGAGTATGAGGAAACCTTTTTCACCGGTAGCTAAGTTTAAGTCAATCTGGATTCTTTTATTTATTGTTGCTCATATTGGATTATGAGATATAGCAAATAGATGTCAAGATAGTTTTCGTGATTGGAAGTCTCGAGGAAACATCTATATGAAGTAACCAGAGTTATTCAATGCAAGGGGTTAAGAGCATTTTGAGTGTAAGCTTAAAAGTGTCCATTGATAGACCAAAGCAAGCTTTAAACTCAAAGTACATCTATTTTGATGAGGTAATCCAGTGATATGGATTTATTTAATGCGTGGATGTGTCTTGTGTATTGAAAACAGTGACGGAAATGTGGTGGTATTTCTTGTACTATACGTAGATGATATCTTCCTCATTGGAGACAATGAAAGAGTATTGTCAGGCATATGTGTATGACTTATAAATCAGTATGAAATGAAGGACTTAATAGAAGCAAAATACATTCTTGCAATCATGGCGATACGGATCACAAGATAGGATGTTGTGCTTATCTCAAGCTTCATGAAATGATACAATCATTACTCATTTTAGCATGTGACTTTATCTAAAGAAATATATTTTAAGACATAAAAGAAGATAAAGGTAATCAAGATGGTTCCTTATGCTTAGGCGAATAAGGAAGCTTAATCTAAGAAATGCTATGCATGAGAACAGATATTTATATTGCAAATGGCATGGACAGTGGGTATCAAGGTAACTCGAAATAAGAATGTTAAACTGTGGTAAGTCATATAATTATGTACCTGAAATGAACCAGAAATTATGTGGTCTTACCAGACATATCTTATGAGTTACATGGATTCAGATTTTTCAAATCAGATAGGGATGACAGTAAATCCACTTCAAAGGTTGTGTTTAATTTTGGAAGTTGAGTCATAATATGGAGGAGTGTCATATAGAAATATATTTCGGACTCCGCCATAGAAAGATGATAAATTGGAGTCTCTGAGGCAGCCAAAGTATTTGTATGACTCTAGTAACTTTGTGATGGACTTGGATGTGGTTTCTAAGTTTGCCCAGGGGTATCATAATTTATTATGATAATAATGGTACAGTTGCAAACTTGAAGGAATCACGAGCCCATAAGCAATTAAACAAATGGAGATCGAGTACTACCTGTTACGAGAAATCATATGATGAGGGAAAGGTTGTCGTCGCCAAGATTGCATCGGATGATAACCTAGTAAATCATTTTACAAGGACTTTAAAGCGAAAGCTTTTGATGGTTGTGTAGTGGGAGTGGGAATTAGATGTGTGGCAGAAGACATTACATCATAGTCTTTTAGTATAAGTGGGAGATTGTTGGAATGTATACTAAAAGCCTAACTTTAGTATGAACAATGTTTTAACAATTTATTTGAAATGAGAATCATTAATCAAATGATTGCGTCTAATAATTTATTTATATGTCCGATGCAATAGTCCACTTACTTTATACTGTAGATAATATGTTGTGCGACAACATGCGGAATATCATATTATCAATTTCCTTATAAAGTATAAACATATGCTCACAACTGAGATAGACGGGAACTCTCTATCAGGATGGTTGTAGTATGATTTGGTATTAGTTTGTCTTGACTATAGAATCACATTAGTGCACTTTGTGTGTATTGATCATGACCGCTTGAGATTGTTTGATTTATACTGACTATATAGGAGAACTTGATCTAAGTTATTATGGATATTCATGCTATTAATCCCTATACAATAACCTCGAAACATAAGGCAGTATGTATTTCTTTGATTCATCAATGAGTGAGATTTACATGTAATTAAATCAATAAACTCAGTGAGTTGGGAAATAATACTGTCTCTATAGTGTGATGTTGATTGTAGAAGGAATCCATGTCCTATTTAATAGGTTGATGATGTCCCCTTGAGGAGCTCATAAGGATTATCATGTAAACCCAGCTGGTGGATTTATTCTGGCATGATAATGAGGTTGAGTGGTACTACTCTCAGATGAGATATTAATTAATGAAGTTATCAGTAACTTAATTAATTAATGGGCATTATATATCTTAAATGTTGGGAGATCTAATGGGCTCATATAAGAAGGAGCTCATAACGTAATTATGGGATTAGAGCGGCAGTGCATTAATAATATTTTAGTAGAATATATTATTATTATTGGACTTATGTATAAGTTTTGGGCTAAACTTAGATACTTAAGCCCAATGGAGGCCTAACTCTAATTTCTCCTCCTAGTCCCTGTTGTAGTCCATATATAAGTCATTTCAGCTGTCCGGAAATTCTAAAATAGACATGCCTAACCATGAGTAGGATAGAGAAAATAGCATATTGAGAGGATCTTGAAAATCGTCGCCTACACGACGTCAATATTAGACTTGGGAATACAACAGAAGATCAAGAGGTCGTTTACTGCTGCTGTTTGTCAACTTCCACAGTTTTTCTAAAATCATGTGTAACTCTAAACTGTTCTTTTGATACACAGTTTGAAAGCTACGGAAAAGAGAATCATTTTGGCGCACAGATCACTCAAATCTGAGATTTGCTGAGGAAGTTATGCCCAAAATCGTGAGATTGCGCGTGCTGCTGGCGAGAATTTTTCTCTTCTTCAACATACCCTGGTGAGAGGTAATATGATTTTATGTTCTTGCTTCCACTGATATAGAATCGTATAAACCCTAACGGTTCATGTTAACTAAATGATCGAACGTCAACACATATAACCATGCTAACCCAAAGCATAATACACAACTAATTCAATAACAAAGAACAAAATCACTTAAAATGAAATACATATTAATCTGATAGTTGGCATGCTGAAAAACAAGACCTGCTGGTAGCGCTTATAGAGACTTGTACGTATACGAGTAATCAATTAACTTATTGTGCATATATCGAAAAATAATAGTATATTGCAACTAATCCCTGCTTCACTGCCTCCATAGCATACTCTACCTGATAAAATTAGAAAGGAATGAATAAAGTAAAACAACTTAAGAAAAAAGCAACCTTAATGTACATTCTAAAAATTGAGGAAGCTTAAACACTATTAATATTTCAAATATTTATAAGAAATTAAGTAAATCAGAAGTGTTCGACCTCAAAAAGCAATCAATGTGTGCATTATCCTAGAAAATTTAAGAAATGTTCTCACAGAGTATCTAAAATCAGGGGCAATATAATACCACATCCCCAATGCAGAAAAAGATATAATTTCTCACATTTAAAGAGGATAAAATCAGTTTCTGAATAATAGGATAAAAGTAATTACATACTTTCCTGCATCATATACCACTCTTCAAACTTATCAAACAATTCCAGCCATTCAATCCTATTGCAGAAGAGGATAAGAATGATTAAAAGCATTCTACATATGCATCAAGCATTATCGAAAAGGAAAAGAATTTAAAAAATTAGCAAAAGTAAAACCATGGATTTGGAAGAAAACTAGACCTTTAAGACATACAAAAACACTTTCTAACATTCAAACAAAAGGAGAAACTGAAACGTCATTAGAATAACCCAACTAAAAGATTAAATTAAGATATAAAATATTATATTAATTAACTTACCACACATAATAATGTCAATAAATACATATAAAAAACTCAACAATATTCACAAATTGATAGGTACAACTATCCACCCCTAAGCTTCTATGGAATTTCTTTGACAAACTTACAAGCTGTTTGGAAACAGTTGCCAAAGCCTCAGACATCTAGTAGACCATGATGCAACCACCCCAATACCAAAAAGGATGCCCATAATCAAGGACTCTTTAACTACCTAAAAAGTCATTTCTACTACATATATAATCTCTTTGAAACTTTCCACTTAACAGAATTTCACTTAACCAAAAAGCTTGCAATAAGATGCAGATACAATATCCAAAAATGATTGTAGTTTGTAAACAAATTACAAGCCTGGAACAAGAAGTAGAAAAAAATGCAACCCCCCTATAGCATTTGCTTTCTCTTGATAATAACCACGTTAATATTTTGAAACTAATTCTCATTCTTACTCAGTTTTATACTTTCTTCAATGTAAATTTCAGAATTTTCAATTTTGTTAATCAGCTATGTAATTTTTCACAAACATTCTTGATTAGAATTTAGACCTTCACATGGATGCTAGAGTTGGAATGTTTATAACAGCATATTCCAAGGAGATAAATGTTTATAACCAAAGATCATGTTAAAGCTTTTCATACTATGGACCAATTCATAGAATTTTTTTTCCAAACAGAGCTTTCCTCTGTGAGTTTAAATTGAATATCTACTTGCATTGAAAGGAAAACTCATAATTTACATAAAATTTTCACAAAATCTCTCATAATTCAAATTTTCCAACAAATAAATAAAATGAGTTTCCTAACAATTCAAGAAAAAATAAGGTTAACAAATAATAAAAGAAACCTTATACTGACGGAAATAAAGAAGCGGAGTCATTCCTACTCACCCATATTAAAACTCGGAAAAGCCAACCGAAGCTCCATCATGAAGTGAAATAAAAATATAATTACAACGTATTAATCATAAAATTACCCTAATCAAAAAAATTATAAATTATTTTAAATTTTAAAATCAAATGGACAAAGGAACCAAACCCTGACTCACTCTTTGGATCATATGGCAAATAAGAAGACAAGCAGCGAGGAGCCTAGAATCTCTTGCACTGTCGAAAATGGGAGAGCCGCGGGTGGACATCGCAAACTGGAGGAAATGACATTGAGCAATTAGGAATGGGAGAGCCGCAAGCAAACAAGAATGGCATCGCGACCGGGTGATGTCGCAAGCGGCTATTGAGAGTACGGCCGACAGCGAGAAGTGGTGGCAGTTCTTCGATTTCATTGGCAAGAGTTCTTCAATTTCACAATTTGGCCATGAGTTTTGGAGCTCATCAATTTTGATTTGGGAATTACGTACATAGGCTTGATTTGGATATTGGTGTAAATGTAATTTTTTAATATTTTTCTCTTTCTAAATTCTAAAAGTGTTTTTTGTTACAAATATGATTTACATTCAATAGAAAAAAATGTGATTCTATTTTTTTTCAATTAATTTATTTAAAATATTTATTAATTTATTAATATCAGTTAAAAGATATCGATTAAAATAATCGATATCTATGTTCCATATATACATCACTAAAATATATCAGTAGGCAATCACCGATGCTTATTAGAATAATCTAAACATAATAGATAATGGTGGTATAATAGATATCGATTAGTAAGTCTATAGATATCAGTTTTATAAATCACAGATATCTATACACTGATATCTATTCACAGATTTCCAGTAGTGATATTAGATGGGTAATGGATAATTTTGAGTTGTACTTTTTCAGTGAAGTAATGATTCTTGAGGTGGGGTTAAGGATTCATGCTAAACATCAAGGATCTAGGGGATTGGGTTGTGCTGGAATGTGAATGCAAAATGTTGGAAAAATAAAATTAAAACCAATTTTATTTTCTTGGTGCAATGCAATCATCTTTAAATAATATTGTATGACACACTTTTTTTTAATTTAAATAAAGTAATATATATTACAACAATTGTAATCATATTTGTGGTAGAAAGCTGTTCATTAGTTTGAGTGACATGAACATACAATCTTGAGTTTCTGATGGGTTAGGATTGTATTGAGTAGTTGAGTTAGAAGGTAGCCGTTCTTTTAGTTCTCTTTTTTTATTTTTTTATTTTAGTTGTAATTTCTCACCTCTTAAGATGAGTAATGGATAATTTTTCTTCGAATTGAAGTCAAATAATGGTTGTCCATCTTTTTTGTAATCCTTAAACTGCTTATTTTTCAAATATTTTGATTTTCCATATAGTGAGATTTCAATATTATATTATCTCACCTGTCAGATTAGTAAAGAATGCAGTAGAAGGCATGGTAAAAAAATAGTATCATAAAAAATAACTTTCATTGTTGTGGAATGAAAGTGAAAATAAGACTGTAACACCTTTTCAGTTTCTACGTTTTTAATTTGTTCTGGTTATTGACGATGAAACTAAAATCCTATGTAATCATGATGTAGGATGTCATGGAAGATAAGTGTGGTTCTGCAGCCATCTGGTTTGTCGCATTAATCCGTGATATTTTGGACTCTAAGGCAAAGGGTAGAAATAAGTACCTTAAGCTTTTGCTGTCAGCTGCATCAAAAGCAGCCCTTACAGGCAAGCGACCAAAAAAGTTATTTAATCTCATTATCAACCTTATATTCAATAAAAGTATTATTTGCAGATGCTGATTTCAAGGTTGAATATGCTTCTTTGCATAGTTCATGCTCAATAACTTCAAAAAAAATTTATGTCGTTATTCGTGAGTTTTACAAGATATGATAGGTAAAGAATGACGTGTAAGATTGAATGAAAAAAACTAAGCTGTAACTATGCTTATAACTATAAAATATTTAAAAAAACTGTGAGGTTGAACTGTTATAATGTAAAGCAGTAGTGAGAGAATTAAATATTTATTTTTAATATATTCTTTTATTATAGGTAGATGGGGCCTCAAACATAGAAAATTTGGGTCTACTAAATATTTAGGCTTATATAAGAATAGTCTCAGCATTTATGTGCATCTCTCTTTTCATGGTTTAATAACAGACATGGTTTTTATCTAATCTTGGGAAGCTCCATTGTGGATGAAGGATTACGAGTTTACATAAGAAAAGTAAATATGTAACATGCAAATATTCTTGGCATAATTTGTTACCACCAAACTAAACTGAAATAGAACTTGAAAGGAAAATTTAAAGACAAATTTGTGCATACCGTGTATTATATTCCATTCTTTATGCTGTGTCAACTCAAGATTTAGTGATTTTTATTTATCAACTCCTAAACCTTGATTTATGACAGAAATTAAGTTTGTCCAATGTTCTAAACAATATAATATTTTAGTGATAAAAAAATTATCTTTTGCAGTATGATTGCAGTTCTGGTTATATACATCCAATTGGAAGCATCAGCAAGCAGGATCTATGCATATTTTTAGATGGGCTGCAAATCATTTGGGGTTCTCTTTTTTGACAAAGATTGAAATTGATCCCTTAATTGATGAGTTTGATCTAATATGATCGAATTACAGCCAGGTATATGTCTTATCATGGAGCTAAAAACTTGATATAGCTCTTTGTCTTTATAATTAGCTAATTTGTTAGTTCTAATTCTTTAATTTTCCATTTTCGGGTTGTTGTCTCATTTCAAGTAAGTTGTTTGGGCATGTGGTTATTGTCCTTCCATTTCTTTGTATGGAAACTCTGCTCTTTGAAATGATTTGCACCTTAATATTTGTAACAGGAAACTTCTGTAAGTTGAAAATTCTTATATACTACAATTAATAATGCAATTATGCATTTGAAAAATTAATTGTATGCATGTACTCTGATATATTTGGATGAAATAAATATGGGAATATATAAGAAAAATTTTCAATATATGGTAAGTTGTGTCAAATTTTCCATTCTGGACCTGTATCTATGTTTAAGGTTTATGTGGGACCTGTCCATGTTTAAGGTTTGCATGTATTTTGTTCAGTTGTATCAACCCCTCAATCACCTTCTTAGACACTAATTTTTGTAGTGCAATTAAAAGGGTAAAATTGATGTTAACATAATAACCAAGAGAGTATCATTTTTCAAGCACTCAAGCAATAACACATCATTTGCAAATTGTTCAGTAGGAGAGTATCTTAAATTCTTGGGAATGAGTTTTCTCCTGTTGATAGTCCAATATGCTGATTTTGATATATTTGATAATCAGATATCCGTTATCTGATGATATTAGTTTCAATCTTGATACATTGATATATATATATATATATATATATATATATATATATATATATATATATATATATATACATATATATACATATATATACATATATAAAGGATATCTGATTATCAAATATACCAAAATAAGCATATTGGACTATCAACAGGAGAAAATATATGTATATATGTATATATATATATATATGATGAGTGATATTTTCACCTAGATTTTAGTGTTTTTTTATATGTGTTTTCGTATTATTTTATCCGTATTTTATGTGTTATTCGGTTGTGTTTTGTGTTTTCATGAAACGAGGGAGAACGAGCCAAAACAGTGAAGGAATCAGGGCAGCAGCAACACGACTGGCCGTGTTGGTGGCACGAGCCGTGTCGTAGTGCACGACTCGTGTAGCTAACATGGGCCTGTCCAGAATGGTCGTGCGGCAACATCTATTCATCCAACACGACCACCACTTGGCCGTGTTGCGGAGCTCGACTCGTGTTGCAGCACACGACCCGTGTAGCCAACACGGGCCTGTAAGCGATGGCCGTGCGGGAGCATCAGTTCACGCAACACGGGCACCTTATGGCCGTGTTGCGCCACACGACTCGTGTCGTGTCAGGGATCAGAAAAATTCAGAATCCTTCTAGAAGCCTCCCAAGGAGTATAAATACCCCTCCATTCAGATTTTATGAAAAAAAAATCCGATTTCCACCCCTTCCACACACACCTCACACACCATTTCTTCCATTTTCAACCACCATCTTCATCCATTCTTCATCCACCCATCTACACTTGATCCCCTCCATCAAATTCACCATCCAAGTGATCAAGGAAGCAAGGGAGAGTGAGATCACAAGAAGAAGAAGGAGATCTCCATTGAAGCACTTCAAAGGGGGAATCTAATTCTAATTTTTGTGCATTTCTTTATAGATTGATCATGTTTTGTAAGGATCTTAATGTCTATGTTAATTTTCTTATGGATATGAGAGGCTAATCTCCTTTGTGAGATTAGCTCCATGATTGGTGTTGGATAATTTAGTTTTTATGCAAATTGATTTTAATCTTGAATGGGCTTTGTGTTATTTCTATCATTGATTGTTGATTGCTTGATGTATATGATGATTTGTGTGATTAATTGTCATGGGCATGTGATTAGATTGAGAAATCAATTATGTGTTTAGGATAGTTCATTGAATCATTTCATCATACACTTCATGTGCATTAATTTAGAATGAGATAGAGATATCCTTCTAGATTTAGAACCCTTTGATAGAACATTTGATTAGCTTAATCGAGAGGTTGGTTGATTAAATGAGGAGACCCAAACAATTAGTGAATTCATAGTACCTTAAAAGGGAATATTGCTTATGATTTAGTACCTAATTAGGGAACTCATAGAGTAATTAGTACCTAGTGGGAGGTGTTTGCTATTGTCTCGATCCTATGTGCGTTTGGGAGCCTTGTTGAGGGCCTACATCCTATCCATCTCGAGAGAGAGTTTAGGTGGAATTAGTGATCGCTTCTATACCTTGTCCATGAGAGATTAGAATTAATTGCATGATTACTTAATTATCTATACCATGATTGTTGTTAATCTCATCCTTGCATCATTTGGAACCCTTTTATCTTTGCATACACTTTATCTTTATTTCTTGCTTTAGCATAATTGCATTCATTTGCTCCTATCCTCTCTTCCGTCGTCCTTATAAAATCACGATAAACTTGAGATCGCTTAAACTCTAGTACCTTCCTCCCTGTGGTTCGATAATTTCTTTAATTGGTCATACCCGACTACAAGTTATGGCTAATCAAATGGCGCCGTTGCCGGGGAGGTAACGGTCGCTAGTAGTTTGACGAAGGATTGTTTAGAGTGGTCTTAATAAGGACATTTTTTTTTTTAATTTTTGCATCTTATATTTGCTTTGGAAAATTTTGTTCTAATTTTTCTTTCTTTTATAGGTGCATACCTTGAGAAGGAAGAAGAAGGAGAGCAACCCCAAAAATATGAGCTACATGGATAATCTTCGAGATATGGTGAATAGAAGTGTTCATTCCGCTATGAACACACAAGGAAATTTTCAAGGATTTCAAATGCCAAATTGGGAGCCTAATTTGCAACCGGATTACGGAGTACAAGATATGCAATTCCAACAACAAGGTTATGAGAATTTTGGAGTTCCTCATCAAATGCATCATCAAGTATACCCTCAAGGTGTGGAAGATGGTTTTCAAGGAAATTTTTCTATAAATCAAGATGGAAATCAACCACATCTATGGGGAGATTTTCAAGACTCCAACACCTCTTATTCCGCCCAACTTGACTATAGAGAGAAGCTTAGAAATGAGTTGATCGAAAAGGTTATGGATCGCATAGAGAAGGAGAGTAAGTTTAATGAAATGTGGATGGATCGAATCGGAAATTGGTGTGACATGGTGACAAGTGCAATAGTAGCATTCGGTGCTAGATTGGATTCCATTGAGCACCAAGTTAGTCAAGTTGTATCCACCGTTGAGAACAACAAGCCTTCTTCCTCTATTAAAGATCGAAAAGAGGATAGTTTGGGGGTTGATGAGGTTATGAAGGAAAAGAGAGAAAGGGTGCCTAAGTGGGTGAAAGCTACAAAGTTGAAAGAAGAGTTGACGGAGGAATTCGATAAATTTGTCGAGTCTCTTGAAGAGATGGTTGAGAAAGTAAAACATCAAAATCGAGAAGAGATTCATGCCCTTATGGAAGAAAAGAAGTCTCCGGAAACTAAGATCATGGATTTCACTCTCCACAAGCCTAAACCTTCTCATTCTATTGAAATTTCAAATTCTCTTAAGAACTTTCATGATTTTATTGATAAAAATTTGTTTGGTGATTGTAGGAAAAAGGTTGCAAGAGGACAACAACACTTGTCAATGCCCGAATTCTTACCGGGGGATGTGGTTGAAGTTCAAAATGCATATAAAGCCCCATGGAAAAAGTGGAACAAGTGGAAAGGGCCATTCCTTGTGAAGAACGCCTTCGGAGACCAATTACTTGAGCTATTTAATAAGAAGGGAACCGTTCTAGTGGTTGAACGGGAGAGCACAAGGCACTACTTCAAGAAGAAACCTATGATAGTGCCTAAGGACTATTCAAGACCACCATGAGCTAAAGACTATCGTCCGGCTTGAAGACGTTAAACTTAGCGCTCGATGGGAGGCAACCCATCATTACCTTTTATTGCTTTATTTAATGCTTTCAATAAGGTTGATGGATTTGCTTGTTTTGCATTTTTGGTATGTATGTTGATTGTGCTTGTGAGGAGAATGCGTATTGGACAAACGATAAGTGCTTGATTTGAAGTGTGAAAGTAAGTCACACCACTTTTTGCAAACTTACCTCGAAACTCTTGTTTCAATTTAAGTTTGGGGGGATATGGCGTGGTGTGAACATACTTTGTCTTGAAAGCATATACTTTTTGTATTTTTGGGCTAATTTTGAATTTTTCTCATGAGCATTGGTTTGATTTTGGTATGATTGGTCGTGTTGAAGTGCATGATAGTCCATATTTTTAATGAAATTGTTGAGCTAATGGTTTTGTTGAGCATGTATGAAGGGTATTGGAAGCACGAATTGAGGTCGGAGCTAACAACTTCCACTATCAAATGCTTATTGAGGGAGTTCATTCTACACCCTACCACTTTTATGTGCTTAGCATAATTTGATTTGATTTGTATTGATGTGATTAGCATGCTACTTCATGTGTTATGTTTTTGGGATGTTTATTTTCGTAAATTAGGATTTTCTTTTCAATCAAAGGTTGGGATGATTGTGAGCTTACATTGTTTATGGATGATTTGAATGTGTGCTTCATTGTTTAATGATAGTGATTTTTATTCTTGCATGTTATGTGTTTTTGTTTTGTTTATTGTTTGTTGAGTCTTTATTTTATGTTTTGTGTGTTTTCTTATTTTTGTCTTGGTATGTTTGGTGGTTTGTTTTGGGATGTTGTGAGTCATTTTTGAACATGAGTGGTTATATGTTGTGGTAGTAAGTGATGACAAGTTATGATTAAGAATCTCTACACTTTCGAATTGTGACATGTTTTACTTAACTTGTTCAATTTTGAGATGGATGTGGTGTAATAAGTTTCTTAAGGTCCGAGCACAAGCTTGTGAGAATTTGAGCCTCAACCGTGCATACATGGTTTTTATTCATGAGTGGATTGGTTGTGTTTGATAAGCTAGAACTTGCTCAAGGACTATAAGAACGAGCCCGATTTGTGGAGATTAGTGAAATGATCTTAGGCCATCCTTGTTATTCATAGTCATTGCCATATATTTTCCTACCATGTACATCATCCCTAGTTAACCATTTTGAGCCTTTAAGCCTTTTTATTGTGAATTTAGCACATTACAAGCCATGATTACCCACTTAAGCCTTACATATATATCCTTTGTGTGGGTGATTGAGGAGATGGTAGCTAGTAAGGTTTGATGAGATAACAAAAAAAAAAGAAAGGAAAGGAAATGGTAACAAGTAAGAAAAAGGATGAAAAGAGCAAAATGAAGAATGCACATGCAATTTCAAAACAAGAAAATGAGCAAGCAACAATAATATGCTCAAGTACTTAAAAATCCAAAGAAGGAAGCATGAATCATAAGAAGCTCAAGAAATCCAAGGAAAGTTGATGAGTAGAGCTTGTGAGTGCCAAAGACAAGAAAGGAAGAAAGAAAAGTGGAGAAGTTGGAGAAATTGGCCATCTCTTCGATTACTTACACTTGCTTAGTCACTATTATCCATATCTTCCATACCCTACCAAAGAGCCTATCATTACATCCTTAATGAAAGACCTTTTTGATCATTAATGGAAACTTTGGCGGTTTGTGAATGTAGTCCACGAGCAAGCTTATAGCGAGTCAAGCCAATCAATTGATGAGTGTTGATTTACCTACTTTAAAGAGTGTTGAGTGAAATTTATAACCTATGTAAGGCTTGGACTAAAAGGGACTGTATTACACTATCATTCTCTTTAGATTGAACTTGTTAATTCTTCATGTCATGAATCTAATGTTGTAGGATGACTTAGCATAAATTGTGATTCTTATTATTATTGATGTGTTATTACTTATGTTCGTTTAGTCTTTTCCTAGGTGAAAATCACTCTTCATGGTTTATCATTTTCGTTGTGCGAGGACGCACAACACTTTAAGTTTGGGGGTGTGATGAGTGATATTTTCACCTAGATTTTAGTGTCTTTTTATATGTGTTTTCGTATTATTTTATCCGTATTTTATGTGTTATTTGGTTGTGTTTTGTGTTTTCATGGAAATGTGTGTGAATGAGGGAGAACGATGTAGGAAAAAGCGGATCTCAATTTGGAGTTGAAACGAGGGAGAACGAGCCAAAACAGTGAAGGAATCAGGGCAGCAGCAACACGACTGGCCGTGTTGGTGGCACGAGCCGTGTCGTAGTGCACGACTCGTGTAGCTAACACGGGCCTGTCCAGAATGGTCGTGCGGCAACATCTATTCATCCAACACGACCACCACTTGGCCGTGTTGCGGAGCTCGACTCGTGTTGCAGCACACGACCCGTGTAGCCAACACGGGCCTGTAAGCGATGGCCGTGCGGGAGCATCAGTTCACGCAACACGGGCACCTTATGGCCGTGTTGTGCCACATGACTCGTGTCGTGTCAGGGATCAGAAAAATTCAGAATCCTTCTAGAAGCCTCCCAAGGAGTATAAATACCCCTCCATTCAGATTTTATGAAAAAAAAATCCGATTTCCACCCCTTCCACACACACCTCACACACCATTTCTTCCATTTTCCACCACCATCTTCATCCATTCTTTATCCACCCATCTACACTTGATCCCCTCCATCAAATTCACCATCCAAGTGATCAAGGAAGCAAGGGAGAGTGAGATCACAAGAAGAAGAAGGAGATCTCCATTGAAGCACTTCAAAGGGGGAATCTAATTCTAATTTTTGTGCATTTCTTTATAGATTGATCATGTTTTGTAAGGATCTTAATGTCTATGTTAATTTTCTTATGGATATGAGAGGCTAATCTCCTTTGTGAGATTAGCTCCATGATTGGTGTTGGATAATTTAGTTTTTATGCAAATTGATTTTAATCTTGAATGGGCTTTGTGTTATTTCTATCATTGATTGTTGATTGCTTGATGTATATGATGATTTGTGTGATTAATTGTCATGGGCATGTGATTAGATTGAGAAATCAATTATGTGTTTAGGATAGTTCATTGAATCATTTCATCATACACTTCATGTGCATTAATTTAGAATGAGATAGAGATATCCTTCTAGATTTAGAACCCTTTGATAGAACATTTGATTAGCTTAATCGAGAGGTTGGTTGATTAAATGAGGAGACCCAAACAATTAGTGAATTCATAGTACCTTAAAAGGGAATATTGCTTATGATTTAGTACCTAATTAGGGAACTCATAGAGTAATTAGTACCTAGTGGGAGGTGTTTGCTATTGTCTCGATCCTATGTGCGTTTGGGAGCCTTGTTGAGGGCCTACATCCTATCCATCTCGAGAGAGAGTTTAGGTGGAATTAGTGATCGCTTCTATACCTTGTCCATGAGAGATTAGAATTAATTGCATGATTACTTAATTATCTATACCATGATTGTTGTTAATCTCATCCTTGCATCATTTGGAACCCTTTTATCTTTGCATACACTTTATCTTTATTTCTTGCTTTAGCATAATTGCATTCATTTTCTCCTATCCTCTCTTTCGTCGTCCTTATAAAATCACGATAAACTTGAGATCGCTTAAACTCTAGTACCTTCCTCCCTGTGGTTCGATAATTTCTTTAATTGGTCATGCCCACTATATTATGGCTAATCAATATATATATATCAATGTATCAAGATTGAAACTAATATCATCAGATAAAGGATATATGAAGAAGATACTATTATATCAATTAATTACGCATTATGATGAGATAAATGTTGTAATCTTAATAGACTTGGTTTCAATTAAGATGTAATTTTTATCATGTGCAATTTATCTTTTTTACTTTCTATGAATTATATCATTCCTAAACAGAATAAACAATAATTTGTTGAAGTCTTGAAAAATACTTTACATTCCTTAAGATTATTAATGACAAATGAAGGAACTAAAAGTGCACACAATTACGAAAAGATTATATATAAAACATGCAGTACAAATATGAAGTATATCTTTTTGTTATTCGACCTCACAATTGTATTTCTATTTGTAGTCTGCTACCTTTTTCATCATTGAACCTCCAAGTCTTTCGTATGTGTTCAGACACTATTGGAAACACTGAAAATTAGATCCTTTATCCTTCCCCATATTTAATTTCAGTCTGTCCTTACTAATAAGCCTTTTTCTATTGCATGTTTATTTGTAACTGTTTTTTTCCTAGTGATAGATTTGTATTATATTGCATTATTGGATGGTTTCTTACATGTTTATGGATTGTAGTGATTTTCTTTGGTATATTTTTTGAAGTGTAGAATCTCATGGCCATTGTATAAGATATATATAAATATACATGTGTATATATATACATATATATCGTATATATATGTATATGTATATGTATATATATATATATATATGTACATGTATATATATATATATATATATATATATATATATATATATATATATATATATATATATATATATATATATATATATATATATATATATATATATATATGTATGTGTGTGTGTGTGTGTGTGTGGGTTGCATACCTGAAATAGTTCATTTTCTTTTTAATAAGCTAATCTTTAGAAGATGCATTAGCTTTTGGGGGTATTGGCTTTGAATTAAGGAGATGCTTTAAATATCTAATTATACGTTGGTGTTGCAGATATGGTGTCACTTCATTTATCCCTTTAAATAAAATTCTAATTTCACCTACCATCTTTTACAACTTCTTCTTTGTCGTGAGATCATGCCTTTTGTTAATAAAAAAATTAGAGCTTTATTAAAAAATAAAAATTTCTTTTATTTTTACGTATAACATGGATATGATTTCAGAGTAAATGATATTGAAATTAAGTTACAGCACATGAGAAACACATGTTGAAGCAATTAATTGACACAACCCAACTTACATAACTTATAATTCAAATACTAATTAACATAAACATCATCATTATAAAAAAAACCTACATATCTTTTCTTTTCACATAATATATTCATAACTGAACTCATAATCAAACATATGTCATCAGTTTCTGACACCACATCAAACCAGACAAACTCATGACAATACTCATTACATGACATATCAAAACATCAGCATAAATAAAATAACCCACGGCCTAGCCTAACAGGTCGTCATCCATGTACATCCGCTCAAAACCCTGAAGGAGCTCCACAGCTTACACAGTCACATCACAAAATTTTAATCATCTACAAGCACACCTACAATGCATAAACTAGTGAGATAAAAATCTCACTAAGTAGAAATCATGCATGATAGTACATGAAAATGCATTTAATTTTTTATCACCTATTTCCTTATCTTTCTTGTTGGTCTCTTTTATTTTGAAAACTCTTCACGTTACGGGATCCCCACGACACACTTATGATATGCACCCCAAATAAGCTCAATAGACACACACAGTGTCAGATCGATTTTACTGATCCCTGAATAAAGTATTGGGGATAATTTTTCCGAACCCGATAAATGACTCATTGAGTCAACGCATGACTTGGATCACTCTGTGATCCCTGAATAAAAGTGAGCCGACAAGTGACTCATTGAGTCAATGCATGACTCGAATCGCTCTGTGATTCCTGAATGTGGTGAATCAACACATGACTCGGATTGACTTTTGGCAGTCACGAAAGAGTGCATATATAGTGGCCGCACACACCATTAGTATCTTATTAATTTGGTGAAAACACTTTTCATGATTATGCATGGTATGCAACCATGGCAATTAAATATGCATCATAAACCATTTACGACATCAATATCAATATTTAATCACAATAAAGCAACAACTTAACTTCAATTCAAACAAATCCACTTCTGGAACAACAACTTCGCCTCAATCACATAGATCCATTTATAGAATAAAAACTTCACCTTGGATCACACGGATCCCTTTTTAGGATAACAACTTTATCTCGTATCAAACAGATCTTTATAAACAATATCTTCTCAGATCATACAGATCTATATTCAACAGTTTCTGATCACACAGATCCATATAGGACAATTATAGTATTTCAAATCACATAGATCCAAAACTTGTATCACAAATTTATCACAAATAATTTTTAAATAATATTATTGAATATGAAACCTACTTTCCCCAAATCACATAAATCCACAACTTGTACCACAAATTAATCTCAAATAATTTATAACGTAATTAAACTAATCACAAATAATTCATGACATAATTATCACATATTAATCACAAATAATTCACACACAACATGTTTATGCATTGTAGTTGAACTTCTATTTACCTGGACTCCAAATAGTAAGAATACTATAGACCTCGTGAAGCACTACAACTAATCTCTTCCTTCCTTTTCCGGCACGAACTCCTTTCTCTCCTTTTCTTTGTTTCTCTCTCTCTCCCTCCTGTTGGCAATTGGATCGTGTGGTTCAAACGTGATCCGTTTAGGATTTCAGGCAAACAAATTAGCGGAAGCAATTAAATCATGTTTACCATACTTCTGGGTTGGTGTAGAGGATGAACCGCAGAGAACCACCTCTCAATCTTCTGCTGTATGTCCCAAGTCGAATCCTGCTGTTGTGTGGGCAACAATTTGCAGAATTCTCTCAATCTGCTCCTGTTCTTTCTAACTGTCAAATGATGCACTGACTTAGGGTTAACAAGAGCTGAGATGACTTATATAGTTGGGCTACAGCAGGGACCAGGAGGAGAAATTGGGCTGGGCCTCAATTGAATTTAATTAACCAAGCTTAGCCCAAAGCTTTTAATTAAATCCAATAATAATAATATAGTCCACTAAAATATTATTACTGCACTACCCGTCCAATCCCAAATTATGTTCTGGGCTCCTTCTTATTATAAGCCCGATGGTCTCCCCATGTTTAAGATATACAATGTCCATTAATTAATTAAGTTACTGACAACTCAAATTAATTAATATCTCATCCGAGAGTAGTACCACTCAACCTTATTATCATGCCGGAAATTAATCCACTTGCAAGATTTACATGATAAACCTTATGAGCTCCTCAAGGGGACATCATCATCCTATGACGGACATGGATTCCTTCTACAATCAACAGCACACCATAGATACAGCACTACTTCCCAACTCACCGAGTTTGTTGATTTAATACTTATAAATCTCACCCATTGATGAATCAAAGAAATACATACTGCCCTACGTGTCGAGGTTATTGTATAGGGATTAAGAGCACGAACTTCCATAATAACAGAGATCAAGTTCTTCTATAAGTCAGTATAAGTCGAACGATCTCATGCGGTCCTGCTCAATACACACAAGTGCACTAATGTGATTCTATAGCCAAGACAAGCTAATACCAAACCACACTACAACCATACCGATAGAGAGTCCCCGTCTATCTCAGTTGTGAGCATCTGTTTATACTTTATAAGGAAACCAATAATATGATCTTCCGCGTGTTGTCGCACAACATATTATCTACAGTATAAAGTAAATGGACTATTGCATCATGCATATAAAATAAATTATAAGATGCAATCATTTGATCAATGATTCTCATTTCAAATATTGTTATGACATTGTTCATACTAAAGCTAGACTTTTAGTATACAATCCAACAATCTCCCACTTATACTAAAAGACTATGCTGTCATGTCTTCTGCCATACATCTGATTCCTACTCCCACTTACAGGATCATTAAAAGCTCTCGCCTTAAGGTCCTTGTAAATGGTTTACTAGGTCATCATCCGATGCAATCTAGGCGACAACAACCTTCCCCTCATCATATGATTTCTCGTAACAGGTGGTACTCGCGCTCCATGTGTTTAATTGCCTTATGGACTTGTGATTTCTTCAAGTTTGCAACTGCACCAATATCATCAATGTAAATTGTGATTACCTTGGGCAAACTTAGAAACACTTCAAAGTCCATCATGAAGTCTCTAGAGTCATATAGATACTTTGGCTGCCTCATAGGCTCCAATTCATCGTCTTTCCATGATGGAGTCCGGAGTCTGAAATATATTTCTATATAACACTCCTCCATATTATGATTCTACTTCCTAAAATTAAACATATAACCTTTGAGGTGAATTTACTGCCGTCCAATCTGACTAAAAAATCCGAATCTACGTAATCCACAAGAAGCAGTGAATCTGTTTAGTAAATCCACATATAATTTCCAGTCCTTCTCAGGCACTTTATATATGTCTTACTACAGTTCATCATTCTTGTTCTGGGTTACGTTGATACCCACTGTTCATGCATTCAGCAAAACAGATATCCAACATCGTTCATAGCATTCATGAGATTAAGCTTCCTTATTCGCCGAAGCATAAGGAACCACTTTCATCCTCTTTATCTTCTTCTTGTGTCTCAAAGACACATTCACTTAGATAAATTTACATGCTAAACGAGTATGGACTGTATCATTTTATGAAACTTGAGATAAGCATAATATCCTTTCTTGTGATCCGTATTACCGTGATCAAAAGGATATATTTTGCCTTTCTTAAGTCCTTCATCTCTACCGCTTTATTAACCGTACCCATACGCCCGATAATACTCTTTCATTGTCTCCAATGAGCAAGATACTATCTACGTATAGTACAAAAAATACCACCACATTTCCGTCACTCTTTATAATACACAAGATACATCCGTTGATTGATTTAAATCCGTACCACTGGATTACCTAATCAAAACAGATGCTTCACGATCTCAAAGCTTGCTTTAGTCCATCGCTGGACACTTTTAAGCTTACTATCAAAATGCTATTAGTACTTTGCAATGAATCACTTTGGTTGCTTCACATAGATGTTTTCCTCAAGACTTCCAATCAGGAAAGCTGTCTTGACATCTATTTGTTGTCCCTCATAATTCAATATGAGTAGCAATAAATAAAAGAATCCAGATCAATTTAAGCATAGCTACCAGCGAATATGTTCTCTCATAATCGAACCATTTCTTTCTGAGTGCATCTTTTTGCAACAAGCTTTGCTTCCAAGGTTTTCACCTTTCTGTATGATCCTCTTTTATTTCCTATGACCACTTGCAATGGCTTTTACACCATTTTAGTGATCCTTCAAGCTCCAGACTTAATTTAGAATCCGTAGATTCTATTTCAACATACATTGCAACTTACTAAGATTCCGTATTTTAATCTTGTAGTGCTACGTCGTATTCGTGGGTCAATACCATGTTTACTAGGGATCAAGTCTCACGACTCTCCCAAAACATATATTTATGGGTTGTCAAACTACCCTCCCACTACGATAAGGCACTACATGTAATTGTGTATCAGACGTGACACGCGTTGCAGTTTACCTTGTGGTATATCCTCTTGTACACTTGGTACTTACACTTTGTGTTTTCCTCTAACTTCCTTTAGAACAACTTATACATGGGCTTGTGATTTATTACATAGTCCTTTTCCAAAAATCTAGTGCTTGCGTTGACAATCACCCTTCGATCTTTTGGACTAAATAAATCACCCTCTATTTTTCTAGGATATCCCATATACAGACAAATGTTTCACGAATTACTGTATCTAGGGTATATCCATAAAATGAATTTAATTATTCCAAATAAATCATCATCTATCTAATCATAACCATAAGAGCCTTATCCCTTCTACTCACCACACCATTCAGCTGGGGCATGCCCGGTGTAGTCAACTTGAGATTTAATCTCAACTTCTGATTATTAGTTCCTAACTATCCTAAGAGGTCTTCATCATCACGATTGAATCGTAATGATATGATATATTTTCCATGACGTTCACTGTACCAGCCTTACAATTCTTGAATTAATCCAAGAACTCAGACATGCAGTGCATCAAATAAATATATCGGTTCCCAGAATAATCTTCGAATATTCATAACCACCTCTCGCCTGGATATTGTTAGGTTCGCTTGAATCAGAATGAACTAATTCCAACATATATATCTTCAGCTCTACACCCCACAGCCTTGAAAAGGCAGTTAATCATTTTTACTTCCAAGCAAGACTCGCAAGTCCGATAGTTTCCACTTCAGATAAACCTTACGGTCTATCGGCTATCAACTTTTGAATCCTACTTAAGTAAAATGAATTAGTCATAGACGCCCAATGTATGTTTAGTTCATTTACGAAGGTTCCTTTCTCTTACTAATATTGGAAGATGCATTATTTAATTACTATTTATTGCATCTGTGGGATGTACATGATTCAAGAGTATACTCATTTATCCACCAACGTACTTTAACGGATTATAGCCTCATTCCTCATTACTATGACCATGTCATTTAAATGAAATGAAGTGCCCATCCGTTAATGCATAGAAACCGAAATTAAATTCTTTCTATGGAACGTATGTAAAGACAGTTTCTCATAATCAATCGCTTATTCTTATCATGAGATAAATAAACAACTCCCACTGCAATAGCAACTACCTTTGTAGTTTTACCCATGTTATTAACAATCCTATCCTTATTCAGTGATAAACATTTAGTGATTCCAGTATCTACATACTTCGTATCAGTAGATGCCATCACTAATCATGTTTAAACCATTAGTAAATGAGATGTTAAATTTGTTCACATCATGATGAAAATTGGCTTTCTTTTGCCGTATGTTTTGTTAGAAGTTTCCAACCATATACAATCTCTCGTATTTCAGGTAGAACTTGCTCAAAACATCCAGGCAAATTGTGAAGAATAAATTGATTTAGGTTTCCCTTTCAATTTCTATTCCAAGCTTTTCCAATTCATTCATCAATTGAACCATGATCTTCTGCCTTTTAATTTACTCAAGTATCCGAAGAGTTACATGAGACCATCATATTTCTATGAACCTCTCATCTCTTCACTTGAGACTTTAATAGGCATCATGAGACGTCCTTGGTGAGAATACACATGTATTTCCTTAAGCAGTAATTATCAAAAACAAGATTCTTTCTAATCATCTAATTTGGACAAGTAAATATAATGTCTTTTAGTTAATAATTAGTGAAATAAAACCATTCGAAATTCAGAGAATCACAAATAAATTTACCGATCAAATCTTTGAATTTTATTCTTTTATATCGATTCCCTCAAAACAATATAAAATAAAATTCACCGACATCTCAAGCACCGTGAGTCTGCAAGCCACGATAGTGTGGACGTTTACAAACCCGAACATTTACAAGAGAAGGTTTTACCCATTAATTTCATTTGTCAACCTAACTTTATGACAAAATAATTAATAGTCGGTTCCTCTTTAGCCATGCAAATAAAAGCAGTGACTCCGATGGGGAGGATACTTATTATTTACATCTAAGTGTACACCATTATTTGACCCCAAGTCCGCGGCCCAAGCTTGTGTGACTTACAGATAGAGAAGTACACACGCGGTCGGATCACTTCCTACAGTCATCAATTACAAGTTTGTACCAGTGAACCGCATATAAACTCATCCGATAGGGAGGAAGGTCTAAGCCAACGCGCAAGTTCATATGTATCACATTACAAACGTAATTATTTAATGAAGTTTGTTCCAGCAATCCATGAATAAACTCATCCGATGGGGAGGAAGGCTCTAATGCCGACGCGCAAGTCTATTCACATCGCTAACAAACCAATAATGGAGGCCACGGGAATTTATTACCAATCCCCTCTCCCACTTAGTTATTTAATACCGAGGGTTTTTAACATGCATATAATATTCCAGAATAAAATATACAACTAAGACATGCTTCTATTAACAGTAATTTAAATAAATAAATCACATAGAATATGCCTTTGACATATACAACAATAATTGACAATTAAATCAATTAATCAGTTATATAACATTAATTAATTGCATAATTAGTAGATCAATTAAATGGGCCCTAGAGCATCAAATAAGCACAAAATGAGCAGCAGATTAATTAATTAATCATACTCATTATCTATGGCCCATAATCTTAGCCTAAAACTAAATTAATTCCACTAAGCCCACTAGCACAAAATTAGCCCATTAATAAAATTAATTTATTATGCTTGGCCCATTACTCACAATTAATTAAAACCAAGGATTGGCCCAGCAGCCCATTGCTATTTAACTAAAATTGGGCCATGTAACTACAGCCCAAAACCATAATTAAAAATGAGCAGCCACAAGCTAGAAATAGGCCCATCCTCAAAAAACCATCACCCACTAACCATTAAGCACAGCCCAAAATCAAAAGAATGAAATTGAGCCCAACAGCCCAATGTTAGATAAAATTCAGGCCTGCCCTATTTCAGCCGCCACACACCTGCTCAGCCGCAACATCCGATCGCACACACGGCAGCAGAACCGGGAAGGACTCACCGGTGCCGCTGCCCTAGGCGATTGTCCCGACGGAGTTACGCTTCCAGCCCGCCACTGTGAAGCCGCCAGCTGCGCCCCGCCTTCTCCGACGCCGCAATATTCATCAGCCGCGACCTGCCATCACTGGCGAAACAAGCCGCTGCTGCTGCCCACTGAGCAACAGCGCCGCCGCCATCTTAGTCGCCACCTGCCGCCGCACGCCGCCGCTCGAGGATAACACAGGCGCTCGATTAGGAAAACGAGTGCCTCACCGTGTATTCATCTGAGTGGGGCCACCCGGTTGGTCGCTTGTCGTGACGCGCCTGCAAGCCTTCCGCGACTACCACCAGTTGTCGTCGGTGTCTTCGTCGATTGAGATCAATAGTGCCTCCCTCTCCCACTCTGGCCGCCGAACGTCGCCGATCTTCTAGGCGGATCAGCTCTGACCCGATCGGTAATGGGTTCGACTCGCCCGGGACTTGCTGTCCAGATCTGCCTTCGTGGTGGCAGCCCTTTTCAGCACCGACACGCACAAGCCAGTGTCCATTCTGTCGACTCACGCCAGGCCGGTATCATTCAGGGAGACCCGCTCGGATCCTTCTCGGACTCAACCAGAACCCGTGTTGACTCACCCGAATCTTGCAGTGGGCCCACCCGGAAGTCGAATCAGACGCGCTCGGAATACCACTGTCAGAAACGAGCACCGCGACTGGAATCCGCCAGTTCAGCAACCATCACCGTCGCTGTTGATCCGTCGCGATGTTCAACGCCAATGGAACAGCCTCATTCTTTCTTCATCGCCCAGCCCAAAAGTACCAAAGCTGCCCATCGTTTATTGGTTTCTTGGTTTCTGGGTTTTTTTCTTGTGTTGGTGTGGAACAGCGTGTACAATTTTAACAATGATTGCACGGCCATAATAATCGACCAAGAACATGGGATTAATCAACACATATGAAACTCAAATCTCATGTTATGATTACGATAATCGAAACACGAGAAGCAAAAAAAGTGATTACATCTATATCAATCCACTTAATCATATAATCACAATTAACCTTAACCAACGTGTCACGTCTCACCACGAAACCAAAGCTCTGATACCAATTGTTGGCAATTGGATCGTGTGGTTCAAACGTGATCCATTTAGGATTTCAGGCAAACAAATTAGCGGAAGCAATTAAATCATGTTTACCGTACTTCTGGGTTGGTGCAGAGAACCACCTCTCAATCTTCTGCTGTATGTCCCAAGTCGAATCCTGCTGTTGTGTGGGCAACAATCCGCAGGATTCTCTCAATCTGCTCCTGTTCTTTCTAACTGTCAAATGAGGCACTGACTTAGGGTTAACAAGAGCTGAGATGACTTATATAGTTGGGCTACAGCAGGGACCAGGAGGAGAAATTGGGCTAAGCCTCAATTGAATTTAATTAACCAAGCTTAGCCCAAAGCTTTTAATTAAATCCAATAATAATAATATAGTCCACTAAAATATTATTACTGCACTACCCGTCCAATCCCAAATTATGTTCTGTGATCCTTCTTATTATAAGCCCGATGGTCTCCCCATGTTTAAGATATACAATGTCCATTAATTAATTAAGTTACTGACAACTCAAATTAATTAATATCTCATCCGAGAGTAGTACCACTCAACCTTATTATCATGCCGGAAATTAATCCACTTGCAAGATTTACATGATAAACCTTATGAGCTCCTCAAGGGGACATCATCATCCTATGACGGACATGGATTCCTTCTACAATCAACAGCACACCATAGATACATCACTACTTCCCAACTCATCGAGTTTGTTGATTTAATACTTATAAATCTCACCCATTGATGAATCAAAGAAATACATACTGCCCTACGTGTCGAGGTTATTGTATATGGATTAAGAGTATGAACTTCCATAATAACAGAGATCAAGTTCTTCTATAAGTCAGTATAAGTCGAACGATCTCATGCGGTCCTGCTCAATACACACAAGTGCACTAATGTGATTCTATAGCCAAGACAAGCTAATACCAAACCACACTACAACCATACCGATAGAGAGTCCCCGTCTATCTCAGTTGTGAGCATCTGTTTATACTTTATAAGGAAACCGATAATATGATCTTCCACATGTTGTCGCACAACATATTATCTACAGTATAAAGTAAATGGACTATTGCATCATGCATATAAAATAAATTATAAGATGCAATCATTTGATCAATGATTCTCATTTCAAATATTGTTATGACATTGTTCATACTAAAGCTAGACTTTTAGTATACAATCCAACACCTCCCTCCACCCCCCTCTCTCTCTCTCTCTTTTTTGGTTGCTGCTCGCAGCTTCTGCCCTCCATTACCCTCAAAAAGGGTTAACATATAAAGTTGGGGTGGAAGTCGTATGTGACTATCCCACCGCCCCAACATTTAATACATACTATTTATAGTAAGTAATATTTATATTATTATTATTATTATTATCCATTATGAATATATGTGCAATACTTAATGACTGAGATATAATACATTTACAAATTAAAATGCATACATATATATTTTCTTCACGTATATTATTATTACGAGAACACGTGTGATAATTTATAATTAAGAAATAGTATATTTATACAAATAAAATAATTTAATTATATATCCAAATTATTACATGTAAATATTTACGCACACATATATTCACATATTGTCACCATTTTTGTCACGGATGTCCCAAATAAAATGTAAAGATAAATAAAATGTAGAAACAATTGTCACATAATTGTCACATTATTATCACATAATTGTTATATAATTATAAAATGCACATAACACAAACTAAATTATATTGGCACATGAGTAGTGAGAAGCTCGAGTATCACATCCTCCCACCTTATAAAATTTCGTCCTCGAAATTTACTTACCTGAAGAGTTCTGGATACTTAGCCATCATCTCATCCTTTCTTTCCCAAGTAGCCTCCTCAACTAATTGGTTCCTACATAACACCTTCACAAATGGTATCTCTTTATTTCTGAGCTTCTTCACTTCTCACCATAAAATCTCAACTGGTATCTCTTCATAACTCAAATCTTCTTTCAACTCAATTGGTTCCTGTCTTAGAACATGAGATGGATTCGCAACATACTTCCTCAACATAGACACATAAAATACATCATGCACTCTAGACATTGATGCTGGTAAGTCCAACTTATAGGCAACATTTTCAACTCTCTCAATGGCAGTGAATGGACCAACATATCTTGGACTGAGTTCACTTTCTTTCCAAACTGCATTATCCCCTTCATTGGAGATACTTTCAAGAATACCTGATCACCCACTTCAAATTCCAACTCTCTTCTCCGTTTGTCTGCATAACTCTTTTACCGATTCTGAGCAACTCTCATCTTCTCTCGAATACGGGTAAGTGCTTCTAACATTTCATGAATCAAGTCTGGACCCAAAAGGTTCCTCTCTCCAACTTCATCCCAATGTACTGGAGACCTACACTTCCTCCCGTACAATGCTTCATATGGTGCCATCCCGATAGTGAACTGGTAACTGTTGTTGTACGGAAATTCTATCAGAGGCAAAATTTACTCCACTGACTCTGAAAATCTAACACATGCTCTGAGCATATCCTCCAAAATCTATATCGTATGCTTCGATTGACCATCTGTCTATGGATGGAATGCAGTGCTAAAATATAACTGTGTCCCCAACTCCTTGTGCAAACTCTTCCAAAAAGCAAACAAGAATCTCGCATCTCTGTCTAACACAATGGTTAATGGTACTCCATGGAGTCTGACAATTCTTAAATATATAGCTGTGCATAGCGATCCATAGAATTTGTAGAGCAGATAGAAAGAAAATAAGTTGACTTAGTAAGTCAATCCACGATAACTCAAATGGCATCATGACCTTTAATTGTCTTTGGTAAGCCGGTGACAAAATCCATAGTGATATTCTCCTACTTCCACTCTGGAATAGATAGAGGTTGTAAAGTTCCTGGTCGTCTCTGATGCTCGGCTTTGATTTGCTGATAAGTCAAACATTTCTCCAAATATTTAGCGACATCTCTCTTCATCCCTGACCATCAATAATGTGATTTCAAATCTCTATACATCTTAGTAGCTCCTGGATGTACATAGTACGGTGTTGAATGAGCTTCTGTCATCACTTCCTTCTGAATGTCATCCACTTTAGGTAGACATAATCGACCTCTATAACGAATCACGCCATCATCTCTTAATTGGAAGTCAGAAGATTTTCCAGACCTGATATCATTCTTATCTTGTCAAACAATTTATCCATCTCTTGTCCCTATCAAATCTTATCCATCAAAGTTGGTCGAAGTATCAGAGCTGCCATCTTTACTTCTAACGATCCTTCTTAAATGATCTCCACATCTATCCTTAGCAAATTTAGCAACTCTGGTTTCTGATTTAGGGTCATAGCAGCTACACTCTGTATTGTCTTTCAGCTTAATGCATCAGCAACAACATTGGCTTTACCCAGATGATAATTGATAACACAATCGTAGTCCTTCACCAGTTCCAACCATCTTCTCTGCCTCATGTTCAACTCTTTCTGAGTGAAGAAATACTTTAAACTCTTATGATCAATATAGATTTCACAACGTTTTCCATACAGATAATGCCTCGAAATTTTGAGTGTAAACACCACTGCAGCTAACTCCAAATCATGAGTTGGGTAATTTTTCTCGTACTTTCTTAATTATCTGGATGCATATGCTATCACTTTCCCATTCTGCATCAATACACACCCAAGACCATTCTTTGAAGCATCACTATAAACCTTGAAGTTTCCTGTCTCCATAGGAATAGTTAAGATAGGAGCTGATGTCAACCGTTTCTTCAATTCCTGGAAACTCTGTTCACATGCCTCCGTCCATGTGAACTTTACATTCTTCCGAGTTAACTGTGTTAATGGTGAAGTGTTCTTAGAAAATCCTTCAACAAACCTTCGATAATATCCTGCTAATCCAAGAAAGCTACGAACCTCAATGGGATTTGAGGGTTGTGGCCAATCATGGATTGCTTTAACCTTACTTGGATCCACTGAAATTCCTTCTACTGATACCACGTGTCCTAAGAAAATAACTTGGTCTAACCAGAACTCACACTTCTTGAACATCGCATACAACTGCTTCTCCTTCAGAATCTCTAACACCTTTCTCAAGTACAGAGCATGATTCTCCTTGTTCTTAGAGTAAATCAGAATATCATCGATAAACACAATCACGAACTTATCGAGAAAATCCTAAAATACTCAATTCATCAAATCCATAAATGCTGTTGGAGCATTTATCAAACCGAACGGCATCACCAAAAACTCATAATGTCCATACCTTGTACTGAATGTAGTCTTCAAAATATCCTCTTTCTTAATCTTCAACTGATGATACCCTGACTAAAAATCAATCTTTGAAAAGATAGCTGCACCCTGTAGTTGATCGAACATATCATCAATGCAACATAATAGATACTTATTCTTGACTGTAACTTTGTTGAGCTCCTGGTAATCGATGCACATTCTTGATGTGTCATCTCTCTTATGAACGAAAAGAACTGGTGCTCCCCAAGGTGAGAAACTAGGTTGGATGAGTCCTTTGTTTAGCAACTCTTGCAACAATATCTTCAATTCTTTCAGTTTAGCTGGTGCCATTCTGTATGGCGCTTTAGATATAGGAACAGTTTCTGTTGTAACTCAATAACAAACTCTATTTCCTGATCTGATGGCAAACCTGGAAGATCATCTGGAAACACCTTCGAGTATTCTCAAACAACTAATACATCACTGAGAACTGGACACTGCTATCCCTCAACATTTATCACGCTCACCAGATACCCCTCACAACCACTTTCCAACAACCTCTATACTTTTACTGCTGATATCACAGTAAATCTAAAGTTCCTCTTAACCCCAACAAAGGTGAACTGTTCTCCTTCCAATGGCTGAAAAGTGATACTATTCTTCTGATAATTTATGGTAGCAACGTACTTTGACAGCCAATCCATGCCCAATACGATATCATAATCATTTATATTTAACACAATCAAATTAGCAAATAGTTTAACTTTCTTCACTATTATCATGTGTAGCCCTTACCATGATTGTACAATCTATCTACGAGTCTTCCACCACATAGCCAATATAATTTATAAACACATAACACAACATAATAAAAATACACTTACATGCATGGCTGCGCTCCAAAGGAATGAGCAAATATATATAGACAGTCTGCAGCACCCAAACCGTGCTCTGATACCACTCTGACACCACCCAACTTACATAACTTATAATTCAAATACTAATTAACATAAACATCATTATAAAAAAAATCTACATATCTTTTTTTCCATATAATATATTCATAACTGAACTCATAATCTAACATACGCCATCAGTTTCTGACACCACATCAAACCAGACAAACTCATGATAATACTTATTAAATGACATATCAAAACATCAGCAGAAATAAAATAACCCACGGCCTAGCTTAATAGGTCGTCATCTATGTATATCCGCTCAAAACCCTGAAGGAGCTCCACAACTTGCACAGTCACATCACAAAACTTTAATCATCAACAAGCTCACCTACAATGCATAAACTAGTGAGACAAAAATCTCACTAAGTAGAAATCATGCATGATAGTGCATGAAAATGCATTTAATTTTTTATCACCTATTTCCTAATCTTTCTTGTTGGTCTCTTTTATTTTGAAAACTGTTCACGTTACGGGATCCCCACGATACACTTATGATATGTACCCAGATGAGCTCAATAGACACACACAGTGTCAGATCGATTTTCCAATCCTTGAATAAAGTATTGGGGGTGATTTTTTCAAACCTCGTATAGAGATGAGTCGATAAATGACTCGTTGTGTCAACACATGACTTGGATCACACCATGATCCCGAAATAAAACTGAGCCAACAAGCGACTCGTTGAGTCAACACATGACTCGGATCACTCCGGGATCCCTGAATGGGGTGAGTCAACACATGACTCGGACCGACTTTCGGCGATCCCTGAAAGAGTGCATATATAGTGGCCGCACACACTATTATTATCTTATTAATTTGAAGAAAACACTTTTCATGATTGTGAATGGTATGCAATCGACAATTAAATATGCATCATAAACCATTTACGACATCAATATCAATATTTAATCACAATAAAGCAACAACTTAACTTCAATTCACACAAATCCACTTCTAGAACAACAACTTCACCTCAATCACATAGATCCATTTATAGAATAACAACTTTACCTTGGATCACATGGATCCCTTTTTGGGATAACAACTTTATCTCGGATCAAACATACCCTTATAAATAATATCTTCTTAGTTTATACAGATCTATACTCAACAGTTTCTGATCACACAGATCTATATAGGACAATTATAGTATTTCAAATCATATAGATCCAAAACTTGTATCGTAAATTTATCACAAATAATTTACAAATAATAATATTGAATATGGAACCTACTTTCCCCAAATCACATAAATCCACAACTTGTACCACAAATTAATCCCAAATAATTTATAACGTAATTAAACTAATCACAAACAATTCATGACATAATTATCACATATTAATCACAAATAATTCACACACAACATGTTTATGCATTGTAGTTGGACTTCTACTTACCTGGACTCCAAATAGTAAGAATATTATAGACCTCGTGAAGCACTACAATAATCTCTTCTTTTCGGTTCCGACACGAACTCCTTCCTCTCATTTTCTTTCTCTCTCTATCTCTCCCTCCCCCTCTCTCTCTCTCTTTTTGGTTGCTGCTCGCAGCTTCTGCCCTCCATTACACTCAAAGAGGGTTAACATATATAGAGTTGGGGTGGAAGTCGTATGTGACTATCCCACCGCCCCAACATTTAATACTTACTATTTATAGTAAGTTCTATTTATTATATTATTATTATTATTATTATTATTATCCATTATGAATATACGTTAAATATTTAATGACTAAGATATAATACATTTATAAATTAAAACGTATACATGTATATTTTCTTCACCACTATTATCATTACGAGAACACGTGTGATAATTTATAATTAAGAAATACTATATTTATACAAATAAAATAATTTAATTATATATCCAAATTATTCCACGTAAATATTTATGCACACATATATTCACATATTGTCACCATTTTTATCACGGATGTCCTAAATAAAATGTAAAGATAAATAAAATGTAGAAACAATGTCACATAATTGCCACATTATTATCACATAATTATCACATAATTGTCACATAATTATAAAATGCACATAACACAAATTAAATTATATTGGCACATGAATAGTGAAAAGCTCAAGTATCAGATTAATATTGGTTATGTATTAATGAAATTACATATAGACTATTTATTACATTATATGATTTTTCTATGTTAATCAATTTAGAGTACATTTATCATATGCTAACTTTAATTATCCATATACTATTTTCATTATTAAAGTCTTAATGATGCAAGTGTGTATGTCTCATTATATGTTATTCTTTACAAATAATAAGATTTTTTAATATTATACTTTGAATTTTTCATAAGTTTTTTTTATGATTTAAGTAAATATGTATGAAATTTAATGCACATATGCTATATAATTATTTGCATTACAAATTTATAAGCATATAGGACATAGAAATATACAAAAAAGACATAATTTTATAAAATTGTTATATATCAAATACAACGAATATAAACAGATTAAAACATTAGAATAAACAAATATAATAAGAAAATAAAATTTAATTTAAATATTCAATGTTTCAAATGTAAATAATCTGCAAATCTTTTTGATTCTACATTTTTTAGAATCGTCCTACAACTTTATTCATCTTTAGAGAATTAAAATTTTAAAAAAAGTTATAAATATTAAACACAATCCCATGCAACGTACTGTTAAAAATACTAGTTATCAATAATAAATACTTGAGAACAAATATGAAATCCATTATTAAATTTATTTTTTAATTAGAATTGCTATTATTATAGTATTGTTAAATTATATAAAATAGAATTAAAAATCAAATAACAATACATAATTTTTAAATGAAAATTAATTGTAATTTTATAAACGGTAGATATGCATCTTATTCTTATCAAACATTTCCCGATATAAAATGTTAAATTACTTTATGATTGGATTTGAAATGTCATTATTATTCATTACTTTATTACTTCATTATCAACCTAAATTTGTAATAATTTATCAATTAATCATTGATTAATTTTTTTTAAAAGTTAAAATATTAAATATATTATTTAAAATTTAAAAAACTTTCGTGAGAATTTCATGTATTCATATGTCATTCACCCTTATTATTTGTTAAATTACATTACGAATATAGTTGGAATTTAACTATTTATTAATTATTATTTCTCCATTAATATTTCAATTTACTATAAATCATCGGCTAAATACTAATTAATGAGAATTGAAAATTAGAACTTTTTTCATTAAATAATATGGTGATTGAGAATTAATAGTTAATAAAAAATAATAGAATATTAATATTAATTTTGATTTTAGAATGATGACACAACAAAATTTTATTCTAATTTTAATTCAATACTTAACACTGTGAACATCCTATGAATTAACATTTAATTCTCATTTTTGTCTTTTGAACTTGGCAAATTTAGCCACCGTAGCAAAATATTTAAGATCAAAGACGATATTCTCTTGATCATTTAAAAAGTGTATAGTAGAATTATATTATATCACTATATAAATATTCAAAAACAAAATAAAGACATATAAAATTGTAATGGTGATCTATAAGAAGGTAAAGAGATGATGAGAAATGGAACATGCATGAAAGTGTGAGTTTGCCTCATATTTGATTCCAATATATATATATATATATATATATATATATACACAAAATTTAATGATACTAAAAATATAATAAAATAGCATTAAATTTAAATGGCAATTTATTTTTGACAGAAAATTTAAATGACAATTAATCCTCTTGAAATTAGCCATTTTTTAATTGAATAACCATACTAAAATAAAATATTTTCATGAATAAGGATACTTTAAAAAAATAATTAAAAAACATGAAATTTCAATAAATTCTTTAATCAAATCAGCATAAAATATAAATTATAATTAATCCCTTAAAATCAGCATAAAATTAAGAGGTAAATAATTAAGAGTGAGGCTTGCGTGCACCCGGGCGCACGGAACACATTTCGTGCGCCTTTAGAAATTTTGTATTATGGGTAAGGGTACATTAATTTGGTCTAAAGGGTATACACTTTAATTACTAAAAGGTACACAATTTTGTTCTAAAGGGTATACACTTTTCATTAATATTTTTTTTTCTTTAGAAAATAAAGGGTACACATTTTTATACTAAAGGGTATACAATTTAACACAAAATTCTAAAGGCGCACGGAGTGTTGTTCGTGCGCCCAGATTTTTCTTTAGAAAATAAAGGGTACACATCTGTATACTAAAAGGTATACAATTTAGCACAAATTTCTAAAGGCGCACGGAAAGTGTTCCGTGCGCCCGGGTGCACATGAGCTTTTGCCAATAATTAATATAGAAAAGAAGGAAACACAGCTGACATTAAAAAAAGTTACTCAAATAAACAATTAATAAATAAAAAAAGGAAAAAAAATTAGATAATGGAAAGTGCTCCCAACACTCTATTTATAAGCCATTAAAGAAAAAAAAAGTAAATTGAAATTTTTAAACATATAGAATGCAACCAAAAATGTTAATTAAAAGAAGAAGCAAATAATAAGCTTGGTTGGATCTTTACATTAATCTTTTGGCCTAACTTTTTCCTTTGTGGTGTATAAACGTTTTTACAAATACTATTATGCAATTTATCATAATAAATAACGTATAGTATATATTAAAAATAATATAAATAACTTTAATTCTCTATCATCATAAATTCTTGACCCATAATTATGTATTTAATATAATATTTAAGGTATTGTTATTAAATATAATTAGTTGACTTATTTTTTATTGGATATTCAAATTTTTATCATCAATTAATTATTAGTTATTATCAATCAAATTTTTAATCATAAATACTGAAATTTCCTATTAACAATAAGAAAAAAATTATAATACATTTTAAATTAATATTAAATTTAATTTAATTAGTTATGAATCACGATTTAATTTAAATTGAATTTTATTCGCATGTTATTATTTAGATATCTTTAATTGTTCAGATTAAAATTTCCAATAATTGTTGATCAATATTAATGATGATTAATTAAGTTATATATAATAATTTTAATCATCAATCAATTACTCAATCAATTTTAATTAGATGTTTTATTATATGTTTTAGACATATTTACATAAATAATATATAATTTTTTTAAATTTATTTAAAGAGTGTTTTATTGCAATTAAAACCATTGAAATAATTATCATTTATGAATTGAATATGATTAAAAAATAAATAAATAATTAAATTATTCATTGGAGATAATTTTACAAAATATGTCTCATTATTCATAATACTAATCAACCATTTTTAAAATTAAAAAGAAAAAAATATAAGTAAAAAAATTATTTAATACTTATTTTATTGTCGTAAAGCCACCATCAAACTTATTAAGATTTAGTCTCGAGTCTCTTTGCGGTGTGCTTAGACCATAAAAATATTCAACACCCGATGCAGTCACTTATTCATCCCTTGTACTCACATATTTGATGATTTTGCATGTTTTCTCACTTCTTCCTTTACTTCTTCCTTCCTTCGTGTAGCGTACTCTCATGTTTGATGGTTGTTTCCGTGTTTTCTCATCAAAATCTCTCATTGTGATGATTTACTCTCTATTCTAATGCATATTAATACATTACCATCATATCAATAGTAACAATCCCAAAATAAAAAAAAATCTAAATTCGAATACAAATGTACGCAGATAAATAAAAGTAAAATAAAATGAGATTTTTTTATTTGTTATTTGGGTTGAATGTACTAAGATGTGTGCTTATTTATACAAATATCTTGACCTATAATAATATAAATATAATTAATATAATAAATTTCTTAATTTAATGTAATGGATTGATTACCTCACTTTCTATAAATATTGATTGAAAATATTAAATGTAGCAACAATAATATATACTATTTAAATAAAATAATAATAATAATAATAGAAAGAACTTAACTTACTCTCACAGTGCCATGTCATCAAGAAGAAAGAAGAGACATGCCACCTCAGTAAAAATAAACTCTTATTTAGATGTCTTTGGATTATGGAATTTAATATTTTTAAAATATAATAATTTTAATTTTAATTATAATTATTAAAATAAATTCATAATAATGATTTAATAATAATTAATGTATATATAGATGAGAGAGAAATGATTATTTATTAAAAAGGTAGGTTGAATTGGGTTGTTGATGGAGTATAGAAAAATTGAGGTTGGGTTGAGCTGTAGGCAAATAGATGATATTATAAAAAGGAGAAAAATAAAAGAGTACATAAATAAGAGAAATTGAAAAAATAATATAAAGTGATCATTGAAAGAGCCAAACAGGTGGTTTTAAAAAGATAACCAAAACAGGTGGCTCATAAAAGTAAAGAGAATATAGCTTAAGACTAGAAATCCTCTGTCCAAAACAAGCTACAGGAAGGTGGCCATCCAATCCAAACGACCGTTGTAAAACTCAAAAGTCGAGTTCAATACTCTACCATAAACACCAAAGCTTAAAATAAGACGAGACGAATCACAAGGTAGAGTTAGAGCAACACCGTCATGCAGGGTGTAACATAATCATCCTAAAATAATGAACAACTTCAAACCAGGGAGGATAATTAACAACACTCCTTAACACAGGAGCATACATCAATGCATCATTCGACAGAAACAAGCTTCAAAACCCAATCAGATGCATTATTCAAACGAGCAAACCCAACAGAGGATAAATAAAAAGATGCATCAAAATAATAAACTTCAAAACATCATCAGATGCATCATTAAGAGGAAAAGAGTGAGCAATGACAATCACACACCAATCTGTAATAACATCAGTAAGGACAATAAGCGTATCCCATTCGAGAAATCTTCATGATGAGTGAAGAAATTGTTGAACCAGCACAAGCTGAAGGAGAGATTTGTGCAGCAACACCTTGGAAACTAGGTCAAACGGCGGTGGTATGGCAAGATTTGGGGATAATCCATCAGTGTAGGAACCCTGAAAAGATAAGGCTTGAAGAACGCAGGATCACTCGCATCTGGAATCAAGCCCTATAGGCCTGGCTGAAGCAGGGCATCCAGCATTGGTAGAAGGGACTACCATGGGCAGTAGAGTGCACGCCATTGGGAAATACATACATCAGAATAATCGACGGTGGCAAAAGAATCTCCGAAAAGGAGAAGGAGAACCGCAACGCCCAAGATTGGTGGTTGTGAGAGATGGCGCTGGCAATTTAAGGAATTCCAGTTTGATAAAATACTGTTTGCCTATTTTTGTAGCACTCACGAGTAAGAATACTCGATCGTTGTAGTAGTATATCCCAAGAAAAATTATCAATCCACAAAGGAGTTATGTTCGGACTAGCAATATACGTGAGCTCATGTTCATGTTGTTTTTGTAAAGATGATCGGGGGTTTTGAGATTGATTTACCACTTAAGCAAGTAGCAAGTAAATAAAAATAGCAAATAAGAGAAATTACAAGTGAAGATGAATAACAAGTAAAGAAAATGGGTGCTAAAGTTCAAGTATGGAAAATATGGGATTAGAAACATCCAAGCACACTCGATTCATATTATCATGCAAAAGGAATTCAACTCAATTGATGTAGACTAAGGGTGATCACGATTGTATCCTAAGCTCTCTTTCGGGTTACAAAGGTTGTTGATCCATTTTAGACTCCCAAAAGCACTTAATATCAAAGCCCAACATTAACCCCTTCCATCTAGGTACTAGTTAGATTAAACTCTCCCTTTTTGTGTACTAAGGCCAACGAATGGATTGGTTCCCCTCATTAAATTCAAATATCCTTTCGGTCAAACCCGAACTCAATGTCTATTCATGCCTTCCTAATACTATAGAGGGTCGTTTCCGTCTCACTCCAAGCAATACATACATGAACATCATGATAGCATTTAATCACCATAAATCAATTCATTGATCAACAATCCATTAAACTAATAATCAATTATGAATAACAAACCATGCCATCACAACATCAAGACAATTAAACTCCATGAATAGAAATCAACATCAATTAAATCAAAAACTAATTTAATCCACATGATAATAAAAATCTAATATGCTCTTCATGTTCCTAATCCCACTAGAGGGATTAGCCTAACATGATAAAGGTAACAAAACACATAAATGATTCATTACAAATATCCATAGTCTAAATCCAAAAGAAAATCCAAAAGAGATGTGAATCTTCCCTAGCAATTTCTTGTAGAGAATCTTCAATACTCATGGATCTCCAACTTTAGCTCTTGATTTCTTGAAATCTCTCACACCCAATGGAAGGGATGAAGTTTTGATGGAGAATTAATGGAGATGATGGAGATGGATCAAGATGGATGAAGGTGGATGAAGATGATGGTGGAAAATGGAAGAAATGGTGTGTGATGTGTGTGTAGAGGATGGGAATTTCGGATCTTTTTTCAATTGTTGAATAAAGGGGCATTTATACCCCTATGGAGGCTTCTAGAAGGATCTGGAAATTTTAGCAGGATTTTACACGGCACGAGTCGTGCTTTGCAACACGGCCACAAGGTGGCCGTGTTGTGTCTTCTGATGCTGCCGCACGGCCTCTCCTTACAGGGCCGTGTTACGCAACACGTCTCGTGTACTGCAACACGGCTCGTGTGTTGTAACACGGGCACAGGGTGGTCGTGTTGGATCTTCTGATATTGGCACACGGCCACTTCTTATAGGGCCGTGTTTCGTAAACGGCCCGTGTTGGTGCATGCCCCTGTTTTTCACATTTTGTTTCGGCTCGTTCTCCTTCGTTTCAAGCACACAACCAAATAACACATAAAATACGGATAAAATAATACAAAAACACATATAAAAAGATACTAAAATCTAGGTGAAAATAGCTCTAATCAAGCACACGAACACCAAGCCATCGTGTCTTGAATAGCCAAACGGCCATCGAACACCAAAACCATGAGCATGAAAGGTCAGAGGAAATCGCAAAGCGATGGCAAGCTTCGGGCATTGGAGACCACAAAACTGAGAGAAACCAAAGTGGAGTCTCCAGCAGCTGATTTCTCATGGGTAGCTGCCAAATCGAAATAGGGAGGCCGGCTTATCCAGCTGGAGGCGAACGGCGATAAGAGGCTGCCCAAGGCAGTAATCAGTGGGCGACTGTCCTAGGCACCCAGAGACCGCTGGCGAGACAAGAGAAACATCGCGCAGATCGAGAGAGTCGGTGTACATCATTTGGAAATAGGGACCCGCTGCAATATGCTCACAGAGAGAAATTGACAATCGAAATCACAAGGAGTGGCTGGGAGAAGAACGGAGGCGATGGACTAGGAGCCATCGATTGAAGCCAGAAGTGGCTGATTTATTGACGACGACAATCGTATCGTGAGGTCCGACAATAAAGGGACGGTGGCGTGCTACGTGGTTGCTACGACCTGCTCTTGCAGGTGAAGGAACCCACCCATGAAGGCCCAGCGACGACAAACTAGGGCTTGAAGTAATCTGTACAAAGAGGGCACAGATTTTGGACAATTCTGCCTGAAGAAAATGTTGACGGCGGAAGAGAAGGGCAAAATTAGGTTACCGGGAGGGGGAGAAAAAATTTAGAGAGAGAAAATACTCCCCCTTCCAGTGAGAATCATTTGAAAATTGGGTTGAGTTGTAGGTTGTATATGTGGAAGACAGAGAAATAAATATTATATTTTTGGGTTAGGTTGTTGTGGGTTGTGGATGGAGATAGTCTAATACGTTTTGAAAGATTAATTTTCTTGCTCAATTTTTTTTGTTCTAGATTCTCGCATTTTAAAAATCTTACTGAAAGATTAATTTTTATGTACAAAATCTTTATAACCATTTTTTTTAATATTTTGTACAAAATCTTGCGTTCTGAAAATCCTTATGCACAAAATCATGTGCATCTCGCCTTCTAATTCAATTTTTTTGTCCTTAAATCCCAATGGAAAGATCCGTATGATTCAAACTTTTAAAAAATGGTTGTAATTAGAATAGTTATGGGTGTAAATGCTATTACCTCTTGTTGCATGCTCTGTGATGCATGAATTATAAATTGTTCAGTTCTACAACATTACTTTCTTCTGCATTTTCGCTTCTTTAAATGTTTCTCTTAAACAACAATTTCAGCCTACCTAATTTGCTGAAAAAATTATTAGTCAACAAATTCATCAAGCTTACATATAACTTTTATGTAAAAAAATATAGTTTCTATATTTCTATTAGTTGTTACCATGCATGCGTTTAAGTTCTAATTGAAATATTATTTATGGTACACATTTATCCATTTAAGTTGTTGTGATGTGAGTAATCTGAAATTATCGTTTATCAATGTAATGTGAAGTTACATACTCTTGGGTTATGCATATGTGGTTAATTTGAAGTTTATTTATATTACATTTGAAATAATGGGCTAAGATTTTGATACATTAGCCTATAAGATTGTTTGTTTTAAAGCAGTATTATTTCTTTTATTCTTCACTCAATTATATTTTGTCATCTATAATTTTTGTTTTCTAATTATTTTATTTTACTTTTTTATAAAGTGGGTGATTTGCAGCTTATGAGTTAGAAATTGCATTGTCTTTGAATAATTGTCATTGTCTATGAACTTGACAGGAGTGTGAGAGAGAAGTTACAGTCTCATATGGGAATAAGACATAAAACGAACATTGCCATCTGATGCAAACATGTCTTTTTTGTAGACTGAAAGTGATGCCTCAGTGGATTTCTACATTATGTTATTGTTATTAGGGAAAAGCAACATATTGTTAGAACTTGCACCTTTTATTTATTAGGGACAAGCAACAATTAGATACTCAATTTGTATTATAATCCCACCTCAATTTAGAATTTAAAATCTTTACTCATTGTCACAAATTTGATTTGTTTAGTGATGTATCAAGTAAACATATATTTTGCCATTTCTTAGTACTTTTGAAGGAAATCAACTGTTCATGTTATATTGTGTCTTTGAAAGACTTGCATTTTTTCTCTAACTTTATTTGCTTACTATAGATAATTGTTTCAAATCTTACAAAAAAATGATTTTTTTTCCTTTTTTCCATTTTTGAAGCGCCATTATTCATCACACTGTATTGTCTGTAATTGTAAAATATCAATTTGAATAATTAGGCTACACATTTAATTTGGTTAGATCTCCGGTCATAAAAGAACAAACCCAAAGAATCTCATTAAGTTCTGCAGCTTTTACATTTTCAAGTTGTATAATAATTATTATTTATGATTTATAGGATATAAACTTTTAAAATACAATATGTCTGAAATTTTATCGTATGTACAGAAATGAGCAGAGAGTTCATGGTTAGGGCATATGAAGGTGGACAAAAAAGCTACTTACAAGTCATCACTGAAACATGTTGTTGACTAATCAGAGGCGATTAATTATAATATTTATATTTTTATACAAGATACAATTTTTTGTACGTCAAAAGTCAACTCCGAAAAAGGTTGCTTTGTAAATTTCTGCGTAAGAAACAAATTTTCGTCATGGAGGGGAATTATTTAATAGAAACAACAATGAAGGAAAGAAGCTAAAGGTGAATGACCCCTCACATCTCTTTTTCCCTTTTCTCATTTATCGAGAGTAGCTAAAATCTGAACCTCTGAATTGTCATTTTCCAGAGAGATATGTATTAGTTTTTCATGTATTATGGAAGTCTTTTTATATTGCCCAAACAACTGTTGGCAATTGGATCATGTGGTTCAAACGTGATCGTTAGGATAAACAGTAAACAAATCAGCGGAAGCAAAATTAATATGATTACCGTACTTTTGGGTTGGTGTAGAGGTTTATCGTTGCAGAGAACTACCTCTGATCTTCTACTGTATGTCCCAAGTCGAATCCTGCTGTTGTGTGGGCAACAATCCACTGGATTCTCTCAATCTGCTCCTATTCTTTCTAACTATCAAATGAGGCACTGACTTCGGGTTAATAGGAGCTGAGATGACTTACATAGATGGGCTACAACAGGGACCAGGAGGAGAAATTGGGCTGAGCCTCAATTGAATTTAATTAACCAAGCTTAGCCCAAAGCTTTTAATTAAATCCAATAATAATAATATAGTCCACTAAAATATTATTACTGCACTACCCGTCCAATCCCAAAATTATGTTCTGGGCTCCTTCTTATTATAAGCTCGACAGTCTCCCCATGTTTAAGATATACAATGCCCATTAATTAATTAAGTTACTGACAACTCAAATTAATTAATATCTCATCCGAGAGCAGTACCACTCAACCTTATTATCATGCCGGAAATTAATCCACTTGCAAGATTTACATGATAAACCTTATGAGCTCCTCAAGGGGACATCATCAACCTATGTCGGACATGGATTCCTTCTACAATCAACAGCACACCATAGATACAGCACTACTTTCCAACTCACCGAGTTTGTTGATTTAATACTTATAAATCTCACCCATTGATGAATCAAAGAAATACATACTACCCTACGTGTCGAGGTTATTGTATAGGGATTAAGAGCACGAACTTCCATAATAAAAGAGATCAAGTTCTTCTATAAGTCAGTATAAGAAGAACGATCTCAGGCGGTCCTGCTCAATACACACAAGTGCACTAATGTGATTTTATAGCCAAGACAAGCTAATACCAAACCACACTACAACCATACCGATAGAGAGTCCCCGTCTATCTCAGTTGTGAGCATCTGTTTATACTTTATAAGGAAACCGATAATATGATCTTCCGCGTGTTGTCGCACAACATATTATCTACAGTATAAAGTAAATGGACTATTGCATCATGCATATAAAATAAATTATAAGATGCAATCATTTGATCAATGATTCTCAATTCAAATATTGTTATGACATTGTTCATACTAAAGCTAGAATTTTAGTATACAATCCAACAATCTCCCACTTATACTCAAAGACTATGCTGTCATGTCTTCTGCCATACATCTGATTCCTACTCCCACTACACGACCATTAAAAGCTCCCGCCTTAAGGTCCTTGTAAATGGTTTACTAGGTCATCATCCGATGCAATCTAGGCGACAACAATCTTCCCCTCATCATACGATTTCTCGTAACAGGTGGTACTCGCGCTCCATGTGTTTAATTGCCTTGCGGACTTGTGGTTTCTTCAAGTTTGCAACTGCACCAATATCATCAATGTAAATTGTGATTACCTTGGGCAAACTTAAAAACACTTCAAAGTCCATCATGAAGTCTCTAGAGTCATATAGATACTTTGGCTGCCTCATAGGCTCCAATTCATCGTCTTTCCATGATGGAGTCCGGAGTCTGAAATATATTTCTATATAACACTCCTCCACATTATGACTCTACTTCCTAAAATTAAACACATAACCTTTGAGGAGAATTTACTACCGTCCAATTTGATTAAAAAATCCGAATCTACGTAATCCATAAGAAGCAGTGAATCTGTCCAGTAAGTCCACATATAATTTCCAGTCCTTCTCAGGCACTTTATAAATGTCTTACCACAGTTCATCATTCTTGTTCCGGGTTCCGTTTATACCCACTGTTCATGCATTCAGCAAAACAGATATCCAACATCGTTCATAGCATTCCTTAGATTAAGCTTCCTTATTCGCCGAAGTATAAGGAACCGCTTTCATCCTCTTTATCTTCTTCTTTTGTCTCAAAGACACATTCACTTAGATAAATTTACATGCTAAACGAGTATGGACTGTATCATTTTATGAAACTTGAGATAAGCATAATATCCTTTCTTGTGATCCGTATTACCGTGATCAAAAGGATGTATTTTGCCTTTCTTAAGTCCTTCATCTTTACCGCTTTATTAACCGTACCCATACGTCCGATAATACTCTTTCATTGTCTCCAATGAGCAAGATACTATCTACGTATAGTACAAAAAACACCACCACGTTTCCGTCACTCTTTACAATACACAAGATACATCCGTTTATTGATTTAAATCTGTGCCACTGGATTACCTAATCAAAACAGATGCTTCACGATCTCAAAGCTTGCTTTAGTCCATCGCTGGACACTTTTAAGCTTACTATCAAAATGCTATTAGTACTTTGCAATGAATCACTCTGGTTGCTTCACATAGATGTTTTCCTCAAGACTTCCAATCAGGAAAGCTGTCTTGACATCTATTTGTTGTCCCTCATAATTCAATATGAGCAGCAATAAATAAAAGAATCCGGATCAATTTAAGCATAGCTACCAGCGAATATGTTCTTTCATAATCGAACCATTTCTTTCTGAGTACATCTTTTCGCAACAAGCTTTGCTTCCAAGATTTTCACCTTTTCGTATGATCCTCTTTTATTTCCCCTGACCACTTGCAATGGCTTTTACACCATTTTAGTGATCCTTCAAGCTCCAGACTTAATTTAGAATCCGTAGATTCTATTTCAACATACATTGCAACTTACTAAGATTCCGCATTTTAATCTTGTAGTGCTATGTCGTATCCGTGGGATAATATCATGTTCACTAGGGATCAAGTCTCACGACTCTCCCAAAACATATATTTATGGGTTGTCATACAACCCTCCCACTACGACAAGGCACTACATGTAATTGTATATCAGACGTGACACGTGTTGCAGTTTACCTTGTGGTATATCCTCTTGTACACTTGGTACTTACACTTTGTGTTTTCCTCTCACTTCCTTTAGAACAACTTATACATGGGCTTGTGATTTATTACATAGTCCTTTTCCAAAAATCTAGTGCTTGTGTTGACAATCACCCTTCGATCTTTTGGACTAAATAAATCACCCTCTATTTTTCTAGGATATCCCATATACAGACAAATGTTTCACGAATTACTGTATCTAGGGTATATCCATAAAATGAATTTAATTATTCCAAATAATTCATCATCTATCTAATCATAACCATAAGAGCCTTATCCCTTCTACTCACCACACCATTCAGCTGGAGCATGCCCGGTGTAGTCAACTTGAGATTTAATCTCAACTTCTGATTATTAGTTCCTAACTATCCTAAGAGGTCTTCATCATCACGATTGAATCATAATGATATGATATATTTTCCATGACGTTCACTGTACCAGCCTTACAATTCTTGAATTAATCCAAGAACTTAGACATGCAGTGCATCAAATAAATATATCGGTTCCCAGAATAATCTTCGAATATTCATAACCACCTCTCGCCTGGATATTGTTAGGTTCGCTTGAATCAGAATGAACTAATTCCAACATATATATCTTCAGCTCTACATCCACAGCCTTGAAAAGGCAGTTAATCATTTTTACTTCCAAGCAAGACTCGCAAGTCCGATAGTTTCCACTTCAGATAAACCTTACGGTCTATCGGCTATCAACTTTTGAATCCTACTTAAGTAAAATGAATTAGTCATAGACGCCCAATGTATGTTTAGTTCATTTGCGAAGGTTCCTTTCTCTTACTAATATTGGAAGATGCATTATTTAATTACTATTTATTGCATCTGTGGGATGTACATGATTCAAGAGTACACTTTTTATCCATCAACGTACTTTAACGGATTATAGCCTCATTCCTCATTACTATGAGCATGTCATTTAAATGAAATGAAGTATCCATCCGTTAATGCATAGAAACCGAAATTAAATTCTTTCTATGAAAACGTACGTAAAGACAATTTCTCATAATCAATTATTTATACCTATCATAAGATAAATAAACTACTCCCACTGCAATAGCCACTACCTTCGTAGTTTTACCCATGTCATTACAATCTTATCCTTACTGAGTGATAAACATTTAGTGATTCCAGTATCTACATACTTCGTATCAGTAGATGTCATCACTAATCATGTTCAAACCATTAGTAAATAAGATATTAAATTTATTCACATCATGATGAAAATTGGCTTTCTTTTGCCACATGTTTTGTTAGAAGTTTCCCACCATATACAACCTCTCGTATTTCAGGTAGAACTTGCTCAAAACATCCAGGCAAATTGTGAAGAATAAATTGATTTAGGTTTCCCTTTCAATTTCTATTCCAAGCTCTTCCAATTCATTCATCAATTCAACCATGATCTTCTACCTTTTAATTTACTCTAGTATCCGAAGAGTTACATGAGACCATCATATTTCTATGAACCTCTCATCTCTTCACTAGAGACTTTAATAGGCATCATGAGACGTCCTCTGTGAGAATACATATGTATTTTCTTAAGCAGTAATTATCAAAACCAAGATTCTTTCTAATCATTTAATTTGGACAAGTAAATGTAATGTCTTTTAGTTAACAATTAGTGAAATAAAACCATTCAAAATTCAGAGAATCACAAATAAATTTACCGATCAAATCTTCAAATTTTATTCTTTTATATTGATTCCCTCAAAACAATATAAAATAAAATTCACCGACATCTCAAGCACCGTGAGTCTGCAAGCCACGATAGTGTGGACGTTTACAAACCCGAACATTTACAAGAGAAGGTTTTACCCATTAATTTCATTTGTCAACCTCACTTTAAGACAAAATAATTAATAGTCGGTTCCTCTTTAGCCATGCAAATAAAAGCAGTGACTCCGATGGGGAGGATACTTATTATTTACATCTAAGTGTACACCATTATTTGACCCCAAGTCCGCGGCCCAAGCTTGTGTGCCTTACAGATGGAGAAGTACACACGCGCTCGGATAACTTCCTACAGTCATCAATTACAAGTTTGTACCAGTGAACCGCATATAAACTCATCCGATAGGGAGGAAGGTCTAAGCCAACGCGCAAGTTCATATGCATCACATTACAAACGTAATTTTTTAATGAAGTCTGTTCCAGCAATCCCTGAATAAACTCATCCGATGGGGAGGAAGGCTCTAATGCCGACGCGCAAGTCTATTCACATTGCTAACAAACCAATAATGGAGGCCGCGGGAATTTATTATCAATTCCCTCTCCCACTTAGTTATTTAATTTACCGAGGGTTTTTAACATGCATATAATATTCCTGAATAAAATATACATCTTAGACATGCTTTTATTAACAGCAATTTAAATAAATAAATCACATAGAACATGCCATTCATATATAACAATTAATTGTCAAGTTAAAGCAATTAAATCAGTTATATATTATAATTAATTGCATAATGTGTTGGATCAATTAAATAGGTCCAGCTGACCCAAACTTCATTAGCATAAAATGAGCAGCCCATTATTAAAATAATTAAGCCCATTTATTTTGCCAATTTCTGCATAAAGGTCTAGCCCAATATTTAACCTTGGCCCAACATCAAAATACCCACAATTAATTAAAATTAATTAGTCCAGCAGCCCATTACCATTTAATTAAAATTGGGCCCAAAAGCCCAAAACCAAATTAAAATTGAGCAGCATCTAATATAATTACTGAATTGGGCCCTTTAATCATCAGCCCAAATACTCCTTAATTAAAATAGGGCCCTGCAGCCCAATTAAAATAAAATTGGGCCCTAAACAAAACAGGCCCAAAACACCAAACAGGTGCCCTAATTTCAGCCGCCGCCAAGCAAACTCCCAGCCTGCTCTGGCGCTGCCGGTCGCCTCTGCCGCCGGCGGCCGCGCCAGCATCCGCCGCCAACAGCACCGCCACCCGCTGAGTCGCCACCCTCGCTGCCAGCTCCTCCAGAGCCGCCTCCAATCGCCGCACGCCGCCGCTCGAGGACCATGGATGGTCTGCCTAAGCCGGCAACTGCATACCACCGGCGCCGTCTCCTAACCAAGGAGACCCGCTCAGAAACAGTAATAGGCTCGCCCAGAACAAGTATCAGACGTGGCCGGAATGCCGCTGACAGAAATGAGTGCCGCGACTGGAAACTGCATCGGTGGCTCTCAATCCAGGCGCCACCTCCAGCACGGATCTGTCGATGTCAATCGAGATCGTCGCCGTCTCCAATTGGACTTACTATCAACACGCACTGCCGGATCTCCTCAGACTCGACTGGAATCTGCAAGTCGAACCTCCTGAAATCTGCCCAGAAGCAGTCTGACGATGCCGCTCATCCGCCGATGGTCAGATCGCCCCGACCTGCTTGGCGCTTCATCGATCGGAGTCAACGAGGTGACTCGCTACCTTCAACTCGGCACCGCCATCCTCTTCGTTCAGTCACGCCGCCGGATGTTCGCCCATCTGACTGTCTCGCATACTTCTTCCCACCTCTGGTCGTTCGATTTTCACCAGGCGATTAACGCCAATAATGCCATCAACGTTTCCATTCATCGCCGAGGCACGATGCCTATCATCGTCTTCCAGCCGGATGGGTGATGCGTGTGTGTGATATAACGTGTACAGCAATAAAGACACATCGATTCAAGGCAATACAAGTATTGGGTTATCATAGATAATAAACGAACCCAAAAACACATGCTCATTACCAATCGATAAAATTGCAGATTATATCATATAAACACACAGCCCTACATACATGCTTATAATTCAACAATAAACACATGTATGGATCGAACCCTACCTAACGTCTCACGTTTCACCACGAAACTAACGCTCTAATACCAATTGTTGGCAATTGGATCGCGTGGTTCAAACGTGATCGTTAGGATAAATAGTAAACAAATCTGCGGAAGCAAAATTAATATGATTACCGTACTTCTGGGTTGGTGTAGAGGTTGATCGTTGCAGAGAACTACCTCTGATCTTCTACTGTATGTCCCAAGTCGAATCCTGCTGTTGTGTGGGCAACAATCCACAGGATTCTCTCAATCTGCTCCTATTCTTTCTAACTGTCAAATGAGGCACTGACTTCGGGTTAATAGGAGCTGAGATGACTTATATAGATGGGCTACAGCAGGGACCAGGAGGAGAAATTGGGCTGGGCCTCAATTGAATTTAATTAACCAAGCTTAGCCCAAAGCTTTTAATTAAATCTAATAATAATAATATAGTCCACTAAAATATTATTACTGCACTACCCGTCCAATCCCAAAATTATGTTCTGGGCTCCTTCTTATTATAAGCCCGACAGTCTCCCCATGTTTAAGATATACAATGCCCATTAATTAATTAAGTTACTGACAACTCAAATTAATTAATATCTCATCCGAGAGCAGTACCACTCAACCTTATTATCATGCCGAAAATTAATCCACTTGCAAGATTTACATGATAAACCTTATGAGCTCCTCAAGGGGACATCATCAACCTATGTCGGACATGGATTCCTTCTACAATCAACAGCACACCATAGATACAGCACTACTTCCCAACTCACCGAGTTTGTTGATTTAATACTTATAAATCTCACCCATTGATGAATCAAAGAAATACATACTGCCCTACGTGTCGAGGTTATTGTATAGGGATTAAGAGCACGAACTTCCATAATAAAAGAGATCAAGTTCTTCTATAAGTCAGTATAAGAAGAACGATCTCAGGCGGTCCTGCTCAATACACACAAGTGCACTAATGTGATTTTATAGCCAAGACAAGCTAATACCAAACCACACTACAACCATACCGATAGAGAGTCCCCGTCTATCTCAGTTGTGAGCATCTGTTTATACTTTATAAGGAAACCGATAATATGATCTTCCGCGTGTTGTCGCTCAACATATTATCTACAGTATAAAGTAAATGGACTATTGCATCATGCATATAAAATAAATTATAAGATGCAACCATTTGATCAATGATTCTCAATTCAAATATTGTTATGACATTGTTCATACTAAAGCTAGAATTTTAGTATACAATCCAACAACAACTACCTTATGTGCATGCTTTTTTTGTTTACTTAGAAGTACGAATTAATTTGTTTGCATAATCTCAGGTACATTGTGCTGCTTAATACTTGAATTATATTATGACTTGATCAGTTACTTATTAATTACATAATTCTGATGCAGTTAACTTCTAAAACTACCACCTATGATGGCCATCATCCTGAAGCTAATAATCCTGAGATGCCCATCAGTGCTGCTGAACATAGATAGTATTATGACTAATAAAATTATTTAGTTTTCATTAGTTATCCATATTAATTATTGATCATATAGCCCTGTTTCACAAGTAATGAAAATCAGGGAAGAGTTCCTATCTAAAGCAATCAGAACTGTCATTGACAGAATCCCTATACCATGGCTGAAGGTTGCAAAATCTTATCACTCATGATTTAGAAGTTATTGTGGATTATTGTACAGTTGAACTATCTTAGTCCCTTCTTCTTGCACTTGAGTGGCAGCTTGAGCATGTGTAACAATACCTTTAGAACCATTGAAGGCAATATCTGTTTCCTCTCGCTAGATCTTCTACATTACTAACAAAGAATGACGTTATTTTATTTTAAAGTTGTTTGCATTTGTCCATATCAAGTTGTTAGCTCTTTAATATTTTAACTTTCTTTCTTTCTTTCTATATTGCTATTTTTTCCTTTCGATTTCAGTACGTTGAATGCTCTTGACTTTTTTTAGATAAATTATCTATTTGTGAAAACGCAAGCACTATGTTTCTACTTTGGATATGAAGGGCCTATCACTCTTTCATGAACAAAGTTGTCTAAGAACTTTTGTTTGCCTTTAGACGTGGTGCTTTCTATAACATGGTTTTTCAGATGTATCTAGATATAATATATACTCTTTTTTACTTCTAATTTGTTGGGTCAGTCTCCCATCATTATCTTTAGTTGATTGCCTTCCATTATATTGTTGTGAGATTTATACAGAGTTTATAAATTTATTTTTTTCAATAAGAAATGAATGCATTACATTATAGTTATGTTGTTATATGACATGGTTTTTAATTTCTACTCCTTAACTTACATCTCTAAAAAATAATTCTGGTTGTCAATATCTTTCAATTGTTATAGCTTTTTCAGCCCTTGCCCTCCATTTACTCTCGAAGCCATGTAAACCAAGCAGCACTCTTCTATCCATAGCATGTAATTCTTCGAACTATAGATTGCCTTTATCTCTGTAACTTTTATGTCCTAACCCTTTCTTTATGTTGGATATCATTTATCGAAGTTGGCGTCTTCAATCCATGTTGGGATTTATGTCTATGAATGATATGTCAGGTTTATAACTTTGTCGTCGATGATATGTGCAATGTCTTACTCCCTATTCTAATCTTATTTATTAAATATTTTTGTGCACTAAATTGAGTCTAACTAAATTATCCTCCATTTTTCTCTATTTTACACTGTAAATTACATTTAAAGAAAATATTTTACCCTGGGAATTTTTTCATATATTGTAGAGCATCAGATGATATTTGTTCAAAGAGTTGCATGTTGGAATGAATTCTTTGAGGGTAATGCTCTTCACGACGTTGTAGTTAGGGGTTGGAATGAGAAATCTATGGATATTACCAGTTCAGTTCAAAAACATGGAAATCTTATTAGTTTTGATGAATTAAATTTGAATTCCAGCATGTTCATTTCTTTTTTATATTTATAGATCATTATTTTCTTTCTTATGCTTTTGTTATGCAATCTGTCATGTAAGCTAGGGCTAGATTTTGAATAAAATTATTATGTCCCTGTCATCTTTTACCTTATGATTCCATATTCCATTATCACTGTGTGAAGCAGTGGAGATGATAATCTCTTGGAGTGAGAAACCCAACGACTTTTCTAGATGGGGCAATGGTCTTTTTTTTTCCTATTTTCCAGTTCAAAGGTTAATGGAGAAAAATTTCTTAGTTTTGAGTGGCAGTAATGCAAACCATTGAGATCACGCAAATTTATATAGAGTTTTAGCTGTTGTAGCTGAGAAGGAAAATAAAAAATCATTATCAAGTAAGACTGCAGCCTGTTTATAAATGATAATTCTTATGATGCAATAGTGAAACCCCACACGTAATCTTGAAAGTTTTTCCATATAGTTATTTCACATGCCATAAAAGGAGGAAAAGAACAAGGTTTTGATCTTGAGTTCTATGTGACACATTTGGACTTTTCCTTACTCAAATAAGAGGTTTCAGCGACATATTATATCTAACAATTTAAGTGGTTGTAGCTGAATCTCAGTCGAGAATGTCATTATGCTCACTTCTTGCAGCACTTTATCTAAGATATTGTTTAAAGTGCAGATGAATGCAATTGATAAATTCTTGAGTTGATCACTTTTCTAATGCATGCATGTTGGTGTTAGGAGACTATCATGACTCCCTAGGAAAAGCATCTCTTAATCTTGCAAAGTTTTCGAAATTCATTGTACAATAATGTATGTTTCTTAACATATTTCATGATACAATATTCCAAAGAGAATTGAATGTTACTGCAGCATTACAGTATCAGATCTAAGGAATTTGAAAAACAGGACTTGAAAAATATTGAAAATTTTATGCATTTGAAGCAAGAGATCTAAAAGCTTGATGACAAAATTAAAAGAGTATGAGGAAGCATTTTCTTTGTTAAGTTTTTGTTTCTCTGCTTTGGAAATTTTATAGGCATGGTTCTTTTTCTCTTTACATCAGACGAAAGTTGAGCACACACAAAATACTAATTCCTCCATATCAGGCTACACTTAAGAATGATTTTAATTTTGTTAAATTGTTTATAAAAAGCATGTTGACTTTTGATTTTCTAATTTTTAGGTCAAACCCAAATTGTATATGTTTCTTTGCTTATGACACTGTCTTATTGTTGGTGTTCGATCGTTTGGTTAACATGAATCGTTAGGGTTCCATGCAACCCTATATCAGGAAAAACAAGAATATAAATTTGCAATACCTTTCACCAGGGTATGCTAAAGAAAAAAAAATTCTCACCGGCAGCTACACGACCTCATGACTTTGAGCATAACTATCTCATCCAAACTCTGATTTGAGTGATTTTTGAACCAAAAAGATCGTCTCTTCTGTGGCTCTTAATCTTCTGTTGTATTCCCAAGTCCAATCTTGACGTCGTGTGGGTGATGATCTTTGAGACCCTCTCAATCTACTTCCTCTCCCTCTATCACATGTTTCTTAGACGTAGGAATTAGAGTTTTGGACAACTGAGATGACTTATGTGATACCCGAGCTTCTCACTACTCATGTGCCAATATAATTTAATTTGTGTTATGTGCATTTTATTTATGTGATAACTAGGTGGTAATCATATGATAATAATGTGACAATTAAGTGACATTTGTTTCTACATTTTATTGATTTTTACATTTTATTTGAGACATCCATGATGAAAATGGTGACAATATGTGAATATATATAGGTGTGCATAAATATTTACGTGCAATTGTTTGAATATATATTTAAATTATTTTATGTGTATAAATATATTATTTCTTAATTATTATGTATCACACGTGTTCTCGTAATAATAATAGTGGTAAGAAAATATATAAATATTTGTATAAATTTATAAATATATTATATCTTAACTATTAAGTATTGCACGTATATTCGTAATGGATAATAATAATAATTTTATTTACTATTAATAGAAACTTACTATAAATAGTAAGTTACTATTATTAGAAAGGTTGAGGGGATGGGATTGTGAATCCATCCCCATAATCCCATCTATAAAAACCCATTTTGGGTTGATTTGCGAAGAACAGAAATTAGCGAAGAAAAAAAAAGAAAGAAAAAGAAAAAGAGAGAGAGAAGAGAAAGAGAGAGGAGGAAAGAGTGTTTGCGTAGTCGGGACGAGAAAGAGGAGCGTGCCGGGACGGGAGATAGATATCACCATTCTTCACAAAGCTTGTAGTATTATCACCATTGTCGGAGTTCAGGTAAGTAGAAGTCCAACTACAATGCATAAACAAGTTGTTTGTGAATTATTTGTGATTAATATGTGATAATTATGTTATGGATTATTTGTGATTAGTTTAATTACGTTATGAATTATTTGAGATTAATTTGTGATACAAGATGTGGATTTATGTGATTAGGAAAATTAGGGTTCATATTCAATAATATTATTTGTAAATTATTTATGATAAATTTTCAATACAAGTTGTGGATTTATGTGATTTGAGATAATATCATTATCCTATATAGATTTGTGTGAATAGAAACTGTTGAATATAGATCTGTATGATCTGAGAATATATTATTTATAAGGATCTATGTGATCCGAGATGAAGTTGTTATTCTAAAAAGGGATCGTGTGATCCAAGGTGAAGTTATTATTCTATAAATGGACTTATGTGATTAGGGTGAAGTTGTTGTTTCAGAAGTGAATTTGTGTGAATTGAAGTTAAGTTGTTGCTTTATTGTGATTAAATATTGATATTGATGTCGTAAATGGTTTATGATGCATATTTGATTGCCCTGGTTGCATACCATGCATAATTATGAAAAGTGTTTTCCCCAAAATTAATAAGATACTAATGGTATGTGCAGCCACTATATATGCATCTCTGTCAGGGTTCAAAAAAATCATTCCCGATATTTTATTCTGGGTTCGGAAAAATTGTTCCCAGTATTTTATTTGGGGTTCGGAAAAATCGTCCCCAACACTCTGCTAGGGTTCGAAAAAATCCTTCCCGGTACTTTATATATTCAGGGTTCAAAAAAATTATCCCCATTGAGCTCATTTGGGGTGCATATCGTAAGTGTGTCGTGGGGATCCCGCAACGTGAACAGTTTTCAAAATAAATAGACCAACTAGAAAGACTATGAAATAGGCGATAGAAAACTAAACGCATTTTGATACACTGGCATGCATAATTTCTACTTACTGAGATTTCTGTCTCACTAATTTATGCATTGTAGGTGAGCCTGTTGATGATTGAGTTTTGTAATGTGACTATGCAAGTTGTGGAGCTCCTACAGGATTTTGAGCGGATGTACATAGATAATGACCTATTGGACTAGGTCGTGGGTTATTTTGTTTCCACTAATGTTTTGTTATGTAATATAATAAATATTGTCACAAGTTTGTGTGGTTGAAAGTGGTGTCAGAAACAAGTTACGTATATTGAACTGGTGTTATGGTTTTTGTTATAAATATATTATGTGAGAAAAAATATATATATGCAGTTTTTATAATGATGATGTTTATGTTAATTAGTATTTGAATTATGTTATGTAAGGTGGGTCGTGTTAGAGTGGTATCAGAGCACGGTTTGGGTCCTGCAGACTGTCTATGTACATGTGCTCATTCCTTGGGTGCGCAGCCTTGCCTGTAAGTGTTATTTTTCATTCTGTGTTGTTATGTGCCTTATAAATTATAGTGGCCATGTGGTGGAAGACTTGTAGATAGATAGTACAATCATGGTATGGACTACATGTTAGTGTAGTGAAGAAGGTAAAATTATTTGCGATTTGATTGTATTAAGTATGAATGATCATGATGTCATTGAGAATGGAATGGTTGCCAAAGTACAGTGCTATGATAGATTGTCAGAAGAAGAGTATCATTACTCAACCATTGGAGGAGAAATCGTTTACTTTTGTTGGGATTAGGAAAATATCAGATTTCATGTGGTATCAGCAGTAAAAGCACATGGGTTGCTGGAAAGTGATTGTGAGGGTTATCTGGTGAGTTAGATGAATGTTGAGGGATAGTAGTGACCAATTTGTGATGTACCAATAGTTCAGTAATATTCGGAGGTGTTTCTAGAAGATCTTCAAGGTTTGCCACCAAATCGGGAAATAGAGTTTGTTATTGAGCTACAACTAGGAACTGCTCCTATATCTAAAGCGTCGTACAGAATGGCACCAGCTTAACTAAAAGAATTGAAGATACATTTGCAAGAGTTGTTAGACAAAGGTTTCATCCAACCTAGTTTTTCACCTTGGCGAGCACCAGCTCTTTTTGTTCGTAAGAAGGATGGAACATTGAGGATGTTCATTGATTACCAGGAGCTCAACAAAGTTACCATCAAGAATAAGTATCCATTGCCTCACATTGATGATCTATTTTCGATCAACTACAGGGTGCAGCTATCTTTTCAAAGATTGATTTACAATTGGGTTATCATCAGTTGAAGATTAAGGAGGATGATATTCCGAAGATTGCATTCATACAAGGTATGGACATTATGAGTTTTTGGTGATACCGTTCGATTTGATGAATGCTCCAGCAGCATTTATGGATTTGATTAATAGAGTATTTCAGAATTTCCTTGATAAGTTTGTGATCGTATCTATCGATGATATTCTGATTTACTCTAAGAATAAGGAGGATCATGCACTACACTTGAGAAATGTGTTAGATATTCTAAAGGAAAAGTAGTTGTATGCAAAGTTCAAGAAGTGTGAGTTCTGGTTAGACCAAGTTCTTTTCTTGGGCCACGTGGTATCGGGAGAAGGAGTTTTGGTGGATACAAGCAAAGTTAAAGCAATCCATGATTGGCTACAACCCTCAAATCACACTGAGTTTCGTATCTTTCTTGGATTAGAGGGATATTATTGAAGATTTGTTGAAGGATTTTCTAAGATCGCTTCACCATTAACACAGTTGACCAGGAAGAATGTGAGGTTCATATGGACGGAGGCATGTGAACAAAATTTTCAAGAATTGAAGAGACAGTTGACATCAGTATCTATCTTAACTATTCCTACAGAGACAAGAAACTTCAAGGTTTACAGTGATACTTCAAAGAATGGTCTTGAGTGTGTACTGATGCAGAATGGGAAAGTGATAGCATATGCATCCAAACAATTAAGGGAATACAAGAAGAACTACCCTACCCATGATTTGGAGTTAGCCGCAATGGTGTTTGCACTCAAGATTCGGAGGCATTATCTGTATGAGGAACGTTGTGAGATTTATACTGATCATAAGAGTTTGAAGTATTTCTTCACTCAAAAAGAGTTGAACATAAGGCAGAGAAGATGGTTGGAACTGGTGAAGGACTACGTGTTATCAATTATCATCCGGGTAAAGCTAATGTAGTTGCTGATACATTTAGCCGAAAGGCAATACTGAGTGTAGATAATATGACCATAAATCAGAAACCAGAGTTGTTTGACTTGCAAAGGATGGATGTGGAGAACATCCAGGAAGGATCGTTGGAAGCAAAAATGACAACTCTGACACTTTGACCAACTTTGATGGATAAGATTTGATAGGGACAAGAGGTGGATAAATTGTTTGACAAGATAAGGAATGATATCAGCTCTGGAAAGCTTCTGACTTTCAAATAACAGATAATGGCGTGATTCGTTATAGAGGTCGATTATGTCTACCTGAAGTTGATGACATTTGGAAAGAAGTGATGACAGAAGTTCATTCAACACTGTACTCTGTAAAAAGCTACTCAGATATATGGAGATTTGAAGTCACATTATTGGTGGCCAGGGATGAAGAGAAATGTCGCTCAATATGTGGAGAAATGTTTGACTTGTCAGCAAATCAAAGTCGAGCATCAAAGACCAGTAGGAACTTTACAGTCTTTATTTATTCCAGAGTGGAAGTGGGAGAATATCACTATGGATTTTGTTATTGAGCTTCCAAAGACAGTGAAAGGTCACGATGCCATTTGGGTTATCGTGGAACGATTGACTAAGTCAACTCATTTTTTTCCTATATGCTCTACGTATTCCATGGAACGTTATGCCCAACTATATATTCAAGAGATTGTCAGACTCCATGGAGTACCACTTACCATTGTGTCAGATAGAGACACAAGATTTTTGTCTATTTTTTAAAGGAGTTTACATAAGGCATTGGGGACACAGTTATCTTTGAGCACAACATTCCATCCACAGACAGATGGTCAATCGAAGCGTATAATATAATTTTGAAGGATATGCTCAGAGCATGTGTGTTGGATTTTCAAGGTCAGTGGAGTAAAAATTTTGCCTTTGATAGAGTTCTCGTACAACAACAACTATAAGTCTACTATCAGGATGGCTCCATATGAAGCGTTGTGCAGGGGAAACTGTAGATCTCCAGTACATTGGGATGAATTTGGAGAGAGGAAATTTTTGGATCCAGACTTGATTCGTGAAATGACAAAAGCTTTAACCCGGATTAGAGAGAAGATGAAAGTTACCCAAGATCGGCAGAAAAGTTATGCAGACAAACAGAGAAGGGAATTAGAATTTGAAGTGGGTGATCAGGTATTCTTGAAAGTATCTCCAATGAAGGGGATAATGCGCTTTGGAAAGAAAGGAAAACTCAGTCCCAGATATGTTGGTCCATTCACTATCATTGAGAGAGTTGGAAATGTTGCCTATAAGTTGGAGTTACCAGCTTCGATGTCTAGAGTACATGACGTGTTTCATGTTTCTGTGTTGAGGAAGTATGTTCCGAATCTATCTCATGTTCTCAGACAGGAACCAATTGAGTTGAAAGAAAATTTGAGTTATGAAAAAATACCAGTTGAGATTTTGCGGCGGGAAGTGAAGAAGCTCAGGAATAAAGAGATACACATAGTAAAGGTTTTATGGAGGAACCAGTTAGTTGAGGAGGCTACTTGGGAAAGAGAGGATGAGATGATGGCTAAGTATCCAGAACTCTTCATGTAAGTAAATTTCGAGGACGAAATTTTTATAAGGTGGGGAGGATGTGATACTCGAGCTTCTCATTACTTATGTGCCAATATAATTTAATTTGTGTTGTGTGCATTTTATTTATATGATAATTATGTGGTAATCATGTGATAATAATTTGACAATTATGTGACAATTGTTTCTACATTTTATTGATTTTTACATTTTATTTGAGACATCCGTGATGAAAATAGTGACAATATGTGAATATATATAGGTGTGCATAAATATTAACATGCAATTATTTGGATATATAATTAAATTATTTTATGTGTATAAATATATTATTTCTTAATTATTAAGTATCACACGTGTTCTCGTAATAATAATAGTGGCAAGAAAATATACACATATTTGTATAAATTTGTAATATATTATATCTTAACTATTAAGTATTGCACGTATATTCGTAATGGATAATAATAATAATAATAGTAGTAATAACTTTATTTACTATTAATAGAAACTTACTATAAATAGTAAGTTACTATTATTAGAAAGGTTGAGGCGGTGGGATTGTGAATCCATCCCCGTAATCCCATCTATAAAAACCCATGTTGGGTTGATTTGCGAAGAATAACAATTCACGAAGAAAAAAAAAGAAAGAAAAAGAAAAAGAGAGAGAAGAGAAAGGAGAGGAAAGAGTGTTTGCGTAGTCGGGACGAGAAAGAAGAGCGTGCTAGGACAGGAGATAGATAGTCACCATTCTTCACAAAGTTTATAGTAATATCACTATTATCGGAGTTCATGTAAGTAGAAGTTCAACTACAATGCATAAACATGTTGTTTGTGAATTATTTGTAATTAATATGTGATAATTATATTGTGGATTATCTGTGATTAGTTTAATTACGTTATGAATTATTTAGGATTAATTTGTGATACAAGATGTGGATTTATGTGATTTAGGAAAAGTAGGGTTCATATTCAACCATGTTATTTGTAAATTATTTGTGTTAAATTTGCAATACAAGTTGTGGATTTATGTGATTTGCGATAATATCATTGTCTTATACAGATTTGTGTGAACAGAAACTGTTGAATATAGATCTGTATGATCTGAGAATATATTATATCATTGTCCTATACAGATTTGTGTGAATAGAAACTGTTGAATATAGATCTGTATGATATGAGAATATATTATTTATAAGGATCTATGTGATCTGAGATAAAGTTGTTATTCTAAAAAGGGATCGTGTGATCCAAGGTGAATTTATTATTCTATAAATGGACTTATGTGATTGGGGTGAAGTTGTTGTTTCAGAAGTGAATTTGTGTGAATTGAAGTTAAGTTGTTGCTTTATTATGATTAAATATTGATATTGATGTCTAAATGATTTATGATGCATATTTGATTGCCCTGATTGCATACCGTGCATAATCATGAAAAGCATTTTTCCCAAAATAAATAAGATACTAATGGTATGTGCGGCCACTATATATGCATCTCTGTCAGGGTTTGGAAAAATCATTCCCGATATTTTATTTTGGGTTCAGAAAAGTCGTTCCTAGTACTTTATTTGGGGTTCGGAAAAATTATCCCCAACACTCTGCCAGGGTTCAAAAAAATCATTCCTGGCAGTTTATATATTCGGGGTTTGGAAAAATTGTCCCCATTGAGCTCATTTGGGGTGCATATCATAAGTTTGTCGTGGGAATCCCGCAACGTGAACAGTTTTCAAAATAAAAGAGACCAACTAGAAAGACTAGGAAATAGGCGATAGAAAATTAAATGCATTTTCATGCACTGGCATGCATGATTTCTACTTACTGAGATTTCTGTCTCACTAGTTTATGCATTGTAGGTGAGCCTATTGATGATTGAATTTTGTGATGTGACTGTGCAAGCTGTGAAGCTCCTACAGGATTTTGAGCGGATGTACATAGATGACGACCTGTTGGGCTAGGCTGTGGGTTATTTTATTTCCGCTGATGTTTTGTTATGCAATATAATAAGTATTATCACAAGTTTGTGTAGTTGAAAGTGGTGTCAGAAACCAGTTACGTATGTTGAACTGGTGTGATGGTTTTGGTTATATATATATGCAGTTTTTATAATGATGATGTTTATATTAATTAATATTTGAATTATAAGTTATATAAGGTGGGTCGTGTCAACTTATATATGGGCTACAATAGGGACATGAGGAGAAATTAGAATTGGGCCTCCATTGGACTTAAGTATCCAAGTTTAGCACAAAACTTATACTTAAGTCCAATAATAATAATATAGTTCAATAAAATATTATTACTTCACTGCCGCTCTAATCCCATATTACATTATGGGCTACTTCTTATTATGAGCTCATTAGTCTCTCCATGTTTAATATATACAATGGCCATTAACTAATTAAGTTACTGACAAATCCATTAATTAATATATCATTCGAGAGTAGTATGGTGAGATTGATAATTCACGTATCTTGAGCTCTGATTTGGGTGGACATTGAGTATGATTTGTTCTATTATCAAGACAAATCGGGTTGTTTATGAAAAATCCATGAATCAGATGCTACTGAGGCTATTTGAGCATATTTGTAAAGGAAAACAGGTCAGAAGTGCTCGGAATTGGAAAATACATTTTTTGAGGCATAGTTCGACCAACGAGATGCAGTTCGATCAAGTTCAGCCTGGTCCAACTACACAAGTGAAGTCGAACTGGAATGTTTCAGCTTACAGAGAGGTTGTTCTTCCAAGGAGGTACCGTTCGACCAAGTGAAGCCAAGTTGTTTAGTGTGAAAAATCTGCATGTTTTAGGGTCCGATTTAGCACCGTTTTATAAAATTTATGTTTGTATTTTAGCACTAAATGGTTAATTTTTGTATATTTAAGATATTGGTGCATTTGAGGTGTTATTTCGTATTTTTAGGTGAAAAACAGATTAAAAGTGCAAAGTTGGATTGAAGAGTGAAATCGTGAAAGATGCTGCAAAAATGCATGTCCAATTTGCATAATTTTTCTGTATTTGTGTAGAAGTCTAAACTGATTATGTGATATATGATTGGAAATCCATGGAAGAGAATATCATTTTGGCTCAAGAAACACCTCAATTGGAGGTCAGATGAGGGAGTTATGATCAAAACAGTGAAGTCGCATAAGCTGTGCCGACCAGCGCGACTGTGCCACTTTTGAACGACTCGTGCCCTTCAAATATTAGATATTATGTGAGTTCTATTTATAGATAACAAGGAAGAAATGATCACGTTAGTGCAAAATTCACCTCAATCGGAGTCCCTATGAAGAAATTATGGTAAACATCGTGAGGTCGCGCAATCTGCCGACTAGTGGGACAATCCGGCGGCCCAATTTTCGGCCCGTTCGTGTTTTTGACGTGAAAATACCCTATTTTAAGGTAGAATCCAAATTTTATCAGCCCCAACTATAAAAGGAGCCCTTGGAGTGTTCCAAACCATAACTCTCCACCACGCTCTTTGGACTACACAATCTTAACCCATCACCTTTCGCCATCCATCTCTACCCTTCATCCACCTTTCACCTATCACCCTTACATTCAATCACGGTGTTTGCTACTTGAGAAGGAGAATGGAGGAGGATCATTAAGACTGAAAGAGAAGACGGAGAATTATTCCAGACAAGGGTTTTTCTTCCATCTTTATAGCCTCATAGGTAAGTTTCATTCCATAGACATTGTTGTTACTTGTAACACCATGGGCTAGTACTTTCTTGGATAATTCTAGGTTATGAAGGTTTGAATTTCTTAAATTGATGACCTAGATTAGGTTGGATTTTGCAGTATACTTATTCCTATATTAATGCTTTGAAATTAAGACTTATATTTTTATCTTATATGGTCTGCCCTCATTCATAATATATCATTATCTTATGCATATTTATGCTTGTTGCTTGTGACATATAGGGATTATATTTGTCAACCTGTTATGGGTAAAGGAGACCTAACTGTATAACCTTTATTCATTAGAACAATTAATATCGGACATTTAATAAATCTATTAATTACCATTCTAGAGAATTGGGTTTCTTAGATTGTTAGGTGAGAATTGAAGTTTAATTCTTAAGTACTTACAAAGGTAAGTCTAGTCCTCTAGCCTTTAATAGAATTTTGCATGAAGTGTCTAGAAAGGGAGTATGAATTATTCTTCTGCATCTGAGGGTTTAAACCAGATTTATGTGTTAAGTTTACTTCATCAAAGGGATTTAACATAATTAAGTGATTGCTTTAATAAGATCTGTAGGAATTCTAACCAATTGTCTAGTGATTTAGTTTGACTAATTTAAATTGAATTTCCTAGAGCTATCTTGTCTTCTCTCTTGAAACACTTGTGATTATTTGTGATTTTTATTTATATTTATTTTATTCAATATTTATTTTTCTGCATAATTAGGTTAATAATTTCCAAAATCAGAAAAGGTTACTTTGTCTTAATTATTAGTGATGCGAATTAGTTAGTGTGTATCTTATTTAGCGTTAATCCCTTGGATTCAGTATTTTTACTTGGTCACACGCTAAGCTACAATTAATTCCCTATACTTGGGGACACATGAAAAAAGGTGAACAAGCAAATGGCGCCATTGGCCAAGGATTAGATTGTTTAAATAGGAGACACTAAATTATTTGTTATCAATTTTTATTAGGATTTTTTTATTGCTTTATTTTTATTTATTTATTTGAACATATTCTGACTCTGAATTATTTTTTGAGGTACAAGAGATGGAATTCTATGGAAATCAAAATATTATGGTTCTTCCTCCATATTAAATGGATGTGAGGTATTATTGTTATGATTTTCCAATGAATGAAGTTCATTCTCAATATTACAATCGAGTCAGATATGAAGATGAATGGTCTTGTGCTTATAATGGAAATTTATATCAAACTCATCAAGAGAACACTTATTCTACTTCAATCAAAACTTTCCATGAATCCAAGAATTTGTTTGAAGAGTTGGAGAAGAAAAAGAAGAGATGAAGAAGGAACTAGAAGATAGACAACAGTTCTTTGATTTGCTTATGCTCTATCTACGTCAACAAGAGGAAAGAGTAGAGGTTGAAGAAGAGTTTGAGGAAGTAACTGTTGTTCCATTGCGCAATGGAATGCAGTCTAAAGGTTCTAAGTTGTCTTTTGTGTTAGCATTCGATCATTTGGTTAACGTGAACCATTAGGGTTCCATGCAATTCTACAGCAGCGGAAGCATAAGTGTAAAATCAAATTACCTTTCACCAGGGTATGTTGAAGAAAATGAATTCTCGCCGGTAGCCTGCGCAGCCTCACTGTTATGGGCATAACTCTCTCATCTGATATCTAATTTGAGTGATCTACGTGCTAAAACGACCCTCTCTTTCGTGGCTTTCTAACATGATTTTAAAAAATCAGTGAAGTTGATGGATAGAATCAGCAAACGACCTTCCGGTCTTCTGTTTTATTCCTAAGCCACGTCTTGTCGTTGTGTGGGCAACGATCTACAAGACGATCTCAGTCTATAACCTTAATCTATCTTTCACGTGTTTAGGCATGATTCTGATATCCAGATTGATGAGATTGACTATTATATACGCTACAACATGGACCAAGACGAGAAATTAGGGTTTGGGCCTCCATTGGGCTTAAGCATCCAAGTTTAGCCCAAAACTTATACTTAAGTCCAATAATAATAAATCACTCTACTAAAGAAGTATTATTGCACTGTCATCCTAATCCCAAATTACGTTAAGGGTGTTGGGTTGTATACTAAAAGACTAGCTTTAGTATGAACAATTTTATAACAATATTTGAAAAGAGAATCATATGATCAAATGATTGCATCTTATAATTTATTTATATGCACGGTGCAATAGTCCATTTACTTTATATTGTAGATAATATATTGTGCGACAACACGTGGAAGATCATATTATCGATTTCCTTATAAAGTATAAACGATGCTCACAACCGAGATAGATGGGGACTCTCTATCGGTATGGTTGTAGTTTGATTTGGTATTAGTTTGTCTTGACTATAAAATCACATTAGTATGCTTTGTGCATATTGAGTAGGATCGCCTGAGATCGTTCGTCTTATACTGACTGTATAGTAGAACTTGATCTCTGTTATTATGGAAGTTCGTGCTCTTAATCCATATACAATAACCTCGACACGTAGGGCAGTATGTATTTATTTGATTCATCAATGGGTGAGATTTATAAGTATTAAATCAACAAACTCGGTGAGTTGGAAAATAGTGCTGTATCTATGGTGTGCTGTTGATTGTAGAAGGAATCCATGTCCGACATAGGTTGATGATGTCCCCTTGAGGAGCTCATAAGGTTTATCATGTAAATCTTGCAAGTGGATTAATTTCCGGCATGATAATAAGGTTGAGTGGTACTACTCTCGGATAAGATATTAATTAATTTGAGTTGTCAGTAACTTAATTAATTAATGGGCATTGTATATCTTAAACTGTTGGCAATTGGATCGTGCGATTCAACGTGATCCGTTAGGACAACGAGTAAACAAAATCAGCGGAAGCATAATTAAAGCGTTTACCGTACTTCTGGGTTGATGTAGAGGATGAACCGTTGCAGAGAACCACCTCTCAATCTTCTGCTGTATGTCCCAGTCGAATCCTGCTGTTGTGTGGGCAACAATCCGCAGGATTCTCTCAATCTGCTCCTGTTCTTTCTAACTGTCAAATGAGGCACTGACTTAGGGTTAACAGGAGCTGAGATGACTTATATAGTTGGGCTACAGCAGGGACCAGGAGGAGAAATTGGGCTGGGCCTCAATTGAATTTAATTAACCAAGCTTAGCCCAAAGCTTTTAATTAAATCCAATAATAATAATATAGTCCACTAAAATATTATTACTGCACTACCCGTCCAATCCCAAAATAATGTTCTGGGCTCCTTCTTATTATAAGCCCGATAGTCTCCCCATGTTTAAGATATTCAATGTCCATTAATTAATTAAGTTACTGACAACTCAAATTAATTAATATCTCATCCGAGAGTAGTACCACTCAACCTTATTATCATGCCGGAAATTAATCCACTTGCAAGATTTACATGATAAACCTTATGAGCTCCTCAAGGGGACATCATCAACCTATGACGGACATGGATTCCTTCTACAATCAACAGCACACCATAGATACAACACTACTTCCCAACTCACCGAGTTTGTTGATTTAATACTTATAAATCTCACCCATTGATGAATCAAAGTAATACATACTGCCCTACGTGTCGAGGTTATTGTATAGGGATTAAGAGCACGAACTTCCATAATAACAGAGATCAAGTTCTTCTATAAGTCAGTATAAGTCGTACGATCTCAGGCGGTCCTGCTCAATACACACAAGTGCACTAATGTGATTCTATAGCCAAGACAAGCTAATACCAAACCACACTACAACCATACCGATAGAGAGTCCTCGTCTATCTCAGTTGTGAGCATCTGTTTATACTTTATAAGGAAACCGATAATATGATCTTCCGCGTGTTGTCGCACAACATATTATCTACAGTATAAAGTATTTGGACTATTGCATCATGCATATAAAATAAATTATAAGATGCAATCATTTGATCAATGATTCTCATTTCAAATATTGTTATGACATTGTTCATACTAAAGCTAGACTTTTAGTATACAATCCAACATAAACATGGGGAGACTTCGGGCTCATAATAAGAAGGAGCCCAAAACGTAATTTTGGGTTGGTGTGGGTAGTGCAGTAATAATAATTTAGTGGACTTTATTATTATTATTGGATTAAATATAAGCTTTGGGCTAAGCTTGGATATTTAATCCAATGGAGGCCCAACTCCAATTCTCCTCCTGATCCCTGCTGTAGCCCAGTATATAAGTGAACTCAGCCTCTTGGAACCCTAAGTTTTCCTGCGCCTCTTTTGACGTGAGAAGGGAAAGAAGCAGATTGAGAGATCCTGTAGACTATTGCCCACATAACAGCAGGATCACACTTGGGACATACAGTAGAAGATCAGAGGTAGTTCTCTGCAGCGATTCATCCTCTACATCAACCCAGAAGTACGGTAAATATTATTTTTGCTTCCACTGTGATTGTTTGCCTGAAGTCCTAAATGGATCACGTTGAGCCACGCGATCCAATTGCCAACAATTGGTATCAGAGCATTGGTTTTGTGGTGAAACGTGAGACGTTAGGTAGAATTGGTGCCTTACATCTGGTATTCGTCGTTTAGTAAGCATGTATAAAAAGGGCTTATGTGATTATGTGTAATAATCTGATGACAATTGTATGAATAGCATGAGAATTGGAGATTTTATTATTTTGTTACATACATGAAATCTCTATCTGCAAAGTATTATCGTTATTAATCGATCACAGAACGACATACACATACGGTTGTAAGCGACGAATAAAGGCACAGCCAGCAATGGGCAGCCTAGGCATGACTGGATTGCTGACGGGAGAAAGGCTGATCACAGCCTGCTGGTCGACGACGGGAGAAAGACTGATCAAAGGCTGCTGGTTGGCGACGCTTGGTGGCTGAAAGGCTATCAACGGTGATGGGCCTATATGTACTGCTAGCGATCAGACGGCGGCTGACGTGAGGCATCGAGGCGGTGCCTAGTGTGAGAACCACCGAAGCAGACTGGAGCATCCGGGCGTGAATACGATGACTGGTCGCGGTGGTCTTCAAGCGCTGCAAACTGATTATCCGGGCGGCACATGTCTGTTCTGATCGGGCCTGTTGTATGGAGTCGACTGGAAAGAGACACAACCATGACGTGAACTTGGCATCGCGGTAAAGACCTGGTCTGAGGAGCTTCCTGATCAGGACTTCAAACTTTTCGATTATGTCTACCGGCGTGATTCATGGCTGGTGGAACCAGCAGCAGCAACGGTAAGGCAGCAGACGGCCAGCGAGTACTCTGGGGAAGTCGACTGTAGAGTCAAGTGGCATCCATTGTGGTTCCGGGTGAGATGACTCGACGTTCCTGGTGCGTCTAATACTGGATCCAGGCGAGTCAAAGACGGGTTTTTGAGCGGGTCTTCATGGCGGCCTGTGAGGATGGTCGGTGATGGAGTGGCTTGATCAGATCGGCGTTCAAAGCGGGTACTGCTGGGTTCTGGTGAGTCGATATTCGCTGGTATGCAACGACTACCACTGACCGGTGCAACGGCGCGATTACTGACGGCGATCATCTTCGACGAGGGTTGCAGCGGCGGCTCCAGTCGACGACTCTGGTGGGCTGATGGCACGGCCGCCGGCAGCAGCGGCGCCATGATGCTGTGGTGATTAACGCCGTGTGATTGCTATCATGAAAGGGGTAAAATGCGGCTGCATTTTTAGGGCAACAGTTGAGTTTGGGATGCCCTGCTGTTCCTTTTTAATTTGGTTTTGGGCTGTTGGGCCCAATTTTAATTAAGATGCTAATGGCCTGCTGGGCTTATTATTAATTGCTGGATATATTGGCTTGGTGGATTTATTTGTTTTTGGGCTGAGTATATGGGCCATGGACAATGGGCTTGATTATTTATTTATTCTGCTGCTCATTTTGTGTTTTTTTGCTGCTTTTGGGCCTATTTAATTTATCCACTATTTATTATGCAATTAATTGATATATATAATTGATTTAATTATTTTACTTGACAATTAATTGTTATATATGAAAGGCATGTTCTATGTGATTTATTTATTTAAATTAATTGAAATAGAAGCATGCTAAGTTGTATATTTTATTCAGGAATATTATATGCATGTTAAAAATGCTCGGTGTTAAATAACTAAGTGGGAGAGGGGATTGGTAATTAATTCTCACGGCCTCCATTATTGGTTTGTAAGTGATGTGAGTAAACTTGCGCATTGGCAATAGAGCCTTCCTCCCTAACGGATGAGTTTATTCACGGATCACTGGTACAAACTTCTTTAAATAATTATTGTTTGTAATGTGATGCATATGGACTTGCGCACTGGCTATAGTGTCTTCCTCCCTAACGGATGAGCTTATATGCTGTTCTCTAGTACAAACTTATATTATTGATGGTTGTAGAAAGTTATCTGAGCGCGTGTGTACTTCTCCAACAGTAAGGCACATAAGCTTGGGCAGCGGACTTGGAATCAAATAATGGTGCACACTTAGATGTAAATAATTAGTATCCTCCCCAACGGAGTCACTGCTATTATTTGCATGGCTAAAGAAGAACCGACTATTAATTATTTTATCATAAAGTTAGGTTGACAAATGAAATTAATGGGTAAAACCTTCTCTTGTAAATATTCGGGTTTGTAAACGTCCACACTAACGTGGCTTGCAGACTCACGGTGCTTGAGATGTCGGTGAATTTTATTTTATATTATTTTGAGGGAATCAATATAAAAGGATAAAATTTAAAGATTTGATCGGAATATTTATTTGTGATTCTCTGAATTTCGAATGGTCTAATTTCACTAATTGTTAACTAAAAGAAATTAAACTTACTCATCCTAATTAGATGATTAGAAAAGAATCTTGTTTTTGAAATTTACTGCTTAAAGTAAATACATGTGTGTTCTCACAAAAGACGTCTCATGATGCCTATTAAAGTTTCTAGTGAAGAGATGAGAGGTTCATAGAAATATGATAGTCTCATGTAACTCTTCGGATACTTAAGTAATTTAAAAGGCGGTATGCCATGATAGTATTTGATGAATGAATGGGAAATATATGGAATAGAAGTTGAAAGGGAAACCTAAGTCAATTTTATTCTCTATAATTGCCTAGATGTTTTGAGTGAGTTCCACCTGAATTACAAGAGGATGTAAATGGTACGAAACTTCTAACAAAACATTTGGCAAAGGAAAGCCATTTTCATCATAATGTGAACAAGTTTAATATCTTATTCACTAGTCGTTTAAACATGATTAGTGTTGGCATCTACTGATACGAAGTGTGTAGATACTGGAATCACTAAATGTTTATCACCAACTAAGAATAAGACTGTTATGACATGGGTAAAACTACGAAGGTAGTGACTATTGCAGTGGGGGTTATTTATTTATCTCATGATAAGAATAAACGATTGATTATGAGAAATTGTCTTTACATACATTTCATAGAAAGAATTTAATTTCGGTTTCTATGCATTATTGGATGGATACTTCATTTAAATGACATGGTCATAATGATGAGGAATGGGGCTATAATCTGTCATAGTACGTTGGTGGATAATGTGTATACTCTTGAATCATGTACATCCCACAGATGCAACAAATAGTAATTAATAATGCATCTTCTAATATTAGTAAGAGAAAGGAACCTTCAAAGATGAACTAAACATACATTTGGCATCTAAGATTAGTTCATTTTACTTGAGTAGGATTCAAAAGTTGATAGCCGATAGACCGTAAGGTTTATCTGAAGTGGAAACTATCAGACTTGCGAGTCTTGCTTGGAAGTAAAAATGATTAACTGCCTTTTCAAGGCTGTGGGGTGTAGAGCCAAAGATATATATGTTGGAATTAGTTCATTCTGATTCAAGCAAACCTAATATTATCCAGGCAAGAGATGGTTATGAATATTCGAAGATTATTCTAGATACCAATATATTTATTTGATGCACTGCATGTCTAAGTTCTTTGATTAATTCAAGAATTGCAAGGCTGGTACAGTGAAGCGTCATGGAAAATATATTAAGTCATTAAGATTTAATCATGATGGCGAATACCTCTTGAGATAGTTAGGAGCTATTGATCAGAATCAGAAGTTGAGATTAAATCTCAAATTGACTACACCAGGCATGCCCCAACTGAATGGTGTGGTGGATAGAAGGAATAAGGCTCTTATGGTTATGATTAGATAGATGATGAATTATTTGGAATAATTAAATTCATTTTATGGATATGCCCTAGATACAGTAATTTGTAAAACATTTTGTCTGTTTGTGGGATATCCTAGAAAAATGAAGAGTGATTTATTTTGTTCAAAAGATCGAAGGGTGATTGTCAACACAAACACTGGATTTTTTGGAAAAGGACTATATAATAAATCACAAACCCATGTATGAGTTGTTCTAAAGGTAGTGAGAAGAAAACACAAAGTATAAGTACCAAGTGTACAAGAGGATATACCACAAGGTAAACTGCAACGCGTGTCACGTCTGATACACAATTACATGTAGTGCCTTGTCGCAGTGGGAGGGTTATTCGACAACCCGTGAGATACATGTTTTGGGAAAGTCGTAAGACTTGATCCCTAGTAAACATGGTATTATCCCAGGGATACGACGTTGCACTACAAGATTAAAATGCGGAATCTTAGTAAGTTGCAATGAATGTTGGAATAGAATCTACGGATTCCAAATTAAGCCTGGGAACTTGAAAGACCACTAAATAGTGCAAAAGCCATTGGAAGTGGTCATAGGAAATAAAAGAGGATCATACGGTAAGGTGAAAACCTTGAAAGCAAAGTTTATTATGAAAGGGTGTACTCAGAAAGAAATGGTTCGATTATGAGCAAACATGTTCTCTGGTAGCTATGCTAATGTTGATCCGGATTCTTTTATTTATTGCTGCTCATATTGAATTATGAGGAACAACAAATAGATGTCAAGACAACTTTCCTGAATGGAAGTCTTGAGGAAAACATCTTTGTGAAGCAACCAGAGTGATTCATTGCAAAGTGCTAATAGCATTTTGATAGTAAGCTTGAAAATGTCCAGCGATGGGCTAAAAGCAAGCTTTGAGATCGTGAAGCATCTATTTTGATTAGGTAATCCAGTGGCATGGATTTAAATCAATAAACAGATGAGTCTTGTGTGTTATAAAGAGTGACGGAAACGTGGTAGTGTTTCTTGTACTATACGTAGATAATATCTTGCTCATTGGAGACAGTGAAAGAGTATTGTCGGGCGTATGGGTATGGATAAGAAAGCGGTAGAGATAAAGACAAAAAGAAAAGTAAAACATATCCTTTTGATCACGGTAATACGGATCACAAGAAAGGATATTATGCTTATTTCTAGTTTTGTAAAATGATGCAATCCATACTCGTTTAGCATGTGAATTTATCTTAGTGAATGTGTCTTGAGACACAAAAGAAGATAAAGGAGATGGAAGCAGTTCTTATGCTTCGGCGTATAAGGAAACTTAATCTAAGGAATGCTATGAACGAAGTTGGATATCTGTTTTGCTAAACGCATGAACAGTGGGTATCAACGTAACCCGGAACAAGAATGATGAACTGTGGTAAGACATATATGAAGTGCCTGAGAAGGACTGGAAATTATATGAAAACTTACTGGGCAGATTCACTGCTTCTTGTGGATTACGGAGATTCGGATTTTTTTTAGTCAGATTGGACGACAGTAAATCCACCTCAAAGGTTATGTGTTTAATTTTAGAAATTAGAGTCATAATGTGGAGGAGTGTTATATAGAAATATATTTCAGACTCCAGACTCCACATGGAAAGATGATAAATTGGAGCCTATGAGGCTGCCAAAGAATCAATATGACTCTAGAGACTTCATGATGGACTTTGAAGTGTTTCTAAGTTTGCCCAAGGTTATCACAATTTACATTGATGATAATGGTGCAGTTGCAAACTTGAAGGAATCACGAGTCCATAAGGCAATTAAACACATGGAGCGCGAGTACTACATGTTACGAGAAATCGTATGATGAGGGGAAGGTTGTTGTTGCCTAGATTGCATCGGATGATGGCCTATTAAATCCATTTACAAGGACCTTAAGGCAAGAGTTTTTAATGGTCGTGTAGTTGGAGTAGAAATCAGATGTATGACAGAAGACATGACAGCATAGTCTTTTAGTATAAGTGGGAGATTATTGGGTTGTATACTAAAAGTCTAGCTTTAGTATGAACAATTTTATAACAATATTTGAAAAGAGAATCATATGATCAAATGATTGCATCTTATAATTTATTTATATGCACGGTGCAATAGTCCATTTACTTTATACTGTAGATAATATGTTGCGCGACAACACGTGAAAGATCATATTATCGGTTTCCTTATAAAGTATAAATAGATGCTCACAACCGAGATAGACGAAAACTCTCTATCGGTATGGTTGTAGTGTGATTTGGTATTAGTTTATCTTAACTATAAAATCATATTAGTATGCTTTGTGCATATTGAGTAGGATCGCCTAAGATCGTTCGTCTTATACTGACTATATAGTAGAACTTGATCTCTGTTATTATGGAAGTTCGTGCTCTTAATCCCTATACAATAACCTCTACACGTAGGGCAGTATGTATTTCTTTGATTCATCAATGGGTGAGATTTATAAGTATTAAATCAACAAACTCGGTGAGTTGGGAAATAGTGCTGTATCTATGGTGTGCTGTTGATTGTAGAAGGAATCCATGTCCGACATAGGTTGATGATGTCCCCTTGAGGAGCTCATAATGTTTATCATGTAAATCTTGCAAGTGGATTAATTTCCGACATGATAATAAGGTTGAGTGGTATTACTCTCGGATAAGATATTAATTAATTTGAGTTGTCAGTAACTTAATTAATTAATGGGCATTGTATATCTTAAACATAGGGAGACTTCGGGCACATAATAAGAAGGAGCCCAAAATGTAATTTTGGGTTGGAGTGGGCTGTGCAGTAATAATAAGTGAACTCAACTCCAATTCTCCTCCTGATGGAGGCCCAACTCCAATTCTCCTCCTGATCCCTGCTGTAGCCCAGTATATAAGTGAACTCAGCCTCTTGGAACCCTAAGTTTTCCTGCGCCTCTTTTGACGTGAGAAGGGAAAGAAGCAGATTGAGAGATCCTATAGACTGTTGCCCACACAACAGCAGGATCACACTTGGGACATACAGTAGAAGATCAGAGGTAGTTCTCTACAGTGATTCATCCTCTACATCAACACAGAAGTACGATAAACATTATTTTTGCTTCCGCTGTGATTGTTTGCCTGAAGTCCTAAACGAATCACGTTGAGCCACACGATCCAATTGCCAACAATGGGCTACTTCTTATTATGAGCCTGTTAGTCTCCCCATGTTTAAGATTCAATGCCCATTAATTAATTAAGTTACTGACAACTCCATTAATTAATATATTTATCGAGAGTAGTACCACTTAACCTTATTATTATGCCGGAATAAATCCACCTGCAGGGTTTACATGATAATCATTATGAGCTCCTCAAGAGGACATCATCAACCAATTCCGTTAGGACACGGATTCTTTCTACAATCAACAGCACACCATAGTGACAGCACCATCTCCTAACTCACCGAGCATATTGATTAAATAAGTACATACATCCATAATAACAGAGATCAAGTTCTATTACATAGTCAGTATAAACTAAAATGATCTCAACAGCGGCCCTATTCAATACACACAAAGCGCACTAGTGCAATTTTATAGTCAAGACCGACAAATGCCAAATCACACTACAACCATACCGATAGATAGTCCCCTTCTATCTCGGTTGTGAATATCTGTTTATACTTTATAAGGGGCTGATAATATGATCTTCCGTGTGACGCTGCACACCACATTATCTACAGTATAAAGTAAATAAACTTTTGCAACAATATAATCGCAAACATTCAATCACATGATTCTCATTTCGAATATTGTCTAAACATTGTTTATACAAAAAGCTAGACTTTCAGTATATAATCCAACAACCTCCCACTTATACTAAAAGACTATGCTACCATGTCTGCTGTCATACATCTGATTGCCACTCCCAATACTTTACCATTAAAAGCTTTTGCCTTAAGGTCCTTTTAAAAGGATTTACTAGGTTATCATCCAATGCAATCTAGGTGACAACAACCTTCCCCTCATTATACGATTTCTCGTATCAGGTAGTACTGACTCTCAATGTGTTTAAGTGCCTTATGGGCTCATGATTCCTCAAGTTTACAACTGCACCATTATTATAATAATAAATTGTAATGACCTTGGACAAACTCAAAATCACATCTAAGTCCATTATGAAGTTTCTATAACCATACAGATACTTTGACTGCCACAAGGCTCCAATATTATCAATTTTTCATGGTGGAGTCCGAAATATATTTCTATATAATACTCCTCCATATTATGGATCCACTTCCCATTTTAAACACATAACCTTGAGGTGGATTTACTGTCGTCCCATGATTTGAATATCTGAATCTAAGTAACCGTCAAGAAGTAATGAATATGTTCGATAAGCCTACATATAATTTACAGTCCTTCTCAGGCTCTTCAAATATGTCTTACCACAATTTAATATTCTTGTTCCGGGCTACCTTGATACCCACTGACTATGCCATTGGCAAAACAGATATCTAATCTCGTACATATCATTCCATAGATTAAGCTTCCTTATTGCCGAAGCATGTGGAACTGCCTTTATCTATTTTATCTACTTTCGTGTCTTAAGACACAAGTCATTAAATAAAGTCACATGCTAAAACGAGTAAGGATTGTATCACTTCATGAAGCTTGAGATAAGCACAACATCCTTTCTTGTGATCCTTATTTCAAGATCGCAAGAATATATTTTGCTTTTCTTAAGTCCTTCATTTCTTACCGCTTTATTAACCATACTCATACGCCCGACAATACTCTTTCATTTCTCCAATGAGCAAGAAACCATATACGTACATACAAGAAATACCACCACATTTCCGTCACTCTTTTCAATACACAAGATCCATCCGAGCATTGATTAAATCCATACGACTGGATTTCCTTATCAAAATGGATGTTTCATGATCTAAACGCTTGCTTTAGTCCATTGATGGACACTTTTAGCTCTATGCAATGAATCAATTTGGTTGCTTCATTGTACAGTCACTTTCATTCAATGGCTTTTACACCATTTGATGGTTCTACAAGCTCCCAGAGTTGATTTTGAATCCATAGATTCTATTTCAAAAATCATTGCAACTTACTGAGACTCTGCATTTCGATCATGTAGTGCTTCATCGTGTACATGGGTCGATTTCATGTTTACCAGGGACCAAGTCTCACGACTTTCCCAAAACATAAATCCATCGTGTTGTCAAACAACGCTCCCACTACGACATGGCACTATATGTAATTGTGTATCAAATGTGACACACGATGCAGTTTACTTATGGTATATCCTCTTATACTATAGATACTAAAATTTGTGTTTACCCTTCTCACACTTTTAAGAACATTTTATGTATGGTTTTTGTGATTTATTATATAGTCCCTTTCTAAAAATCTAGTGTTCATGTTAACAATCACCTTCTAATCTTTTGGACATTTAAATAACCCACCCTTTATTTTTCTAGGATATCCCACAAACAGACAAACATCATATGACATTCTGTTTCTAGAGCTTACCCATAAAATAAATTTAGTAATTCCAAATAATTCATCATCTATCTAACATTTTTCATAAGAGTCATATTCCTTCTTTCCGCCCAACCTTTCAGCTGGGGTTTGTCCGGTGTAAGATTCAATCTCATTCTCTGATAAATAGCTCCTAAATTATTCTAAGAGGCACTCGCCACCACAATTAAATCGTAATGACTTGATATATTTTCCATGAAGCTTCACCGCATCAGCCATGTACTCCTTGATTTAATCATGTACTCAGACTTGCAGTGCATCAAATAAATATATCGGTATCTAGAATTATCATCGAATATTCATAACTACCTCTTGCTAGGATAATCTTAGGACAACATAAATCAGAATGGACCATTTCCAATATATCTTTTCATGGCTCTATACCCCTTTGCCTTGAAAAGGCAAATAATCATATTGACTTACAAGTAAGACTAACTAGTTTGATAGTTTCCACTTCCGATAAACCCAATGGTTCATCGGCTATCTACTTTTGAATCCTACTCAAGTTAATATGATTTACTCTTAGATGCCAAAAGCATGTTTGGTTCATATCCGAAGGTTCCTTTCTCTTATTTATGATTAGAAGACTTATTATTAATTACTATTTGTTGCATCCATGGAATAAACATGATTAAGAGTGTACAAATTGTCACTAATATACCATAATAGATTATAGCTTCATCCTACATTATAATGATCATGTCATTTAGATGCAACAAAGTATCTATCCGTAAATGCATAGAAACCAAAATAAAATTCTTTCTATGAAAACGTACGTAAAGACAATTTCTCAAAATCAAACGTTTATTCATATCATAAGATAAATAAACAACTCCCACTGCAACAACCACTATTCATGTAGCATTACCTATGTACATAGTAATCTTATCATCACTTAGTTATAAATATTTAGTGATTCCGGTAACTACACACAACGTGTCAGCAGACGCCATCACTAATCATGCTTCAACAACTAGTGAATAAGAAACTAACCTTGTTCACTTCCTGATGAAATTGGTTTCCTTCACTACTTGTTTTGTCAGAAGTTTCCCACCATATACAACCTTTTGTATTTCAAGTGGAACTTTCTCAAAACATTAAGGCGAACTATGGAGAATAATTGACCAAGGTTTCCCCTTCAATTTCTATTCCAAGTATTTCCAATTTATTCATCAAATTAACCATGATCTCTTGCCTTTCTTACTTTCTCAAGTATCCGAAGAGTTGCTGAGACCATCATATTTCTATGAACCTTGCACCTCTTCACTAGAGACTTTAATAAGCACTAGAGGGCATCCTTAGTGAGAACACATTTTTATTTTCCTAAGCAGTAAGAATTAAAACCAAGATTCTTATCAATCATCTAATTATGGTCCAGTAAATACATTTTCTTTTAGTTAACAATAAGTGAAATAAAACATTCGAAAATCCTGAGAATCAAGTAAACAAATACAACGATCAAACACTTCAAATTTAAAATTTATATTGATTCCCTCAAAACAATATAAAATAAATTCTCCGACATCTCAAGCACCGTGAATTTGCATGCTATGTTAGTGTGGACGTATATAAATCCTAACATTCGCAAAAGAAGGTTTTACCCATTAATTCCATATGTCAAATTAACCTTATGACTCAATGATTAATAATCGGTTGTCCTTTAGCCATGCAATTTAATAACAGTGACTCTGTTGAGGAGGATATATATTAATTGCACCTAAGTGTATACCATTATTTGATACTAAGTACATTGTCCAAGCTTGTATGCCTTACAGTTGGAGAAGTCCACACGCCCTCAAATAATTTCCTTTAACCATCAATTATTAATTTGTACAAGTGATCCGCAAATAAAACTCTTCCATTGAGGAGGAAGGCACTATAGCCGACTCATAAGCTTACTTGCATCACATTACAAATAATAATTATTTAATAAAATTTATTCTAATGATCCAAAAATAAAACTCATCCGTTGGGGAGGAAGGCACTAAAACTGACTCATAAGCTTACTTGCATCACTTAATAAATCAACAATAGAGGCTGCGGGATCATGACCAATCCCTCTCCCACTTAGTTATTTAACAAGAGGGTTTTTGAATGCATACAATATAACATATATAATAATGCAAATAAACATGCTATTATTACGAAAAATAAGGCAGTAAATCAAATAGCACTTATATTACAAATATATAATAATAATAATTGACAAATAAAATAATTATAGCAATTATATATAAGGAAATAAAAAAATTGCCAAAATTAGAATTGACTTGGTCAACAAGTAGGCAATTAGATGATGAGTTGCATGACAAGTTAGTTATCTAGTCCCCTAAGCCAACACATCGCAGACAGTACCATGGGTACCAGTGCCACTCCATCCGAGTTCACATCTGCTGTCGTGTCAATCTGTTGTCCATCGAAAAACCTCCATTAGCACTGGTCGCCGCACGATTCGTGCCGCAACTTGAAGGCACTGTGCAGACCACACCTTCCACATACCATGCCAGGTTTCTATCTCCCGGCTGGTCGTGCCGCCACCATCACTTAAGGTCGTGCCACCGATGGTCTGCTTCCAACATAGGCTTCACGCCATGCGCAATAATTTCCTAGCATACAACTGCCCTCCCGCCGTTAGCCAGGTTCAACTATCTACCTTATTCATTTCCGACATAACACATCAGCTGGTCGGACTGACAAAAAAGTCCGCTCCCCAGCAAATTGCCCATGAGCCAAACAGCAGCACTCCCCATCGCAGCTCCAGCGCCATCGTTCATCATCCCAACACCAGCACACCATCATTGAGAAATCAGTGACCCCATTCGAAAACAGACGTAGGCACGCCCACAAGAAATCATGACTCAATCGAAACCTCACCATGGCTGGACTCGATCAAAAATTCGCGAGACTTGCCAGGAATCAAATCAGCACATCAATCACGCTGTAGGCTCGACTGGAATATCATAAGACTCGCTCGAAAATGCTCATTGGTCATCGACTGGACATGCTTGAAATGCCAGGGAGTCTGTCGAATATGCCGCGAGAAGCCCAACCGCCCTCGCCTGAACGTCGTCATCCGGTTTCTCTCATCACAGCCATCATCTTCAGCAGCCTCCATGATCAAGCCCAGCCGGAATCACGTGAGCCCTGGCCACCATATGCAACCACTGATAGCACTGCCGACTCTACCAATTTTTGTACCAGCAGAATCCACCGATAGCCCAACACGCAATCGGCAACCTGCCCAGTGACCATCATCGGCAATTAGCTGACTTTCTCTCCAGTCGAACTCGATACCTTTCTAGAACTAGTCGCAACCCGGCAATAACCTAGCATCTTGCGCCGCTGGATCATTATCCATGCAACGTGATCCTCTTATACGTCTGATATCGACGTACTGCCACCGACTATAGAAAGTCAACGTCGCCACTTCTTCCGGCATCCCATCGTGACTCCTTCAATCATACCATCATCCACGTGCCATATTGCAAGACTTCGATCGAGAGGCTTTCACCAGGGAATGTAATTGTGCTGGAATGTTTTGGCGCAGTTCAGTTTACAGATGCAACCCTTTAACACCGCTTAATCTCATTGCCATGGCAACAACTATCAGTTAAAAAATAGCCGTTGTTCCGACTCTGCTTTCTAACACGCCACCAACCACCGCTTTCAACTTTCACCGTGATCAGCCGCGTGGTGTTCGTGTGTGAGATGTCGTTTACAATCATAGCCAATGGGGCCCATCGAGAACATGTATAGGGTTATGGTAAAGCAGCATGTGTGAATAAGTTTTGATGATCATACATAAACACTTTCACCGATAATCACGAAAGAATTCTCATAGGGATATCATGGATTGAACTCATAAAACCAAAACCCCTACTAACATGCGATCCTTATGCAAAATAAATCACACAATTCACATAAACCCTAGCCCAATGTGTCACGTTTAGCCTTAGAACCTTCGCTCTAATACCAATTGTTGGCATTCGATCATTTTGTTAACGTGAACCATTAGGGTTCCATGCATTTCTACAGCAGTGGAAGCATAAGTGTAGAATCGAATTACCTTTCACCAGGATATGTTGAAGAAAAGGAATTCTCGCCAGCAGCCTGCGCAGCCTAACTGTTTTGGGCATAACTCTCTCATTTGATATCCGATTCGAGTGATCTACATGCCAAAATGACCATCTCTTCCGTGGCTTTCGAACAGTATATCACACGCATAGTTTGGACTTACACAAGATTTTAGAATAATCGGTGAATTTGATGGACAGAATCATCAAACGACCTTCCAGTCTTCTATTATATTCCTAAGCCACGTCATGACATTGTGTGGGAAACGATCTACAAGACGATCTCAGTCTACAATCCTAATCTGTCATTCACGTGTTTAGGCATGATTCTGATATCCGAATTGATGAGATTGGCTATTATATAGGCTACAATAGGGACCAGGAGGAGAAATTAGGGTTTGGGCCTCCATTGGGCTTAAGCATCCAAGTTTAGCCCAAAACCTGTACTTAAGTCCTATAATAATAAATCATTCCACTAAAGAAGTATTATTGCACTACCACCCTAATCCCAAATTACGTTATGGGCTCCTTATTATGAGCCCGTTAGTCTCCCCGTATTTAAGATTCAGTGCGCATTAATTAATTAAGTTACTTATAACTCTATTAATTAATATATTACCGAGAGTAGTACCACTCAACCTTATTATCATGCTGGAATAAATCCACCTGCAGGGTTTACATGATAATCATTATGAGCTCCTCAAGGGGACATCATCAACAATTCCGGTAGGACACGGATTTCTTCTACGACCAACAGCACACCATTGAGACAACACTATCTCCCAACCCACTGAGCATATTGATTTATCTTTTAAATATCAACTATTAATGAATCAAAGAAATAAATATTGGCTTACGTGTTGAGGTTATTGTATAGGGATTAAGAGTACGAACACCCATAATAACAGAGATCAAGTTCTATTATATAGTCAGTATAAACTGAACGATCTCAAAGGCGGTCCTGTTCAATACACAAAGTGCACTAGTTCAATTTTATAGTCAAGACAGACTAATGCCAAATCACACTGCAACCATACCAATAGATAGTCCCCGTCTATCTCGGTTGTGAATATCTGTTTATACTTTATAAGAAACCGATAATATGATCTTTCATGTGACGCCGTACACTACATTATCCACAGTATAAAGTAAATGGACTTTTGTAATAACTTAATTGCAAACGTTTGATCAAATGATTCTCATTTCAAATATTATCTAAACATTGTTCATACAAAAAGCTAGGCTTTTAATATACAATCCAACAGAGTTAAGGTGAATGGTATGCTAAGTGATGAAATAAAAGAGGGAAAGAAAACTTTGCCAAGTCATAAGTTCAAAAGACTGTGGTTAAATCTTGTTTAGGGGTAGTGCCTGAAACTGGTACCCCGACTGCTTAGAAGAGTCGTGCCAAAAATTGGTACCCTTGAGCTTTGAAGAAAAAAGATGTTGATTCCAAAGAAAGGAAGGCACCGGTGAATTGCAAGGATCATGAGAATGATGATGGAGCAAGGAAATTAAGCTGTTTGATGAAAAGAAAAACTCCAAGGTAATTCTCTACTAGTGAATTAGTCATTTTTATCCAAATTCTCCTACCTTTACCAAAGAGCCAACATTACAACCCATAAGACAAGTCCTTTGTGATCCTAGTATTGAAATGATTATATATGGATTTTTGAGACCCTTGTCAAGCTTATGGTAACGCGAGTATATGAATTGAATTTGAGTGTATATACTAACCCGTAAAGTGTACATCTTTTATACTTGAGAGAGAGAGAGAGAGCAAACACTTATCCGTGAGCTAGATGACTAAGCACTCATAGAAGTATTGTGATTAATTGATGTTTGTGTATGAATGAAGAGTATGATGGATTTCATGTTTTGATTTGATACAATTGCATGTGTTAGAATAGGTTGTGCTTGTTATAAGGATATTGTGATTACACTCTCTAGTTTTGATTTGATCGTTGCCTCGGGACGAGCAACATGTAAGTTTGGAGGTTTGTTGAGAGTGTAAAGTCACATGTTTTGGGCTCTAATTTGTGTGGAAATTGAGTGCGATTTGGTCTATTATCAAGACAAATCGGGTTGTTTATGGAAAATCCATGTATCAGAGGCTACTGAGGCTTTTTGAGCGTATTTATACAGGAAAGCAGGTCTTAAGGGCTCCGAATTGGAAGACATATTTTTTGAGGCATTTCTTGAAGGCTGTTCGACCTCAGAGGCTTGTTTGACCATCATTATTATGGTCGAACAAGGTGGCCAAGTCGAACAAAATGCTCAAAAACTTACAAAAGCATTGCTCAACCAAGGGAGTCCGTTCGACCAGAATTATTTTGGTCGCACGGGAGAAGACTGGTCAAACAAAATGTCCAGAATCTTATAGAAAGGTTGTTCGACCAGCGTTTGACCAAGAGGTCTTGCTCGACCAATGGAGGTTTGGTCGAGCAGAATTGGACTAATTCTATTTTTGGTAATTCCGTGTTTCTTTTACCAAATTTGACGTGTGTCTCAAGTAAAAGCCCATTAAGGTCCGTGAGAGCACTTTACAAGTATAAAAAGGGATGCAGAGCTCATGAAGAAGGGAGCTAGATTCCACATCCATCCTACACCACATCCAACTAACTCATCTACGGAGCTGTGGAGAGAGGTTCGTCTATCGAACAAAGTGAGAATTAAGTGGAGATTCAAGATGGAGAGAGTCACGATGGTACCCGCATCTAGGGTTTACTTTGCCTCTTAATTTATCTTGTAATTTTCAAGATTATGGGTAAGATCCTACCAACAACCATGATTGTTCCTAGATCAATCATGGGCTACAACCCAAAAGGCAACTTATAAAAAGCAAACATATTATACAGACAAGTAAAAGTCATTTTCTCTTGATCCTTGAGGGCTATCATGATTTGATTTTACTCGGGATTTGGTTATACCCCGAGTAACCATCTAGAAAATAATAATACTTGTATCCCGCCAACCTATCAAGCATTTGATCAATAAAAGGCAAAAGGAAATGATCTTTATGACTGTTTTCATTAAGTTTCCTATAATCACAACACACTCTCACCACTATTGGATGTTGTTTGAAGGTTTATGGAGTTTGGAAGAGAGGTCTCCAAGTGATAGGGTTGAAGATGATGAAATGGGGTTGGGCCATTTTGAAAAGGCCAGCCCATTTTTTAATCTGCTTCAGCGCACGACATGGCTTGTGTTGCCAACACGACTCGTGTATCTGCACACAACATGAGTCGTGTTGTATAAAATGGTCATGGGATGGCCATGTCGAACATTCTGATGTCATCACACGACCATCTGTTATAGGCCCGTGTTGACGACACGAGTCGTGCTTCGTGACATGACATGACCCGTGTTGTGCAAAATGGCTTGTGCCTGCCCGTGTTGCTTTGTCTGATGTCAGTACACGGCCACTTGTTACAGGACTGTGTACTGCACATGGCTCGTGTACTGTATGACCTGTTTTCTCCAACTTTTGACTTTAAACCCCATATTTTTTATACCTCCAATACTCCATATTCATGCTCACAACTTAAAAACAACATTAGCTCAACATTAGGTATCAAAACAAAGATTATCATCTACTTTCACACAACCAAACGGACCAAAATCACACCGAACTCATGAGAGAAAATTTTCAAATTAGCTCAAAAATACAAACATAAAGAGTTCATGCTTCTAATAAAATTCATGTCACACCATGCCATATCCCCTCAAACTTAAATTGAAACAAGAGTTTCGAGATAAGTTTGCAAAAAATGTGAGACATACTTACACACTTAACATGAAGCCCTTTCGTATCTTCAAAATGAATTCTTCTCATGCGCACATTCCACCTACAAAACCAAAAATGCGACACAAGAAAAAGAAACATGTACAATCCTAAACTACTAAAAGGATACGAGCCTTCAAGAAGTGAAGGTATCCACATATACCAATTCCCTTTGAGAGGGAGAATGGTAATGTTTCACCCTATGACCATTAACCAAAAAAGCATTTCCGTCTGATCCTTCAAGTTTTATTGAGCCATCCTCTCTAACCTAAATCACCAAATACGGTCTGGTCCATTTCGAACGAAGTTTTTCGAGAAATAGTTTAAGTCTTTAATTGAATAAAAGAACATTATCCCCCGGAATGAACTCCTTTGTTTTAATCCTTTCATCATGCCACCTTTTAAGTTTTCTTTCAAAATCCTCGAGCTTGAGTAAGCTTCCTCTCTAAATTCCTCTAGTTCAAACAATTGGAGACACATTTTCTTTCCGGCTTCTTTCTCATCAAAGTTCAATTTCCAAAGGGCCCATAATGCCTTATGCTCTAACTCAACAGGCAAGTAACATGCCTTTCCATACACAAGCTTATATGGTGAAAATCCAAGAGTGGTCTTATAAGCTGTTCGATAGGCCTAAAGGGCATCGTCAAGCTTAGAAAACCAATCTTTTCGATTTCCATTGACCGTCTTCTCAAGGACAAGCTTCACTTGCCTATTTGACACCTCTGCCAAGCCGTTTGTTTGGGGGTGGTAAGGTGTAGAAACCTTATGCTTCACTCTATAGCCATTCAAGAGCTTCTCAATAAGCTTGTTGATAAAGTGATTTCACCCATCACTAATCATGGCCTTTGGCACCCCAAATCTAGCAAAGATGTTCTTCTTTAAGAAAGCTTTGACCACTAGAGCATCATTTGTCCTTGTCGGGATTGCTTCCACCCATTTAGAGATATAATCCACCGCAAGTAATATGTAAAAGTAACCATTGGAAGGCGAAACTGGGCCCATAAAGTCCATCCCCCATACATCGAACACCTAAACTTCAAAAATGTTCCTCATGGGCATTTCATCATGTTACGCTATACTTCCAATCCTTTGGCACCTATCAAATCCCTTGATGTACTCCTTACAATCCTTGAACAAAGTTGGCCAAAACAACCCCGATTGTAGGATCTTTGCCCCCGTCTTTTGAAACCCAAAGTGTCCTCCACAAGGTGAACTATGGCATATCTCCATGACACTTAACTTTTCTTCCTCTGGGATACACCTCCTTAGGATCCCATCCGGACAATTCTTAAATGAAAGAGGATCATCCCATAAGTACTCCTTGACATCATGATAGAACTTTTTCCTTTGAGATTCGGTGAGATGATCCGGCTTGAGGCCACAAGTTAAATAATTCACGAAATCCGCATACCACGGCCTCCCTATCTTACACAAAGTATACATCCTTTGAAAATCAACTTGAAGGATCTCTTTATCCGGGAATACATCCTTAATGAACTCCATGGTTCATTCTTCATCAATATTTTCCAAACGTGACAAGTGGTCGGCTATGACATTTTTGACCCCCTTCTTATTCACGTATCTCTACATCGAACTCCTACAACAAAAGAACCCAACGAATTAGTCTAGGTTTAGCATATTTCTTACTCATCAAATATCTAATGGCGGCATGATCCATATAAACAATGGTTTTTGTGCCAACTAGGTATGGACGAAATTTTTCAAAAGCATAAACCACGGATAAAAACTCTTTTTCCATTGTGGTGTAATTTTTTTGATTGGCATTGAACGTCTTTGATGCATAGTAGGTAGCTCGAAATTTCTTCTCCCTCACTTGACCAAGCATTACTCCCAATGTATTATCACTTGCATCACAATGGAGCTCTAAAGGCTTATTCCAATCGGGAGAGATGAGAATTGGAGATGAAATTAAGGCTTCCTTGAGCACCCTAAAAGCATCAAGACATTCATCATTGAATTCAAACGGAGATCTTTTTCAAGAAATTTACACAAAGGTTTGGCTATGTTAGAGAAATCTTTTATAAAACGTCGATAGAACCCGGCGTGGCCAAGAAACTATCTAACCCCTTTTTAATTTTTTGATGGGGGAAGATGTTCAATGGCTACAACCTTCGCCCTATCAAGTCTCAAACCTTTCTCCGATATATGATGTCCAAGTACGATACCCTTTTGAACCATAAAATGACATTTTTCCCAATTCAAGACTAAGTTCGTATCTTGACATCGCTGCAAAACCTTGGAAAGATTAGCCAAGCATTTATCAAATGAAGATCCAAAATGGAAAAGTCATCCAGAAAAACCTCCATTATATTTTCAATCAATCCCCCAATTATGGCCATCATGCAACGTTGAAAGGTAGAGGGGGCATTGCACAACCCAAAAGACAACTTATAAAAAGTAAACGTGCTATACGGACAAGTAAAAGTCATTTTCTCTTGATCCTTGGGGGCTATCATGATTTGGTTTTACTCGGGATTTGGTTATACCCCGAGTAACCATCTAGAAAACAATAATACTTGTATCCCGCCAATCTATCAAGCATTTGATCAATAAAAGGCAAAAGAAAATGATCTTTATGACTGTTTTCATTAAGTTTCCTATAATCACAACACACTCTCCAACCCGTTTTCACCCTTGTTGCAAGCTCTTCATCAAATTCCATTTTAACAATGGTTAATCCCCCTTTCTTAGCCACAACATGCAAAGGACTTACATGCGGACTATCACTTATGGCATAAACAATATTAGCATCAAACCATTTCAAAACTTCTTTCCTAACAACCACTTGCATAATGGGGTTCAAATGAAGTTGAGGTTGTATGCATGTTTTACTCTCATCAATCAACCTAATGTGATGCATACAAATAGTGGGACTTATACCTTTCAAATCATCAAGACTCCACCCTAAAGCACTTTTATGATCTCTAAGTACCCTTAACAATTTATCAAGCTCTAGAGGCGAAAGGGATGATGATATAATTACAAGAAAGGTTTTGTCGTCCCCCAAGTATGCATACATAAGGTGATCGGGTAATGGCTTCAATTCCTCTTTTCCCTTATAAACCTTGGGCTCTTCATTCTCTATCTCCAATGGAAGGCACTCCCTCTTTCCATAGTACATCATCTTGGTTTCATCTTCTTGCATTTCCCTACAAACATTCAAATCATGTAAGTAATCATTAATATCATCATCTTCTAGATAATAAAAGGAAGAGTTAGAGTTAAGAAAGTAAGAGAATGGCTTATGCTTGTTTCAATAGGATATTTAGATAAGAAGAATGGCAAGTTCTTTTGAACAATCTCATCAATTAATTCAATCCTTATACACTCCTCTTTCTCATCCGGATGCCTCATCGCATTTCTTAATGAAAACACCACCTCTTCTTCATTTACTCTCAATGTCAACTCCCCCTTGTGCACGTCAATTAAAGCTTTTCCCGTGGCTAAAAATGGACACCCAAAATCAATGGAACATTTGCATCCTCGTCCATATCAAGCACCACAAAATCTATCGGAAATATGAACTTTCTAACATTAACTAACACATCCTCGACTACTCTTTTAGGGTAACTTAAAGACCTATCCGCAAGTTGCAATGTAACGGACGTAGGCTTTACTTCCCCTATACTAAGTTTCTTAAAGATAGACATCGGCATCAAATTGATACTAGCCCCAAGACCACAAAGAGCATTGTGTACTTCACTTCTACCCATCTCACATGGTATGACAAAACTCCCCGGATCCTTTAGCGTTGGAGGAAACTTCTTTTGAATTATAGCACTACACTCATCCGTCAAGTTGACGATCTCATTCTCCACTAAGCTCTTTTTTCTTGCCATGATGTCTTTTAAAAACTTAGCATAGTGAGGCATTTGTCTCAAAGCATCCGCAAAGGGTATATTGATGTGGATTTTCTTGAAAATCTCCAAAAACTTTGCAAAATTTTCATCTAAGCCCTTCTTCAAAAATCTATGTGGAAAAGGGATGGGCACTTGAGTTTTTGGTATGCCCCAACTATCCCTTTCCAACTCCACTTCTTCCTCTTTCTTTTTCATTGCTTTTGTTCTTTGCCATTTCTTTTCAACAACTTGCGACTCAATTACATCCGTTTCATCATTCTCTTTAGCTTCAATTTATCCTTCTTCCACAATCTCTTCCTCAACCAAGTTTTCCTCATTTCTCTTCTTTTCCACCTCATCATTTTCCAAAGGCATTGAAGGTCCTTCATAATTAGTTCCACTCCTCAAGGTAATTACCTTGCATTGTTCTTTTGGATTCACAATGGTGGTAGAAGGAAAATTTCCTTTCTCATTCACGCTCAACACATTGGCAATTTGCCCCATTTGGTACTCCAAGGCTTTGAACCTCTTATCATTAGCTTCATCGGCCTTTCTTCTCAATTCATCTTGAGCTCATCTTGTCTCATCTTGAGCTTTATTAGATGCAATCAACTTCTCAATCAAATTTTCGGTTGTTGCTTTCCCTTCATTGTTTGGTGCTTTAGCTCTCGGCTGATACCCCGGAGGATAAGCAACCGCATTGCTCGGGTTTGAATAAGAGAAGTTATCTTGCCTCCTTTGTTGTTGTGGGTATGAGCTTCCACTTCCTTGACTATTGAAGCCTCCTTGCCTTGATGGGTAGTTTCCTTGGTTGTGGTTGAAATTACCTTGGTAATTGTTTTGATAATTACCTTGGTAATTCCTTCCTTGCATGTATTGCACATCCTCCACACGTGGCATTGTCATAGCCCATTGTTCCCCACTTACAACATTCGGAGGTAGCACTCCTTGATCAATTTGGCCTTCAACCATATTAACTCCTTGATTATTCACACCTTGATTCAAGCTCATTTGTCTCATGACCTCAGCCACTATCATCTCAACACTTGGCATACTTGGTTCAACATTAGCACTCTTCACACTAAACTGTTGCCCTTGATCGAAGATTTCAAATCCATAGCATCCACTAACTCTCTCCGATGGCCATTGGTAAACATTTATAGCGATCTCATCAAAAATTCTTATAGCTCTTGCCGGAGTTACTCCGAGTACGGATCCTCCTGCCGAAGCATCAACAAGCACTCTTTGACAATTTACCAAACCTTGGAAGAAAAATCCCACTTGTTGATTTTCCGGAAAGCCATGTTGTGGACACTTACATAGCATATCCTTAAACCGTTCCCACGCTTCATAAAAGCTCTCTTGAGGTATTTGCTTGAATTGAGTAATCAAGCTCTTCATTTGAAGCATCTTAGAAGGCAAAAAATACTTGTTCAAGAACATTTGTGCAAGCTCATCCCATGTGTTGCATGTACCTGGAGTAATGGTAGATAACCATGTTTGAGCACGATCTCTCAATGAAAATGGAAACAACCTCATCTTGATACAATCCTCGCTCACCCAATTCATCTTTACCGTATTGGCAATCTCAATAAATTGAGCAAGATGAGCATTGGGATCTTCATTCGGGGTTCCACTAAATTATTATTCTCGCACCATAGAAATCAAGCCCACTTTAAATTCAAAGTTGGCATTGATTGGTGGACCCATCATTTGTGGCATTGCGCTTAGCATGAAGAAATCCCAGATCACCCTTGGATCTACTTGAGGCCCTCGATGTACCGGAGGTGGTGGTGGAGGTGCATAAGCATGTTAAAAACCTTGTTGAAGCATGGCTTGTTGTACCATTTGTTGAAGCACAGCTTGAGTGTTAAGCCCTCCAAATTGTTGATGAGCTTGTTGAGGAAGATTGGCATTGACTTGGGGTGCTTGTGCATTGTCTTGCATGTTCACATGTTGTCCGCCTTCCCCATCATGCTCTATCTCCACACGATTATCACCTTGAAAATTCTCCATTACGTCACTATTTTGGTTTTGTTCTCCTTTCTCCTTCTTCGAAAAGTGTGTTCAATCTCTAAATCAATAAGTTCAACTTGTTTTCCTTTTGACCTTGTTTGCATACACCTTCAAATAAGAGAAGTTAGAACAAGATTTTTACAAGCAAATATAAGAAAACAAATAAAATAAATATGTCTCTATTAAGATTACTCTAAGTGTTCCTTCGTTAAGCTACTAGCAACCGTTACCTCCCCGGCAACGGTGCCATTTGATTAGTCATTTTGTAGTAGGGATGACCAACTAAAATAATTTATCGAACCACAGGGAGGTTGGCGCTAGAGATTAAGGGATATCACACTTATCATAATTTTATAGAGACTAATCATCGAGTAGGATTGTTGAACAAGAATTAAAATGACACAGATCAAGTAAACAAAGGATGATCAAACAATTAAAATGAAGTAATATAAAGTTGTTTTCCAAATTAAGCAAAAGTGGGATTAACAACAATTAAGTAGTGGGAAATCTTAGGATATATGCATTAAACTCATATGGATCAAGGGTATGGATTAAGGGCCAACTCTAAATTCACCTAAGCTCATTCTCAAGATGAATATGATATCAATCTCAATTAGCACAATGGTTGGTTCTCATTCAAATAATTCCAACTAGGTACTAAGCTTGAAATAATAATCCCTTCACACAATTAATCAATCTCTCGATCAAACCAACCGTATATTCTATCAAAGGGTTCTAAATTCTAAAGGATTTCTCAATCTCTTTACAATTTATAATGCACATGAAGTGTTTGATGAAATGATTCACTCAATTATCCTAAGAACATAATTGATTTCTCAATCTAATCACATATTTAGAACAACTAAACACACGAATCATCATAAACCTCAAGATCTTAAACATCAATAATAGAAAATCCATTTACCTAATCAACATATGAATTCAAATACATAGATCCCAAAATTTAATCACAAACTTTCATGTTGCTAATCCCACAAGGGAGATTAGCCTACAATCTTCATAAGATCCTTAACATAGACATTAAAAACCTTACAAATCATGGTAAACTAGAGGATTAACACAAAATTGGGATGAAAACTCCCTTGGATTAGCTCCAATTTAATCTCCTTCCTTCCTTTGGTGATCACCCACTCTTCCTTGCTTCTTCACTTGATTTGGATGGTAGAATTTATGGAGAGATGATGTAGAATCAAAGTATGGATGAAAGGGATGAAGAATATGGTGTAAAATCAAAGGATTGGTGTGTGAGGTGTGTGTTCAGCTTAGTATTTCGTGTCTCTCTCTTCAAAGGTTGAATGGATGGGTATTTATACTCATTGGGGCCTTCTAGAAGAATTCTGATTTTTTTACTGATCAGGCATCTACACGACCTATGTGCTGCAACACGGGTCGTGTGCTGCAATATGAGTCGTGTGATGTAACACGGCCAAGGGATGGTCGTGTTGTGCATTCTGATGTCGTCGCAAGGCCATCTCTTTCAGGCCCGTTTGTAGTACACGGCTCGTGTAGCACGACACGACTCGTGTACTTAAAACGGCTGGCCATGTTCTTGCTGCCCTATTTTCTTCTTCTTTCTTTCGTCTCCCTTTTCCATTTCCACTCCGATTTCACCTATTTTACATATGATTAAGTTCATTCACACTCAATTCCATAAAAACACATAACTGCACAAAATAACACAAAAATACGAATAAAAATATACGAAAACACACATAAAAATATACTAAAATCTAGGTGAAAATATCACTCATCACTAGTGCAGTTTTATAGTCAAGACAGACTAATACCAAATCACACTACAACCATCCCGATAGATAGTCCCTATCTATCTCGGTTCATAACATCTTTTTAGACTTTATAAGAAATCGATAATTTGATCTTCTTTATGACGCCGTACACTACATTATCTACAGTATAAAGTAAATGGACTTTTGAAACAATTCATAAATAATTATGCATAACGTTTGATCACATGATTCTCATTTCAAATATTGTCAAAACAATATTCATACATAAAGCAAGACTCTTAGTATAAAATCCAACAATCTCCTACTTATACTAAAAGACTATGCTACCATATCTGCTGACATGCATCTAATCCCCATCCTTTCAACATGCCTATCAAAAGCTTTCGCTGGAAGGCCCTTAGTGAAAGTACCCGCTAGGTTATGCTCCGAAGCAATCTTAACTACAACAACCTTCCCTCTTTTCACGATATCTCGTATTAGGTGGTACTTGCGCTCAATGTGTTTACTCGCCTTATGGGCTCATGGTTCCTTCGAGTTTGCAACTGCACCACTGTTATCGCAATAAATTGTGATTGACTTGGGCAAACCAGGAATCACATCTAAGTCCATTAAGAAGTTCTTGAGCCATATTGCTTCCTTAGCTACCTTAGAGGCTGCTACATATTCAGCTTCTATGGTGGAGTCAGAAACGCATTTCTGCTTAACACTCCTCCAAAATATGGCTCCTCCTCCAAGAGTAAACACAAAACCCGAGGTGGATTTACTGCTGTCCTTATCCGATTAGAAATCCAAATCTGTGTAACCCACAGGTAGCAAAGTATCTGCCCGGTAAACCAATATATAATTCCTAGTCCTTCGTAGGTATTTCAAAATATGTTTTACCGTAGTCCAATGCCCCTCTCCAAGATTACTTTGATACCTACTAACTATGCCAATGGTAAAACAGATATCCAGTCTCGTACATAGCATTGCATACATGAGGCTTCCTATTACCGAGGCATAAGGAACCACCTTCATATCAACTATCTCCTTTTGTGTCTTTGGACACATGTCGTTCGCTAGAGGTATTCCATGCCTAAAAGGTAGAAAACCTTCTTGGAGTTTTGCATGCTAAAACGAGTAAGGATAATATCAATGTATAAAGCTTGGGATAAGTACAACAATTTTTTCTTGCAATCACTTATTACTTTGATCCCTAGAATGTGTCTAGCTTTTCCTAAGTCCTTCATCTAAAACTGCTTAAATAACTATACCCTTACGCCCGACAATTCCTTTACATTGTTTCCAATGAGCAGGATATCATCCATGTAAAGCATAAGAAATAGTACCACGTTTTCGTCACACTTCTTGTACACAAAAGACTCATCCGGACATTGAATAAATCCATATGACTGGATTACCTTATCAAAATGGATGTTCCATGATCTTTAAGCTTGTTTGAGTCCATAGATAGACCTATTAAGCTTGCATAAAATATGCTCTTTGCCCCTTGCAATGTATCCCTGTGGTTTCTTTATATAGATATTTTCCTCAAGGCTTCCATTTAGGAAAGCTGTCAAGATATCCATCTGCCATATCTTATAATCCATATGAGCAATAATAGACAATAGAATCCAGATTAACTTAAGCATAGCCACAGGCGAAAAGGTATCCTCATAATCGATCTCTACTTTTTGAGTATACCATTTTGAAACAAGTCTTGCCTTAAAGGTTTCCACCTTACCGTCAGATCCTCTTTTCCTTTTATAGACCCACTTACATCCAATGACTTTTACACCATTTGGTGGTTCTACAAGCTCCCAGACTTGATTAGAATACATGGATTCTATCTCTGATTATATTTCTTTTTGCCAAGATAGTGCATCTTTATCTTTTAATGCTTTGTCGTAATTCTATGGGTCAATTTCATGTTCACCAGAGACCAAGTCTGACGACTCTCCCAAAAATATGAATCTATCCAGTTGTCTTACAACCCTCCCACTACAATGAGGCACTACAGGCAATTGTGTATCAGATGTGACACGCGGTGCAGTTACTTGTAGTATATCCTCTTGTATAGTTGCTATTAACTTAGGTGTTTTCCCTCTAACTGTTTGTGTTTGGATCTTTAGGTTAGCGTGAACCGTTAGGGTTCCATACAATTCTACTACAGCAGAAGCATAAGAGCAGAATTGAATTACCTTTCAGAGGATGAACAGCAAGAACGAACGACCTCTGGTCTTCTGTTGTATTCCTAAGCCTTGCTTTGACGTTGTGTGGGCAACGATCACCAAAGCGATCTCAATCTGCAGTCCTCCCTCTATTCTCACGTATTGCGGTGTGAATATGTTAATCTGAACTGCTGAGATTGGCTATTTATAGGCTACAACAGGGACCAGGAGAAGAAATTAGGGTTTGGGCTTCCCATTGGACTTAAGCATCCAAGTTTATCCCAAAACATATACTTAAGTCCAATAATAATAAATCAGTCCACTAAAGAAATATTATTGCACTGCCACCCTAATCCCAAATTACGTTATGGACTCCTTCTAATTATGAGCCCGTTAATCTCCCCGTATTTAAGATTCAATGCCCATTAATTAATTAAGTTACTGACAATTCCATAAATTAATATATTTACCGAGAGTAGTACCACTCAACCTTATTATCATGCTGAAATAAATCCACCTGCTGGGTTTATATGATAATCACTATGAGCTCCTCAAGGGGACATCATCAACCAATTCCGTTAGGACACAAATTCCTTCTACAATCAATAGCATACCATAAAGATAATATCATCTCCCGACTCACCAAGCATATTTATTTAATAATTAAATCTCACCCATTAATGAATAAAAGAAATAAATACTAGCTTATGTGTCGAGATTATTGTATAGGGATTAAGAGTAGGAACATTCATAATAACAGAGATCAAGTTCTATTATATAGTCAGTATAAATCGAACGATCTCAACGGCGGTCCTATTCAATACACTCAAAGTGCACTAGTGCAATTTTATAGTCAAACAGACTAATGTCAAACCACACTACAACCATACCGATAGATAGTCCCTTTCTTCTCGGTTGTGAATATCTGTTTATACTTTATAAGGAGCTGATAATATGATCTTCCGTGTGACGCCACACACCACATTATCTACAGTATAAAGTAAATGAACTTTTGCAACAATTCATAAATAATTATGCAAAATGTTTGATCACATGATTCTCATTTCAAATAAATTGTTTAATCATTGTTCATACAAAAAGCAAAACTTTTAATATACAATCTAACACTAACTTCTTCAAGAACAATTTTACAGTTTGTGATTCATTACATAATCCTCTTCCAAGAATCTAGCGTTCATGCTAATAATCACTTTCTGACTCTTTGGATCATAAAATAAACCACCTTTCATTCCAACATGATATCCCACAAATAGACAAACATTAGTATGCAATTCTAACTTATCACTATCGCCCCTCAACACATGTGCCGGAGCACCCCAAATCCAAATGTGCTTTGGACTAGGCTTTCGCCCGGTCCACAATTCTGAGGGCGTAGAGGGTACTGATTTAGAAGGTACTAAATTCAAAATGCAAGCCACTGTTTCCAAGGCATATCCCCAAAACGAATATGGCAATTCAGAATTACTTATCATTGATCTAACCATCTCCATAAGAGTCCTTTTTACCACACCATTCTGCTGGGGTGTGCCCTGTGCAGATAATTGGGATTCAATCCCTTCCTCTGATAAATAGTCCCTAAATTATCCCAAGAGGTACTCGCCACCATAATAAGATCGTAATGTCTTTATACATTTTCCTTGACGCTTCTCCACATCAGCCTTGTACTCTTTGAATTTATCAAAGCACTCAGACTTGCGGCACATCAAATAACTATATCCATATCTTAAATAATCGTCAATGAATGTGACGAAATAATCATAACCACCTCTTACTTGGATAGACATAGGACCAAACAAATCAGAATGAACCAATTCCAACACATCTTTGGCTCTATACCCCTTCACCTTAAAAGGTCTTTTAGTCATTTTTCCTTCCAAGCATGATTCGGAATTTGGATAGTTTTCAATTTCCGATGAACCCAACGATCCATCTGTTGGATTGTATACTAAAAGTCTAGCTTTAGTATGATCAATGTTATAAAAATTTATTTGAAATAAGAATCATATGATCAAATGATTGCGTCATATAATTTATTTATATGTAGATGCAATAGTCCACTAACTTTATATTGTAGATAATATGTTGTGCGACAACACGCGGAAGATTATATTATCGATTTCTTTATGAAGTATAAACAGATGCTCACAACCGAGATAGACGGGGACTCTCTATCAGGAAGGTTGTAGTATGGTTTGGTATTAGCTTGTCTTTGCTATAGAATTACATTAGTGCACTTTGTGTGTATTGAGCAGGACTACTTGAGATCGTTCGACTTATACTGACTTATAGAAGAACTTGATCTTTGTTATTATTGATGTTCATGCTCTTAATCCCTATACAATAACCTCGACACGTAGAGCAGTATGTATTTCTTTGATTCATCAATGGGTGAGATTTACATGTAATTAAATCAACAAACTCGGTGAGTTGGGAAGTAGTGTTGTATCTATGGTGTGCTGTTGATTGTAGAAGGATCCGTGTCCGTTATAAGTTGATGATGTCCCCTTGAGGAGCTCATAAGGATTATCATATAAACCCTACAGGTAGATTTATTCTGGCATGATAATGAGGTTGAGTGATACTACTCTCGGATGAGATATTAATTAATGAAGTTGTCAGTAACTTAATTAATTAATGGACATTGTATATCTTAAACATGGGAGACTAACGGGCTCATAATGAGAAGGAGCCCATAACGTAATTATGGGATTAGAACGGTAGTGCAGTAATAATATTTTAGTGGTATATATTATTATTATGGGACTTAAGTATAAGCTTTGGGCTGAGCTTGGATACTTAAGCCCAATGGAGACCCAACTCTAATTTCTCCTCCTGGTCCCTGCTGTAGCCCTTATATAAGTTATTTCAATTGTTCTAAACCTAATTCTCTGCGCCTAACACACGTGAGATAGAGAGTGAATAGCAGATTGAGAAGATCTCGAGGATCGTTATCCACACGACGTCGAGATTGGACTGGGGAATACATCAGAAGAATGGAAGGTCGTTTGCTGCTGCTGTCCACCACGTTATACAATTTTTATAAAATCATACAGACTTTAGAATCAAACGTTAATATACTGATGGAAAGTCACGGAAAATAGAATCGTCTGAGCGCATAGATCATCCCAATCGGAGATTTGATGAGGAAGTTATGGCCATTCTCATGAGGCTGCGCAGGCAGCCGACGATAATTCATCTTCTCCAACATACCCTGGTGAAAGGTAATGCATTTCTTGTTTACTTGCTTCCGCTGCTTGTTAGAAATGTATGGAACCCTAACGGTTCATGTTAACCAAATGATTGAATGCCAGCAATTGGTATCAGAGCTTCTGTTTCATGGTGAAGCGTGAAACGTTATGATAGGGTTTATGTGCTTTATGATTAAGGTTATTAGAACTTGGTTTCTTGGTAAACACCCTAACTGTACATGAAAGCACACGATCACCGCACGACTATTCAACATGGGTGTTTAATGATCGACGATGAGCGGCGGATGATGGCAGATGATTGATATTCGATGGTGGATTGTTGCTGGTGAAAGCGAATGGAATATGGTGGCGTTTTGCTGGTTCACGGTAGCGATAATTAATCTCCAGTGGTGGCATGTGTGATGGAAGCCGGGGGCGCGTACGCAATGTCGTTGGCTGGAGACTGACTACAGGGAATCTGCTGGCGGGCCACGTGACGATGTTGGTTTGTAATCCGGCAGCGATGCGGCGCTAACGGCACATGACTGGATGCCTTGGACGAGATGGGCTGGTGTCTCTCCTTGACTTAAAAGCGCCGTGATCTGCACGAGTTGTGTACTTGGCTAGGCTGGCATATGTAGCAAGACACGAATACATCAGTTCAAAAGGTTGGACGGTGGCTTGGCTAATTAGAGCGACCAATGCGAATGGATGATCGCAGGCATGTAGGGTGCTCGGCGTGTAGGGCATTTCAGGCAGTGTTTCCGGGAGGAACAAGCTGAGTTTCGACTGAGTCTGATGCATGTTTGGGTGAGTCCAGCATAGTATCCTATTGGGTCTTAGATGTTCCAACCGGGGCTGGCATGTGTTCCCAGCAAGTCCTCCACTTGCTGGGTCAATTGGTGTCGCGAATATCGGCAGGAGGGAGTGGCGTGTTATGTCGCGGTGAATGGTGGCGCATACCAGACCGAAGATGATGATCCCCGATCGCGTCTGAATGGATAACATGCGGTAGAAAGCTTGGCTTGAATTTTTTCCGGGCGAGCCCTGCAATTTTTTGATCGAGTTTCTTGAACTTCCGATCGAGTCTGTACTGATTTTGATCAGGTCTTCAAGTGAAAGGTCGGGTCTGCACTGGGTGCACGGTGGACATCGTACGACGCTAGGAGAATGGCACCCTGGCAGAAACGTGCAGCTAATAGCAGAGTGCGGCGCGATCACTGATGAGCTATCGGCACGACTGCCTGGTGTGGTCAGAGCGAGTTGTTCTGGTGGGAACATGTCTTCGGCAGAAGGATAGTCAGCAGCTTTTTAGGGCTTGATCGAGTACCATGCAGGTCTGGCTTGGCTGGAAGCAATGCTGCACTATTGCGGTGATGTTTTTCGGCGTACCACGTGATCCCGCTGATGGGCATTTTTCTGGTGAAAAACTTTCTGGCAGTCAGTTTTATAAGAAAGAAGCAGTCCCGATGCTTGTTGCAGAAACCGTGAGGATGTTGGACTTCCATGTGTGTTTGTTGGCTTAGGGCCCAAGTTATCTTGTTGGGCAAGTCACTTCCTTATTTGCTTGAGTGTGTTGACAAGTCAACCCAATATTTGGCAAATTTTTATTTCCTTATATATAATTGATAATAATTATTTTATTTGTCAATTATTGTTATATATTTGGATTGGATGCATGTTCTACTTGATTTACTTCCTTATGTGCCGTAATAGGAGCATGCTAGGTTTTATATTTTATTTTTGAATATTATATGAATGTCAAAACCCTCGGTGTTAAATTACTAAGTGGGAGAGGGGATTGGTAAATAATTCCCGCGGCCTCCATTATTGGTTTGTAAGTGATGTGGGTAAACTTGCGTGCTGGCATAGACCTTTCTCCCCATCGGAGGAGTTTATTCACAGATCACTGGTACATACTTAATTAAATAATTATTGTTTGTAATGTGATGCACATGAACTTGCGTGTTGGCATAGACCTTCATCCCCATCGGATGAGTTTATTTGCGGATCACTGTACAAACTTATAATTGATGACTGTAGGAAGTTATCCGAACGTGTGTGTACTTCTCCATCTGTAAAGCACATAAGCTTGGGCCGCGGACTTGGGGTCAAATAATGGTGTACACTTAGATGCAAATAATAAGTATCCTCCCCATCAGAGTCACTGCTTTTATTTGCATGGCCAAAAAGGAACCGACTATTAATTATTTTGTCATGAGGTTAGATTGACAAATGAAATTAATGGGTAAAACCTTCTCTTGTAAATGTTCGGGTTTATAAACATCCACACTATCATTGCTTGTAGACTCACGGTGCTTGAGATGTCGGTGAATTTTATTTTTATATTATTTTGAGGTAATCAATATAAATGGATAAAATTTGAAGATTTGATCGGTGTATTTATTTATGATTCTCTGAATTTTAAATGGTTTTATCTCGCTTATTGTTTACTGAAAGAAATTATATTTACTGGTCCAAAATTAGATGATTAGAAAAGAATCTTAGTTTCGAATTTTACTGCTTAGGAAAACATATGTGTTCTCACTAAGGATGTTCCATGATGCCTATTAAAGTCTCTAGAGAAGAGGTGAGAGGTTCATAGAAATATGATGGTTTCATGCGACTCTTCAGATACTTGAGTAAGTTATAAAGTCAAGAGATCATGGATAAGTTGATGAATGAATTGGAAAAGATTGGAATAGAAATTGAAAAGAAAACCTAGATGAATTTAATTCTCCGTAGTTTGCCTAGATGTTTTGAGTAAGTTCTACCTGAAATACGAGAGGTTGTATATGGTGGGGAACTTCTGACAAAACACATGGCAAACTAAATCTAATTTCATCAAGATGTGAACAAGGTTAGTATCTCATTCACTAGTAGTTGAAGCATGATTAGTGATGGCATCTGCTGACACATTGTGTGTAGTACCGGAATCACTAAAAGCATGTAACTAAGTAATGATTAGATTAATATTATGGACATGGGTAATACTACGAGAGTAGTGGTTGTTGCAGTGGGAGTAGTTTATTTATCTTACGATACGAATAAACGTTTGATTTTGAGAAATTATCTTTATGTACATATATCATAGAAAGAATATGATTTCAGTTTCTATGCATTTACGGATGGATACCCAATTACATTTAAATGACATGGTCATAGCAATGAAGGATGAAACTATAATCTGTTGTTGTATGTTGGCGACAATTTGTTCACTCTTAAATCATGTTTATCCTACAAATGCAACAAATAGTAATTAATAACCCATCTTCTGATCTTAATAACAGAAAGACTCTTATGGAAATGATTAGATAGATGATGAGTTATTTGGAATTACTAAATTCATTTTATTGGTATACCCTAGAAACAGTAATTCAAATGGATATTTGTCTGTTTGTGGGATATCCTAGAAAAATGTAGGGTGATTTATTTTGTCCAAAAGATCAAAGGGTGATTGTTAACACAAACACTAGATTTTTGGAAAAGGACTATGTAATAAATCACAAACCCATGTATAAATTATTCTAAAGGAAGTGAGAGGGAAAACACAAAGTATTAGTACCAAGTGTACAAGAGGATATACCACAAGGTAAACTGCAACGCATGTCACGTCTGATACACAATTGCATGTAGTGCCTTGTCGTAGTGGGAGGGTTGTTTGACAACCTGTAAGATATATATTTTGGGAAAGTCGTGAGACTTGGTCCCTAGTAAACATGGAATGGACCCACGGATACACGAAGCACTACAAGATAAAATGCAGAATCTTAGCAAAGTGCAATGAATGTTAAAATAGAATCAATAGATTCTAAATTAGATATGGCTGCTTGTAGAACCACAGATGTTGTGAAATCCATTGGAAGTGGCTCTGAAAAATAAAAGAGGATCATACGGTAAGGTGAAAACCTTGGAAGCAAAGCTTGTTGCGAAAAGGTATACTCAAAAAGAAATGACTCGATTATGAGAAAATCTATTCGCTGATAGCTATGTTTATGTTGATCCTGAGTCTTTTATCTGTTACTACTCATATGAAATACGAGGGATAGCAAATAGATGTCCAGACAGCTTTCCTGATTGAAAATCTTGAGGAAAACATCTATGTGAAGCAAGCAGAGTGATTCATTGCAAAGTACTAAGAGCATTTTGATAGTGTGCTTAAAAGTATCCATCGAAGGACTAAAGCAAGCTTCAAGGTCATGAAACATCCGTTTTGATAAGAAAATCTAGGCATATGGATTCATTCAATGTGCGGATGTGTCTAGTGTATTATATGATGGAAATGTGGTGGTATTTCTTGTACTGTACGTAGATGATATATTGCTCATTGGAGACAATAAAAGAGTATTGTCGGACGTATATGTATAGTTAATAAAGGGGTATGTAATGAAGGACTTAAGAAAAGCAAAATATATCCTTTTGATCACGGTAATACGGATCACAAGAAAGGATGTTATGCTTGTCTCAAGCTTCATGAAATGATACGATCCTTACTTGTTTTAGCATGTGACTTTATCTAAGGAAATGTGTCTTTAGACACAAAAGAAGATAAAGGTGATGAAAGCGATTCCTTATGCTTCGGCGAATAAGGAAGCTTAATCTAAGGAATGCTATGCACGAGAATGAATAACTGTATTGCTAATGGCATGAACAGTGGGTATCAAGGTAACTCAAAATAAAAATGTTGAACTGTGGTATGACATATATTTATGTACCTGAAAAGGACTAAAAATTATATGTAGGCTTACCGGACAAATTCACTGCTTCTTATGAGTTACGTAGATTTGGATTTTTCAAATCAGACAGGGACGACAGTAAATCCACCTCAAGGTTATGTGTTTAATTTTAGGAAGTAGAGCTATAATGTGGAGGAGTGTTATATAGAAATATATTTCAGACTCCGGACTCTATTATGGAAAGATGATAAATTGGAGCCTATAAGGCAGCCAAAGTATCTATATGACTCTAGAAGCTTCATGATGGACTTTGAAGTGTTTCTAAGTTTACCCATGAATATCACAATTTATTTTGATGATAATGGGGCAGTTGCAAACTTAAAGGAATCACGAGTCCATAAGCAATTAAACACATAGAACGCGAGTACCACCTGTTACGAGAAATCGTATAATGAGGGGAAGGTTGTTGTTGCCTAGATTGCATCGAATGATAACCTAGTAAAATCCATTTACAAGAACTTTAAAGCGAGAGCTTTTGATGGTCGTATAGTGGGAGTGGAAATCAGATGTATGGTAAAAGTCTAGCTTTAGTATAAACAATGTTATAACAATTTATTTGAAATGAGAATCATATGATCAAATGATTACGTCTTATAATTTATTTATATGTAGATGCAATAGTCCACTTACTTTATATTTTAGATAATATGTTGTGCGACAACACGCGGAAGATCATATTATCGATTTCCTTATGAAGTATAAACAGATGCTCACAACCGAGATAGACGGAGACTTTCTATTGGGATGTTTGTGTGTGGTTTGGTATTAGCTTGTCTTGGCTATAGAATCACATTAGTGCACTTTGTGTGTATTGAGCAGGACTTAAGATCATTCGACTTATACTGACTTATAGGAGAACTTGATCTCTGTTATTATGGATGTTCGTGCTCTTAATCCCTGTACAATAACCTCGACACGTAGGGCAGTATGTATTTCTTTGATTCATCAATGGGTGAGATTATATGTAATTAAATCAACAAACTCGGTGAGTTGAGAAGTAGTGCTGTCTCTATGGTGTGCTGTTGATTGTAGAAGGAATCTGTTTCCGTCATAGATTGATGATGTCCCCTTGAGGAGCTCATAAGGATTATCATGTAAACCTTGCAGGTGGATCTATTCCGACATGATAATGAGGTTGAGTGATACTACTCTCAGATGAGATATTAATTAATGGAGTTGTCAGTAACTTAATTAATTAATGGACATTGTATATCTTAAACATGGGGAGACTAACGGGCTCATAATAAGAAGGAGCCCATAACGTAATTATGGGATTAGAACGGTAGTGCAGTAATAATATTTTAGTGGTATATATTATTATTATTAGACTTAAGTATAAGCTTTGGGCTGAGCTTGGATACTTAAGCCCAATGGAGGCCCAACTCTAATTTCTCCTCCTGGTCCCTGCTGTAGCCCATATATAAGTCATCTCAACTGTTCTAAACCTAATTCTCTATGCCTAACACATGTGAGATAGAGAGTGAACAGCAGATTAAGAAGATCTTGAGGATCGTCGCCCACACGACGTCAAGATTGGACTTGGGAATACAGCAGAAGACCGGAAGGTCGTTTGCTGCTGCTATCCTCCATGTTGTACAATTTTTATAAAATCGTACAAACCTCAGAATCGAATATGTAATATACTGATGGAAAGCCACAGAAAATAGGATCGTCTGAGCACATAGATCATCCCAATCAAAGATCAGATGAGAAAGTTATGGCCATTCTCGTGAGGCTGCGCAGGCAGCCGACGAGAATTCATCTTCTCCAACATACCCTAGTGAAAGGTAATGCATTTCTTGATTACTTGCTTCCGCTGCTTGTTAGAAATGTATGGAACCCTAACGGTTCACGTTAACCAAATGATCGAATGCCAATACCATCTTCTATCAACTTTTGAATCCTTCTCAAGTTAATATGACCAAGTCTTAGATGCCAAAGATATGTTTGGTTCATTTTCAAAGGTTCTTTTCTCTTCTTAAGATTAGTAGATACATTATTAATTTCCATTTGTTGCATCGCAGAAGAAACATGATTAAGACTAAATAGATTATCTATCAATGTACCATAACAGATAACAATTCCATTCTTCTTAATAATAACCTTGTCATTAAAAGAAACAGAATATCCATTCTTAAACAATTTAGAAAACGAAATTAAATTCTTTCTAAAAGAAAGTACATAAAGACCAATCTCTTAAAATCAGAGTTTTATTCCTATCAAATGATAAATAAAAATCTCCCACTGCAACAGTCGCCACTTTCGTAGCATCACCCGTGAATATGACAATCTCTCCATCACTTAGTTTCGGGTTGGCTTGTATTCCTGCAATGAATTGCAGACATGATTCAACAAATATTATTACACGATCTCTCCATCACTTAGTGGCTCCCGTATCTGCACACCATCTGTCAGTAGATACAACCACTAAACACGATTCAACAACAAGTAAATAAGACATACCTTGCTTGTTCCCCTTTAGAAGAGGGCAGTCGACCTTGTAGTGTCCCGGCTACTTGTATTTGAAGCACTTGCCTTTAGGCTTTTTGACCACATCTCCTAGTGCTCCACCTTCCATGTTTGCTGCTAGTTTTCCTTGCTGCTTCTTCTTCCTACCGCCTCTCGGCCTAGGATGAGCAACATTTTCAGCAACATTCACTAGAGGACGATGATGAATAAGCCCTTCCACCACCACAAGTTCTGTTAGGAGTTCCACCAACGAATACAACCTATGATTCATGTTGTAGTTCAAGCAAAACTGCTCAAAACTACCAGGCAAGCTTTGGAGGATGAAATCGATATGGGTTTCCCCATTGATTTCATCTCCTAAGACTTCCAACTCATTAAGTTGGCCCATCATTCTAAGGACGTGATTCCTCACGGAAGTGCCCTCAACCATTCTAACATTCGTCAATGCAATCATGGCCTCTTACCTAGAAGCCCTAGTCTGATGTCCGAAGAGTTCCCTAAGATTTAGCATTATAGCCGAGCTAGTTTCCATGGCATGATGCTGATGTTGCAAAACATTTGACATAGAAGCCAAAATATAACACCGCGCGCAACATAAATGACTTTACGTAACACGTAAAAAATATTATATAATGGCTTAAATGTATTATTATAGACGATAGATAACACTTTTAGGGGTGTCGTTGTTGCCCCGTTACCTATCGTCTTATGTAACACTTTTTCTTAATATAGTAACACTTTAAAAAAATGTTACATTTACTTTAGTAACACTTTATAAATGTTACAACAAAAAGTTTATTAACACTTTATAAAATAAAAAAATAAAATTGTAATTCTAAGGACGTTGATTAGCCATAATATAGTGGAGAATGACCAATTAAAGAAATTATCGAACCACAGGGAGGAAGGTACTAGGGTCTAAGCGATCTCGTGTTTGTCATAGTATTATAGAGATGAACGAGAAGGGGAGATAATCAAAAAATGACAATAAAATAAATGGATAGATGAATGGGAGATGGATGAATGAGCCAAGTAGATAGAGATGAGATTAACAATACTTAAAGCATGGAAAATCTAGGTATCATGCAATGAATTCATATGTGTCATGGGAAAAAGGCTAAGGGCCAACACTAAGATCACCTAAACTCCCTCTCGGAATGAATAGGATATGGAATGACATTCATTGGATTGGTTCTCACTCAAACAATTCCAACTAGGTACTAAGCTTGAAATGAGAGTCCCTTCACATAATCTATTGACTTCTCAATCTAATAAATGATATGTTCTATCAAAGGGTTCTAAACTATGAAGGACTTCTCAATCTCTTCACAATCTATAATGCACATGAAGTGTTTGATGAAATGATTCACTTAATTATCCTAAATATGCAATTGACTTCTCAATCTAATCACATGCTTAAAACAATTAAACACACAAATCATCATAAACCTCAAGATCTAAAGCATCAATGATAGAAAATCAATTAACCCAATCAACATAATCATTCAATTGCAAAATACCAAAAATTATCCAACACAATTCATATTGCTAATCTCACAAGGGAGATTAGCCTCTTATATCCATAAGAAAATTAACATAGACATTAAATTCCTTACAAAACATGATAAACAATAAGTTTCAATACAAAGTGTAGATGAAAACTCCCTTGGATGTCTCCAATGGTGATCTTCTTCTTTCCCTTGCAATTCACCTCTCTTCCTTGCTTCTCTAACTACTTGGATGAAGGATTTGATGGTTGGATGAAGGTAGATCCAAAGGATGAAGAATGGATGAAGGTGAAGGTGAAGAATGGAGGAAAAGGTGTGTGATGTGTGTGTGGAAGGGGTGGAAATCGGATCTTTTTATAAAATAATGAATGGAGGGGTATTTATACCCTTTTGGGCCTTCTAGAAGGATTCTGATTTTTTTCTGATCCAAGACACGACACGAGTCGTGTGGCGCAACACGGCCATGAGGTGCCCGTGTTGCGTGAACTGATGCTCCCGCACGGCCATCGCTTACAGGCCCGTGTTGGCTACACGGGTCGTGTGCTGCAACACGAGTCGAGCTCCGCAACACGGCCAAGTGGTGGTCGTGTTGGATGAATAGATGTTGCCGCACGACCATTCTGGACAGGCCCGTGTTAGCTACACGAGTCGTGTACTGCGACACGGCTCGTGCCACCGACACGGCCAGTCGTGTTGCTGCTGCCCTGATTCCTTCACTGTTTTGGCTCGTTCTCCCTCGTTTCAACTCCAAATTGAGTTCCGCTTTTTCCTACATCTTCCTTATCCTATTTAGCATCAAATAAAAAGTGAAAATAGTAGGTTTAAGCTCATTCACACACATTTCCATGAAAACACAAAACACAACCAAATAACACATAAAATACGGATAAAAATATACGAAAACACATATAAAAAGACACTAAAATCTAGGTGAAAATATCACTCATCAGACGTGATTCCTCACGGAAGCGCCCTCAACCATTCTAACATTCGTCAATGCAATCATGGCCTCTTACCTAGAAGCCCTAGTCTGATGTCCGAAGAGTTCCCTGAGATTTAGCATTATAGCCGAGCTAGTTTCCATGGCATGATGCTGATGTTGCAAAACATTTGACATAGAAGCCAAAATGTAACACCGCGCGCAACATAAATGACTTTACGTAACACGTAAAAAATGTTATATAATGGCTTAAATGTATTATTATAGACGATAGATAACACTTTTAGGGGTGTCGTTGTTGCCCCGTTACCTATCGTCTTATGTAACACTTTTTCTTAATATAGTAACACTTTAAAAAAAATGTTACATTTACTTTAGTAACACTTTATAAATGTTACAACAAAAAGTTTATTAACACTTTATAAAATAAAAAAATAAAATTGTAATTCCATGGATTTGATCCTATGACCTATGTGTTACAATGCATCTCCTTTACCAACTTTGCTAGTCCATCAATCTTAACATGTATTTGATATTTATTTTATTATATATTTGTAGTCTTTTTTTTTTAAATAAAATTTTTGCAATTTAATATTTTAAACATTAATATAAAAGGTAAGTAAATATATTTTAAAATATTTTTTCGTGAATAATAGTATTATTTTTAATTTTATAATTCAATTTTAAATAATTATATTAAAATAAAATTTATTTTATGTAACAAACTATATATATATTTTGTACTATATAATTACATTAAACTAATTTATTTATTTTTTTAAATATGGCTAATAAATATATATATATATATATGTGTGTGTGTGTGTGTGTGTGTGTGTGAGTGTGTGTGGGTGTGTGTAACGTTTCAATTAATATTCATCTTATAAATATGGAGTATTAAAAATACCACTCCATTTTAAATTTGTTTAAATAATTTATGTATGTAGAAGTGTTACTTAAAAATGTTTCTTATGTATAAGTGTTATATTATAGTGTTACCTTTATAAAAGTGTTACATAAAATGTGTTATATATATAAAAGTGTTATATGCATGTGTTACATATTAAAAAAGTGTTACATGCATGTGTTACTTATATAGAAAGTGTTAAAAAATGTTACATATCATAATAATTTTAAAAATGTTACCATTTTGTGTTAAAAAAATTTAAAGTGTTACTATGAGGTGTTATTTAATGCTACTTATGTTATAGTGGCCATCTCACCAGCCTTGGTCCACCTCCTATAAGCAGCAATCTCATCGTCAGTAGACTCCACAGTAGGCGCTTGAGGACATGGAACATTGAGCCCAAATTTATATTCCTCAGCAGTAAGAACAATATCCAAGTTTTATTTCCAATCAATATAATTAGTACCAGTAAGTTTCTTTTCCTTATGTATTACAACAAGTGGGTTGAAAGCCATTTGAAAATCCAGAGAATCAAATAAATAAATACAACGATCAAAAACTTTGAATTAAAAATTTATATTGATTCCTTTAAAAAATAATATAAAATAAATTCACCGACATCTCAAGCACAGTGAATTTGCATGCCATGTTAGTGTGGATGTATACTAACCCTAACATTCGCAAAATAAGGGTTTACCCATTAATTCCATACGTCAAATTAATCTTATGACTCAATGATTAATAGTCGGTTGACCTATAGCCATGCAAATAATAGCAGTGACTCCGTTGGGGAGGATACATATTAGTTGCACCTAAGTGTATACCATTATTTGATACTACGTACATTATTCAAGCTTATGCCCCTACAGTTGGAGAAGATCACACACGCTTAAATAATTTCCTATAACCATCATAAAGAAATTTATTCCAGTGATCCACAAATAAAACTCATCCATTGGGAAGGAAGACACTATAGCCAACTCATAAGCTTACTTGCATTACATAACAAACCAATAATGGAGGCCGCGGGATTTATAAACTAATCCCTCTCCCACTTAGTTATTTAATAAGAGGGTTTTTACATGCATAAAATATACCAAATATAATACACAACTTAGTATGCTTCTATTTAAGGCAGTAAATCAAATAGAACATGCATACATATATAACAATAATCAAATATTAAATAAATTATGGCAGTTATATATCAATGAATTCGATTGTTGGCCACCAAACATGAATGTGGGCAAAGCAGACTGGGATCAAAACCTAATCAGAAAATCTAAAACTGGTCTTCACAAATTTTCCTCTAGATTCCATGCCCGACACTTCACCCGTTAGACTGCTCCACCACATGGTAGCACGCCCATCAGGACACATGCTGACTGGTACCTTCACTCGATCACACGCCCGTTAGCCCACCACCGTGTAGTCTTCCATGCACTACCAGGCTCCCATGCCCGACAAGGTGCATGTTCCGTGCGAGCCAATAGGAGTTGACGCCCGCCAACACGCTCGCTGCCAAGCACTACATCCGACATCCTGCTCATCGATCAGTTCCATTATATGGCCATGTGCTAGCCGCCATGCATATCACCCGTCTTCATGCTTGACATCGTGCATGCCATCTGGCTCCCTTGCCAGTTACTCTCCATCCAGTGTGCATAATTGGGTGCCAACGTCCTCCATATCACTCGACAGTCTGCCTGGCTACGTAAACACCACGCCCGACAATCTTGATCCAGCGCCCGCTTGCGAGACTACACGCCCAACAAGTGGCTGCCTTCGCCCGAAATATGCGCTTGCTTGCCAGCACTAGCCAGCCCGCCGCCCGCCTGCCTACTTGCGAATAGCCTAGAAAACCTATAAAATGGCGCAACGCTTGCCTTCTGCACGTAACCAGGCCCTCCATCGAGCGTGCCAATGTGCGCACTGCCCGGCAATTCTCATGGTACCCTGCTCACCTTCGTGTGCAACACGCTCGACACACTTTCTGATTTCAAGTGCTGATCGTGTTTTCTTTCAATACGTGAACTTTTGAACAGATTCTCACAGACGACACAAATAGGTTTCGAAGACGACGACGTATGGTATATTCATGGATTACGCAGTAAAACTAAAAAACCTTATCCTCATGCTATTCTAATTCAAAGTTAAATCACATAAACCCTAACCTAACGTATCACGTTCAGCCATAGAACCTACACTCTGATACCAATTGAAGGCGTTTGGATATTTTTGGTTAACGTGAACTGTTAGGGTTCCATGCAATTTTATAGCAGCGGAAGCATAATCATAGAATTGTATTATCTTTCACCAAGGTTGGTTAATGTAGATGTTAAATAGCATGAACAAACGACCTTACGATCTTCTGTTGTATTCCTAAGCCGAGTCTTGATGTTGTGTGGGTAACAATCTCCAAGACTATCTCAATCTACAATCCCTAATATGATTTTCATGGTTTTGGGCATGTAAAAGTATGTATCCGGATTGATGAGATTGGCTATTTATAGTCTACAACAGGGACCAGCAGGAAAAATTAGGGTTGGACCTTCCATTGGGCTTAAGCATCCAAGTTTAGCCCAAAAATTATACTTAAGTCCATTAATAATACATCAGTCCACTAAAGAAACATTATTGCACTGTCACCCTAATCCCAAATTATGTTATGGGCTCCTTCTTATTATGAGCCCGTTAATCTCCCCATGTTTAAGATTCAATGCTCATTAATTAATTAAATTACTGACAACTCCATAAATTAACATCTTTACCGAGAGTAGTACCACTCAACTTTATTATCATGCCGGAATAAATCCACCTACAGAGTTTATATGATAATCATTATGAGCTCCTTAAGAGGACATCATCAACCAATTCCGTTAGGACACAGATGCCTTCTACAATCAACAACACACCATAGAGATATTACCATCTCCCAACTCACCGAGCTTATTGATTTACGATTAAATCTCACCCATTGATGAATCAAAGAAATAAATACTAGCTTACATGTCGAGGTTATTGTATAGGGATTAAGAGTATGAACATCCATAATAACAGAGATCTAGTTCTATTATATAGTGAGTAAAACCGAACGATCTAACTGTGGTCCTGCTCAATACACACAAAGTGCACTAGTGCATTTTTATAGTTAAGACAGACTAATACCAAATCACACTACAGCCATCCCGATAGATAGTCCCCATTTATTTCAGTTCTGAGGATCTATTTATACTTATAAGGAGCCGATAATATGATCTTTCGTGTGACACCGCATACCACGTTATCTACAGTATAAAGTAAATGGTTTTTGTAAAAATTCATAAACAAGTATGCAAAATGTTTGATCACATGATTCTCATTTCAAATATTGTCAAAATATTGTTCATACAAAAAGCTAGACTTTTATTATACAATCCAACAAAACCTACATTACAAATTCTTGAATGAAGATGAATAATTATCACAGTAAGCAATTCAAAATTAATCTACACTTCAATCATTATCACCAACAATTCCGTTCAATTTGAACACCCAAAACATTTATTTCAATTACATAGCAAGACATAACATTAACACAATTTTATAAATATTTATAGTAGCATAAATTTCACGCTATGAATAATTACAATGAATATATGATAATTATCCAAATGTTATACGCTATGAATATATGCACACATGCATTCTTTATAAATTCTACATAAATTTATTTTTAGGTACGCATTTAGTGCCTTTTAAATGATGAAAAAATATAGGGATAGAATTTCACTAGCGGAGCCGTGTATGCAGCATGTGGAACTTGAAATGGTAACTCTTCGGAGAATCATCTTAGCAGGTCCTGTGCCAAACCACATATTGGGATAATACAATAAGCAAAATATACACTAAAAGCACAACTCAAATAGATAACTCATTATGCTGGGATAATTTTCAAACATGCAGAAAGAGAAGAGAAAAGATAATTACAAATAGATAAATAAAGTGAGTGAAAAAATACAATTTCTTAGAGATAGACTACCGACGAACGATGAATTCGATTTAGAACACCATCTTCTCCAAACAATGGAAAGATAGAAATATTTAAACAAATGAGGTTATATTAGCATTGATCAAAGTATGATTTGCCATGCCCCACTCCAAGTATCTGTTCTACATATCCATTATTATGACATTAGTAATAAAGACTAAGATATAAGACACTTCCAAGATTCCTAGAATGTAAGAAAGCATGCTGTGATAATCCTAAAACAAAGATTATCCTTAAGACAAACATTAAAAGGCACAACTAAAATAATAATTTGAAATGATTATTTTTATAATAACACATCCAACTAAGTACTATGGAAAATAGTTTCACAAATAGTCATCAAACACTTGAATAATATCTCATATAATACAAATTAAGAACTGTATATCATATAGACATGTATAAAGAGCAATTCAAAAAAATGTGGCCTAAAATGATCAATAAATATAAATATTATTACCATTAGAGCGGCTTGACTAATAGCCATGATGGACATTCCTCGACTTCCTATTTTTTTCACAAATGTCTAGTTGCAACCTATAGAGCAAGAGCAATATATACTTTTATAATGAGCAATAGGTTCAATTAACCCACTTCTAACTTTAACAATTAATGGTGCAGTATGGAAGGCCATAAGGGACAACAATATCTTCTAACATCAATAATTAATGGTGCAGTACATAAGAACCATGATTTTTTGCATGATTTCTCTAAGCCTTAAATATCCCAAAAGAATTTGTCCAATTGCAAGAAACAATGAAGAGACTTTGAAACATGCAGACATTCAACTACAACTTTATGCATCCACAATGAAGTCATCAAAGTACAATCTTTCAAGATCTAAGTGTAAAAAAGTGTTTATCAAAACAAAGAAAAATTAAAAAGCAACAAACATCACAAACAAAATAAGGATCAGCTGATCATTTAAGATTCACTATTGAATCCTTTATTATCTTAAGAAAAAATAGAACTCACTTAATACTATCAAGAACTGAACATTTACAGCCATCTTTAAAAGCTCGAAACTAAAAAAAAATTATCTTCCAAAAAGATTCAAAATTTTAATAATTCAGATGTCAAAGCCCAAAAGCAGAATTTCATATAGCTTCAGAAACTTTGCCAAAGATGTTTCACTAATGTCATAGCATGGTGTAATGATAATACTTTGAAAACATAATTGAGTACTTGAAAGGCCAAAATAAACAAAAAAATCATACCACATACCTCCGTTATATCTCATAGTATATTCATCGATATTAACTCCAGGACAGGAGAAGCCTGCTTTTGTTAAAAGATTTGTTGCATCACGCACCTATAAGATCACAGTAAGAATGGTCTCCTCTTAACCATAATATAAAAAATGTCAGCCTATTTTGAGAAACAAAAAACAAACTAATCCACGCATCACTGTACTGCAGAAGCCAAATTTATAGAAATCGGTTACAACATGACTTTTTATCTTTCAAGGTTGGTATTATAAAAAGATAATGCTTGTTAACAAAAGAAGTTTCTTATTTCACTTGTTCTGAATATTGTATTCCAATCAAAAGTTTTAGCTAACAAATACATAAAACAAAAATCATATAACCCAGACTAATTACAATGATAATCGCTTTATGGTCATCAACTTTTAGAGACCCATCATATGCATGTTTTTCTAATTTTCTCATCTATTAGTGTAACCAATATATTCTAACTATCATTAAATAAAATCAAAATTCATGAAACTTAGAGCACCAACAACTCATGTCATACACAAAACTATTACCCTGCACTATGCAGATAAATTGTGATATCACTAACTATTAAGGTTAAGCATGTTACATGCTCTCTTCTAAGTAGATGTAGATCAAATCCAATAGACAGAACACACCACAGTAATTATATAATTCATAAAGAATAAAAAACTAATATTAGATTTCTAACAATAAATAACGAAAATGATTGCAAGTCCTTCTTAGTTTAAGTTTGCTTTAAAATCTTATTAGCTTGCATCTCTGTTGAAATTTTTTTTTGATATAATTTTATATTTCATACTAATTAAAATACCCTAAATTGATATTATTTCAAAATTAAGCATATTAAAATAGTACAAAATATCATATAATGAAAATAACTCTGCATCTAGTATTTGACTCATCTTTGCATGACTTTCATCTCTAAGTCATGCATTGTAACCAAAACACACTGCTAAAAGGCCTATGACCTATCAAACATGCACATACATTTATTACATAAATTTTAGTGAGTTGCTATTAAATCCAAAAGAGAACAAATTTTCAAAACGCTTATCCTCTTCCTCAACTCTTGATTAAGAACCAACGTAAGCAAACCATCAAAAACTTTATACGTTTTAGAAAATCTTAAAAGATAAACATAAGGAACTTAAATCAAACTAATAACACAAAAAAATTCAAGCATATTTATTGAGATCAGCACAAAGGAATTCGCCAAAGAGTTCACTGTATTGCAAATCATATCATCACCTTATACTTGTGTAACCCAATCTCCAAATCACCAAGCCTTAAAGTAGAATAAATTTAGTTCAATTTTAGACCAAGAGTAAAATATCTAAAGTTTGTAGTCATAGTCAGACACCCAAATTTAACATAAAATATATATTTCACTTCAACATCTGCCTCAAATTTATGATATTTTCTCATATTACTATACAACGTGACTTTGCATATGCACAACCTGACTTTGTAAAATTTTAACCAAGAATTCCCTTAATTTATATATTCTAACAATCCTAAAATTACAAAAGTATTCATCACAATAATCTCAACCAGAATTAATACTACAAAAAACTATTTTAAAACTTGCATTAGCCAATCAATATTTTGTAGTTAAATAGATAGAACCTCTATTCACAACTATTATTTAATAACATCAACAAAGCAGTTACCATGTGTATTATTGGTTAATATGTATCATTTTCAGCCAACTCATCACTCTTAAAATTATTATACAATGTGTATTATTATCATTAATTCAGAAATGCAAAAAATATACATCTTTAGAATTCAGATATAAGAACCTATATGTCATAAGTGTGGGATTGTATACTAAAAGTCTAGCTTTTTTTGTATGAACGATGTTATAACAATTAATTTTAAATGAGAATAATATGATCAAATATTTTTTGTATATTATAATTTATTTATATGTTATTGCAAAAGTCCACTTACTTTATACTGTAGATAATATGGTGTCCGGCGTCTCACAGAAGATCATATTGTCGACTCCTTATAAGTATAAACAGATGCTCATAACTGAGATAGATGGGGAAAATCTATCAGGATAGTTGTAGTGTGATTTTGTATTAGATTGTTTTGACTATAAAATCACATTAGTATGCTTTGTGTGTATTGAGCAGGACCGCTTGAGATCGTTCAACTTATACTGACTACATAGAAGAACTTGATCTCAGTTATAATAGATGTTCGTGCTCTTAATCCCTATACAATAACCTCGACACGTAAGCCAGTATATATCTCTTTAATTCATCAATAGGTAAGATTTTTTTATTAAATCAACAAACTCAGTGAGTTGGGAAATAATGCTGTCTCTATGACGTGCTGTTAATTGTAGAAGGAATCTGTGTCCTATTAAATAGGTTGATGATGTCCCCTTGAGGAGCTCATAAGGATTATCATGTAAACATTGCAGGTAGATTTATTCTGGCATGATAATGAGGTTGAGTGGTACTACTTTCGGATGAGATATTAATTAATGGAGTTATCAGTAATTTAATTAATTAATGGGCATTGTATATCTTAAACATAGGGAGACTGTTGGGATCATAATAAGAAGGAGCCCATAACATAATTTGGGATTAGAACGGCAGTGCAGTAATAATATTTTAGTGGAATATATTATTATGGGATTTAAGTATAAGTTTTGGGCTAAACTTGGATACTTAAGCCCAATGGAGGCCCAACTCTATTCTCCTCTTGATTCCTGTTGTGGCCCATATATAAGTTATCTCAACTGTCCAAAAATCCTAATTAGACACGCCTAACCATGAGTAGGAAGAGAGAACAGTAGATTGAGAGGATCTTTAAGATCGTCGCCCACAATATTGGACTTGAGAATACAATAGAAGTACAAGAGGTTATTTTCAGCAACCTGATCGTCAACTTCCATGAGTTTTCTAAATTCATGATAGCCATGGAAGAGAGGTTCATTTTGGCGCAAAGATCACTCAAATCGAAGATTGGATAAGGAAGTTATGCCCAAAATTTTGAGGTTGCACATGCTGTCGGCGAGAATTCCTCTTCTTCAACATACCCTGGTGAAAGGTAATGCAAATCTTTATTCTTGCTTTTGCTGATATAGTTTGCATGGAACCCTAATGGTTCACGTTAACTAAATGATCGAACGCCAACATTTATTTCACTAACTGTTGACTAAAAGAAATCATATTTACTGGTCCAAAATTAGATGATTAGAAAAGGATCTTAGTTTTAGATTCTTACTGCTTAGGAAAATATATGTGTTCTCACTAAGAATATCCTCTAGTGTCTATTTAAGTCTCTAGTGGAGAGGTGAGAAGTTCATGAAATATGATGATCTCATACGACTCTTCAAGTACTTGAGTAAGATAAAAAGGCAAGGAGGTCATGGTTAACTTGATGAATGTATTTAACGTTCTTGGAGTAGAAGTTGAAGGGAAAACCCAAGTCAATTTTATTCTCCATAATTTGCCTAAATGTTTTGATCAAGTTGCACCTAAAATACAAAAGGCTGTGTTTAGTGGAGAACTTCTAACAAAACATGTGGCGAAGGAAAGTCATTTTCATCAAGGAGTGAACAAGGTTAGTATCTTATTCACTAGTTGTTGAAGTATGTGATGAGTGATATTTTTGTTGGCAATTGGATCGTGTGGATCAACGTGATTCATTAGGATTAACAGGCAAACAAATCAGCGGAAGCATAAAACGTGTTTACCGTACTTCTGGGTTGGTGTAGAGGATGAACTGCAGAGAACTACCTCTGATCTTCTACTGTATGTCCCAAGTGTGATCCTGCTGTTGTGTGGGCAACAGTCTGCAGGATCTCTCAATCTGCTTCTCTTCCCTTCTCTCACCAAAAGAGGCGCAGGAATAATCTGAGGGTTCCAGGAAGCTGAGTTCACTTATATATTAGGCTACAGCAGGGACCATGAGGAGAAATTGGGCTGGGCCTCAATTGAATTTTAATTAACCAAGCTTAGCCCAAAGCTTTTAATTAAATCCAATAATAATAATATAGTCCACCAAAATATTATTACTGCACTACCCGTCCAGTCCCAAAATTATGTTCTGGGCTCCTTCTTATTATAAGCCCGACAGTCTCCCCATGTTTAAGATATACAATGTCCATTAATTAATTAAGTTACTGACAACTCAAATTAATTAATATCTCATCCAAGAGTAGTACCACTCAACCTTTTTATCATGCCGGAAATTAATCCACTTGCAAGATTTACATGATAAACCTTATGAGCTCCTCAAGGGGACATCATCAACCTATGACGGACATGGATTCCTTCTACAATCAACAGCACACCATAGATACAACACTACTTCCCAACTCACCGAGTTTGTTGATTTAATACTTATAAATCTCACCCATTGATGAATCAAAGAAATACATACTGCCCTACGTGTCGAGGTTATTGTATAGGGATTAAGAGCACGAACTTCCATAATAACAGAGATCAAGTTCTTCTATAAGTCAGTATAAGTCGAACGATCTCAGGTGGTCCTGCTCAATACACACAAGTATACTAATGTGATTCTATAGCCAAGACAAGCTAATACCAAACCACACTACAACCATACCGATAGAGAGTCCCCGTCTATCTCAATTGTGAGCATCTGTTTATACTTTATAAGGAAACCGATAATATGATCTTCTGCGTGTTGTCGCACAACATATTATCTACAGTATAAAGTAAATGGACTATTGCATCATGCATATAAAATAAATTATAAGATGCAATCATTTGATCAATGATTCTCATTTCAAATATTGTTATGACATTGTTCATACTAAAGCTAGACTTTTAGTATACAATCCAACAATCTCCCACTTATACTAAAAGACTATGCTGTCATGTCTTCTGCCATAAATCTGATTGCTACTCCCACTTACATGACCATTAAAAGCTCTCGCCTTAAGGTCCTTGTAAATGGTTTACTAGGTCATCATCCGATGCAATCTAGGCGACAACAACCTTCCCCTCATTATACTATTTCTCGTAACAGGTGGTACTCGCGCTCCATGTGTTTAATTGCCTTATGGACTTGTGATTTCTTCAAGTTTGCAACTGCACCAATATCATCAATGTAAATTGTGATTACCTTGGGCAAACTTAGAAACACTTCAAAGTCCATCATGAAGTCTCTAGAGTCATATAGATACTTTGGCTGCCTCATAGGCTCCAATTTATCATCTTTCCATGATGGAGTCCGGAGTTTGAAATATATTTCTATATAACACTCCTCCACATTATGACTCTACTTCCTAAAATTAAACACATAACCTTTGAGGAGAATTTACTGCCGTCCAATCTGACTAAAAAATCTGAATCTACGTAATCCACAAGAAGCAGTGAATCTGTTTAGTAAATCCACATATAATTTCCAGTCCTTCTCAGGCACTTTATATATGTCTTACTACAGTTCATCATTCTTGTTCCGGGTTACGTTGATACCCACTGTTTATGCATTCAGCAAAACAGATATCCAACATCGTTCATAGCATTCCTAAGATTAAGCTTCCCTATTCGCCGAAGCATAAGGAACCGCTTTCATCCTCTTTATCTTCTTCTTGTGTCTCAAAGACACATTCACTTAGATAAATTTACATGCTAAACGATTATGGACTGTATCATTTTATGAAACTTGAGATAAGCATAATATCCTTTCTTGTGATCCGTATTACCGTGATCAAAAGGATATATTTTGCCTTTCTTAAGTCCTTCATCTCTACCGCTTTATTAACCATACCCATACGCCCGATAATACTCTTTCATTGTCTCCAATGAGCAAGATACTATCTACGTATAGTACAAAAAACACCACCACATTTCCATCACTCTTTACAATACACAAGATACATCTGCTGATTGATTTAAATCCGTGCCACTGGATTACCTAATCAAAACAGATGCTTCACGATCTCAAAGCTTGCTTTAGTCCATCGCTGGACACTTTTAAGCTTACTATCAAAATGCTATTAGTACTTTGCAATGAATCACTTTGGTTGCTTCACATAGATGTTTTCCTCAAGACTTCCAATCAGGAAAGCTGTCTTGACATCTATTTGCTGTCCCTCATAATTCAATATGAGCAGCAATAAATAAAAGAATCCGGATCAATTTAAGCATAGCTACCAGCGAATATGTTCCCTCATAATCGAACCATTTCTTTCTGAGTACATCTTTTCGCAACAAGCTTTGCTTCCAAGATTTTCACCTTTCCGTATGATCCTCTTTTATTTCCTTATGACCACTTGCAATGGCTTTTACACTATTTTAGTGATCGTTCAAGCTCCAGACTTAATATCGAATCCATAGATTCTATTTCAACATTCATTGTAACTTACTAAAATTCCGCATTTTCATCTTGTAGTGCTACGTCGTATCCATGGGACAATACCATGTTCACTAGGGATCAAGTCTCACGACTCTCCCAAAACATATATTTATGGGTTGTCATACAACCCTCCCACTACGACAAGGCACTACATGTAATTGTGTATCAGACGTGACACGCATTGCAGTTTACCTTGTGGTATATCCTCTTGTACACTTGGTACTTATACTTAGTGTTTTCCTCTCACTTCCTTTAGAACAACTTATACATGGGTTTGTGATTTATTACATAGTCCTTTTCCAAAAATCTAGTTATTGAGTTAACAATTATCCTTCGATCTTTTGGACAAAATAAATCACCCTCCATTTTTCTAGGATGTCCCACAAACAGACAAATGTTTTACGAATTACTGTTTCTAGGGCATATCCATAAAATGAATTTTAATTATTCCAAATAATTCATCATCTATCTAATCATAACCATAAGAGCATTATACCTTCTACCCACCACACCATTCAGCTGGGGCATGCCCGGTATAGTCAACTTGAGATTTAATCTCAACTTCTGATTAATAGCTCCTAACTATCCTAAGAGGTACTCACCATCACGATTAAATCGTAAGGACTTAATATATTTTCCATGACGCTTCACTGTACCAGCCTTGCAATTCTTGAATTAATCTAAGAACTTAGACATTTAGTGCATCAAATAAATATATCGGTATTCAGAATAATCTTCGAATATTCATAACCACCTCTCGCCTGGATAATATTAGTTCCACTTGAATCAGAATGAACTAATTCCAACATATATATCTTTGGCTCTATACGCCACAGCCTTGAAAAGGCAGTTAATCATTTTTACTTCCAAGCAAGACTCGCAAGTCCGATAGTTTCCACTTCAGATAAACCTTACGGTCTATCGGCTATCAACTTTTGAATCTTACTCAAGTAAAATGAACTAATCTTAGATGCCAAATATATATTTAGTTCATTTCCGAAGGTTCCTTTCTCTTACTAATATTAGAATATGCATTATTAATTAATATTTATTGCATCTGTGGGATGTGTATGATTCAAGAGTCTACATATTATCCACCAACGTACTTTAACAGATTATACCCTCATTCCTCATTACTATGACTATGTCATTTAAATAAAATGAAGTATCCATCCGTTAATGCATAGAAATTGAAATTAAATTCTTTCTATGAAATGTACGTAAAGACAATTTCTCATAATCAAACGTTTATTCTTATCATGAGATAAATAAACAACTCCCACTGCAATAGCCACTACCTTTGTAGTTTTACCCATGTAATAATAATCTTATCCTTACTTAGTGATAAACATTTAGTGATTCCAGTATCTACACACTTTGTGTCAGTAGATGCCATCACTAATCATGTTTAAACCATTAGTAAATAAGATATTAAACTTGTTCACATCATGATGAAATTGGCTTTCCTTTGCCACATGTTTCGTCAGAAGTTTTCCCACCATTTACATCCTCTTGTAATTCAGGTGGAACTTTCTCAAAACATCTAGGCAATAATGTAGAATAAAATTGACTTAGGTTTCCCTTTCAACTTCTTTTCCATATTTTTCCAATTCATTCATCTAATTCTATCATGATCTTACGCCTTTCAAATTACTCAAGTATCCAAAGAGTTACATAAGACCATCATATTTCTATGAACCTCTCATCTCTTCATTAGAGACTTTAATAGGAATCATGAGCCGTCCTTTGAGAGAACACACTTGTATTTTCTTAAGCAGTAAAATTCAAAACCAAGATTCTTTTCTAATCATCTAATTTGGACAAGTAAATATAATTTCTTTTAGTTAACAATTAGTGAGATAAAACCATTCAAAATTCAGAGAATCACAAATTAATATTCCGATCAAAACTTCGAATTTTATTCTTTTATATTAATTCCCTCAAAACAATATAAAATAAAACTCACCGACATCTCAAGCACCGTGAGTCTGCAAGCCACGATAGTGTGGACGTTTACAAACCCGAACATTTACAAGAGAAGGTTTTACCCATCAATTTCATTTGTCAACCTAACTTTATGACAAAATAATTAATAGTCGGTTCCTCTTTAGCCATGCAAATAAAAGGAGTGACTCCGATGGGGAGGATACTTATTTTTTGCATCTAAGTGTACACCATTATTTAACCCCAAGTCCGCGGCCCAAGCTTATGTGCCTTACAGATGGAGAAGTACACACGCGCTCGGATAACTTCCTACAGTCATCAATTACAAGTTTGTACCAGTGAACCGCATATAAACTCATCCGATAGGGAGGAAGGTCTAAGCCAATGCTCAAGTTCATATGCATCACATTACAAACGTAATTATTTAATGAAGTCTGTTCCAGCAATCCATGAATAAACTCATCCGATGGGGAGGAAGGCTCTAATGCCGACGCGCAAGTCTATTCACATTGCTAACAAACCAATAATGGAGGCCACGGGAATTTATTACCAATCACCTCTCCCACTTAGTTATTTAACACCGAGGGTTTTTCACATGTATATAATATTCAGAAATAAAATATACATCCTAGCATGCTTCTATTAACAGTAATTTAAATGAATAAATCACATAGAACATGCATTACATATATAACAATTAATTGTCAAGAAAAAATAATTAAATCAGTTATATATCATAATTAATTGTATAAATAGTGGATCAATTAATTTGGGCCTCAAGAGCAACAAATAAGCACAAAATGAGCAGCAGATTAAATAATTAATCAAGCCCATTATCCATGGCCCATAAACTTAGCCCAAAATTAAATTAAATCCACCAAGCCCACTAGCACAATTAGTCCATTAATAAAAAACTAATTTATCATGCTTGGCCCATTACCCACAATTAATTAAAACCAGGATTAGCCCAGCAGCCCATTACCATTTAACTAAAATTGGGCCATTTAATCTACAGCCCAAAATCATTTAATTAAAAATGAGCAGCCACAAGCTAAAAATAGGCCCATCCTCAAAAAACCATCATGCTTACAAGGTGGATAGACCCAATAGGGATCACAACCCTCCATCCTGATGAAACAACAGCCGCAATCTCCCTCACCAGCCAGCGGCGACGAAGGGAAGTGATGCTGGCAATGCTATCAGATCATGCCGCCGCCGGTGACTGAGATGCCGATCGAGTTCCTGACGCCGCATTGCTGCCCGCCGTGGTCCTTATCTTCTGCCTTTCTCATCAACCGCAATAGAATCCCGTCACGTGAAGCTTCCACCGGTGCCACTGCTCTCGGCAATCGTGTCGTCAACCGCCGGAGTCCCGCCGACTGCCTTCCTTCCGCAGCAGCGCTGGCACGCCACGACAAAGCCCTGCTTTGGAAGAATCAGTGCTCAAACGACGCTGATTACTCACCCGGAAGGTGCCGCGGTCCAACTGGTGATGTGGTCCCTCCTGCCGCCGCCGATGCCAGCGACTATCACCAGCCGTCTACTGACAGTGCCGGCTCAGTCGCACACCAGGAATCGCTCCACCACGCTATCAGGCACCCATCGCCGGCTGGAATCATCACGCCGCCCACCAGCCTATTTCAACTCGCCCTGAATTTGGCTCGTACTCAACCGCAATCAGATAGGACTCACCGGATCCTATTGTCCAGGTATGTCACCGCCGTTCACAACCTTCAGTCGTTCTCTCAGTCGCATAGCTGCCCCTGTGACACACCGGCCACCTGCCGTGCGTGGCTACGCAACAAGACTTGTTGTCGCTGCCTTGCCTCCTTCTAGACACAGTCGAAAATAGATCAGAATTCTGCCAGGTTGCAGTGCAGACCATCGGAACCCTTCGTCATTTCATCTACATCGCCCAATCGAAAACTGCTTTAGACCAGCCCTGCCCTTTGAAGGACTCGCTCGGAATCAAGGGAGACTCGCCCGATCGCAGCTTGTTCTCGAATGGGTGTTCAATCAGACATGCCGGGAACATCAACAATCCATTAGACGCCGCCCATACATTCGTTTGATTCGCCCAGATCACCAGTCCACAGTGCCCATCGCCGACGAGATGTTATGCCATCAGCTCCGCCGTGCATTCGCTTCTTCTCCGTGAACAGAGAGGGTGAAAGGAAACATAATGTTTGATGGTTTCTATCTCGTGTGTGTTTTGGAATTGCCGTGTAATTGAACATCAATATCCAGCCAATATACAAACAGGGTTTCAAGGATAATTCGAAAATTATATAAACCCTTATATTATACTATCATTCAAGTGATGGAACATGTATTCAATTGGACTATTAACACACATAAAAACAAACCCTTCCCAACTTGTCACGTTTCACCACTAAAAACCTGGCTCTGATACCAATTGTTGGCAATTGGATCGTGTGGATCAACGTGATTCGTTAGGATTAACAGGCAAACAAATCAGCGGAAGCATAAAACGTGTTTACCGTACTTTTGGGTTGGTGTAGAGGATGAACTGCAGAGAACTACCTCTGATCTTCTACTGTATGTCCCAAGTGTGATCCTGCTGTTGTGTGGGCAACAGTCTGCAGGATCTCTCAATCTGCTTCTCTTCCCCTCTCTCACCAAAAGAGGCGCAGGAATAATCTGAGGGTTCCAGGAAGCTGAGTTCACTTATATATTGGGCTACAGCAGGGACCATGAGGAGAAATTGGGCTGGGCCTCAACTGAATTTTAATTAACCAAGCTTAGCCCAAAGCTTTTAATTAAATCCAATAATAATAATATAGTCCACTAAAATATTATTACTGCACTACCCGTCCAATCCCAAAATTATGTTCTGGGCTCCTTCTTATTATAAGCCCGACGTCTCCCCATGTTTAAGATATACAATGTCCATTAATTAATTAAGTTACTGACAACTCAAATTAATTAATATCTCATCCAAGAGTAGTACCACTCAACCTTTTTATCATGCCGGAAATTAATCCACTTGCAAGATTTACATGATAAACCTTATGAGCTCCTCAAGGGGACATCATCAACCTATGACGGACATGGATTCCTTCTACAATCAACAGCACACCATAGATACATCACTACTTCCCAACTCACCGAGTTTGTTGATTTAATACTTATAAATCTCACCCATTGATGAATCAAAGAAATACATACTGCCCTACGTGTCGAGGTTATTGTATAGGGATTAAGAGCACGAACTTCCATAATAACAGAGATCAAGTTCTTCTATAAGACAGTATAAGTCGAACGATCTCAGGTGGTCCTGCTCAATACACACAAGTGCACTAATGTGATTCTATAGCCAAGACAAGCTAATACCAAACCACACTACAACCATACCGATAGAGAGTCCCCGTCTATCTCAGTTGTGAGCATCTGTTTATACTTTATAAGGAAACCGATAATATGATCTTCTGCGTGTTGTCGCACAACATATTATCTACAGTATAAAGTAAATGGACTATTGCATCATGCATGTAAAATAAATTATAAGATGCAATCATTTGATCAATGATTCTCATTTCAAATATTGTTATGACATTGTTCATACTAAAGCTAGACTTTTAGTATACAATCCAACAATTTTCACCTAGATTTTAGTGTCTTTTTATATGTGTTTTTGTATTATTTTATCCGTATTTTATGTACTATTTGTTTGTGTTTTGTGTTTTTATGGAAATGTTTTTATGGCCGAGTGCTGAACAAGAGTCGTGCCGGAGTCAGAAACACGAGTCGTGTTGCAACACATGAACCGTGTTAGTGCAAAAACTGTGAAAAAAATCAGAATCCTTCTAGAAGCTTCCCAAGGGGTATAAATACCCCTTTATTCAACAATTGAAATGATACAAAATTCCAGCCCTGCACACACGCCTCACACACCATTTCCTCCATTTTTCACCTTTATCTTCATCCATTCTTCATCCACCCATCTACACTTGATCCCCTCCATCAAATCCACCATCCAAGTGATCAAGGAAGCAAGGGAGAGTGAGATCACAAGAAGAAGAAGGAGATCTCCATTGAAGCACTTCAAAGGGGGAATCTAATTCTAATTTTTGTGCATTTCTTTATAGATTGATCATGTTTTGTAAGGATCTTAATGTCTATGTTAATTTTCTTATGGATATGAGAGGCTAATCTCCTTTGTGAGATTAGCTCCATGATTGGTGTTGGATAATTTAGTATTTATGCAATTGGATTTTAATCTTGAATGGGCTTTGTGTTATTTCTATCATTGATTGTTGATTGCTTGATGTATATGATGATTTGTGTGATTAATTGTCATGGGCATGTGATTAGATTGAGAAATCAATTATGTGTTTAGGATAGTTCATTGAATCATTTCATCATACACTTCATGTGCATTAATTTAGAATGAGATAGAGATATCCTTCTAGATTTAGAACCCTTTGATAGAACATTTGATTAGCTTAATCGAGAGATTGGTTGATTAGGGGAGGAGAACCAAGCCATTTGTAAATTGATAGTCACTTAAAAGGGAATATTGCCTATGATTTAGTACCTAATTAGGGAACTCATAGAGTAATTAGTACCTAGTGGGAGGTGTTTGCTATGGTCTCGATCCTATGTGCTTTTGGTAGTCTTGTTGAGGGCATACATCCTATCCATCTCGAGAGAGAGTTTAGGTGGAAATAATGATCGCTTCTATACCTTGTCCATGATAGATTAGAATTAATTGCATAATTACTTAATTATCTATGCCATGATTGTTGTTAATCTCATCCTTGTATCATTTGGACCCCTTTTATCTTTGCATTCATTTTATCTTTATTTCTTTCATTAGTGTAATTGCGTTTATTTGCATCATATCGTCTCTTCCGTCGTCCTTATAAAATCATGATAAACTTGAGATCGCTTAAACTCTAGTACCTTCCTCCCTGTGGTTCGATAATTTTTTTAATTGGTCATGCCTACTAAACTATGGCTAATCAAATGGCGCCGTTGTCGGGGAGGTAACGATCGCTAGTAGTTTGACGAAGGATTGTTTAGAGTGGTCTTAATAAGGACATTTTTTTTTATTTTTGCATCTTATATTTGCTTTGGAAAATTTTGTTCTAATTTTTCTTTCTTTTATAGGTGCATACCTTGAGAAGGAAGAAGAAGGAGAGCAACCCCAAAAATATGAGCTACATGGATATTCTTCGAGATATGGTGAATAGAAGTGTTCATTCCGCTATGAACACACAAGGAAATTTTCAAGGATTTCAAATGCCAAATTGGGAGCCTAATTTGCACCCGGATTTTGGAGTACAAAATATGCAATTCCAACAACAAGGTTATAAGAATTTTGGAGTTCCTCATCAAATGCATCATCAAGTATACCCTCAAGGTGTGGAAGATGGTTTTCATGGAAATTTTTCTAGAAATCAAGATGGAAATCAACCACAACTATGGGGAGATTTTCAAGACTCCAACACCTCTTATTTCGCCCAACTTGACTATAGAGAGAAGCTTAGAGACGAGTCGATCGTAAAGATTATAGAGCGCATGGAGAAGGATAGTAAGTGTAATGAAGCGTGGATGGATCGAATGGGAAATTGGTGTGAAATGGTGACAAGTGCAATAGTAGCATTCGGTGCTAGATTGGATTCCATTGAGCACCAAGTTAGTCAAGTTGTATCCACCGTTGAGAACAACAAGCCTTCTACCTCCGGAACGAATCTATGCATGGCCATTAAAGATCAAAAAGAGGATAGTTTGGGGGTTGATGAGATTATGAAGGAGAAGAGAGAAAGAGTTCCGAAGTGGGTGAAAGCTAAAGAGTTGAAGGAAGAGTTGACGGAGGATTTCGATAGATTTGTCGAAGCTCTTGAAGAAATGGTAGAGAAAGTCAAGATTCAAAACCAAGATGAGATTTATGCCCTTATGGAAGAAAAGAAGCCTCCGGAAACTAAGAGCATGGATTTCACTTCCCACAAGACAAAACCTTCTCATTCTATTGAAATTTCAAATTCTCTTAAGAACTTCCATGATTTTATTGATAAAAATTTGTTTGTTGATTGTAGGAAAAAGGTTGCAAGAGGGCACCAACACTTGTCAATGCCCGAATTCTTACCAGGGGATGTGGTTGAAGTTCAAAATGCATATAAAGCCCCATGGAAAAAGTGGAACAAGTGGAAAGGGCCATTCCTTGTGAAGAACGCCTTCGGAGACCAATTGCTTGAACTATTTAACAAGAAGGAAAACATTCTTGTTGTTGAGCGTGAGGGGACACGGCACTACTTCAAGAAGAAACCTATGATAGTGCCTAAGGACTATTCAAGACCACCATGAGCTCAATAATCTCGTCCGGCTTGAAGACGTCAAACTTAGCGCTAGATGGGAGGCAACCCATCATTATCTTTATTGCTTTATTTAATGCTTTAAATAAGGATTGTGGATTTGTTATTTCTTGCATTTTTGGCATGTAGGTTGATTGTGCTTGTGAGGAATACGCGTATTGAAGATACGAAGAGTGCTTGATTTGAAGTGTGATAGTAAGTCACACCCTTTTTGCAAACTTACCTCGAAACTCTTGTTTCAATTTAAGTTTGGGGGGATATGGTGTGGTGTGACGTACTTTGTTTTGAAAGCATATACTTTTCGTATTTTTGGGCGCATATACTTTTTGTATTTTTGGGCTAATTTAAAATTTTTCTCATGAGTTTGGGATTGATTTTTGTATGATTGGTGGTGATTGAAGTGCATGATAGTCCATATTTTTTATGAAAGTGTTGAGCTAATAGTTTTGTTGAGCATGTATGAAGGGTATTGGAAGCATAAGTTGAGCTCGGAGCTAACAACTTCTATTACCAAATGCCTATTGAGGGAGTAATCTACACTTTAGTACTTCTAATTGATGTTGATTTGGATTGATGGATTAGCATGCTACTTTATGTGTTATGTTTTTGGGATTTCCTTTTCAATCAAAGATGGGGATACTTGTGAGCTTAATTGATCATGGATGATATAGAATGTGTGCTTTATTGTTAATGATGGTGATTTTTGTTTTTGCATGTTATGTGTTTTTGGTTGTTTATTGTTTGTTGAGTCTTTATTTTATGTTTTGTGTGTTTTCTTATTTTTGTCTTGGTATGTTTGGTGGTTTGTTTTGGGATGTTGTGAGTCATTTTTGAACATGACTGGTGATATGTTGTGGTAGTAAGTGATGACAAGTTATGATTAAGAATCTCTACACTTTCGAATTGTGACATGTTTTACTTAACTTGTTCAATTTTGAGATGAATGTGGTGTAATAAGTTTCTTAAGGTCCAATGCATAAGCTTGTGAGAATTTGAGCCTCAACCGTGCATACATGGTTTTTCTTCATGAGTGGATTGGTTGTGTTTGATAAGCTAGAACTTGCTCAAGTACTATATGAACGAGCCCGATTTGTGGAGATTAGTGAAATGATCTTAGGCCATCCTTAATATTCATAGTCATTGCCATATATTTTCCTACCATGTACATCATCCCTAGTTAACCATTTTGAGCCTTTAAGTCTTTTTATTGTGAATATAGCACATTACAAGCCTTGATTACCTTCTTAAGCCATGTATATATACCCTTTGTGTGGGTGATTGAGGAGATGGTAGCTAGTAAGGTTTGATGAGAAAAAAAATGGAAATGGTAAATAAATAAGAAAAAGGATGAAAAGAGCAAAATGAAGAATGCACATGCAACCTCAAAACAAGAAATATGAGCAAAGCAACAATAATATGCTCAAGTACTTAAAAATCCAAAGAAGGAAGCATGAATCATAAGAAGCTCAAGAAATCCAAGGAAAGTTGATGATTAGAGCTTGTGAGTACCAAAGACAAGAAAGGAAGAAAGAAAAGTGGAGAAGTTGAGGAAGTTGATCATCTCTTCGATTACTTACACTTGTTTAGTCACTATTACCTATATTCTTCCTACCTTACCAAAGAGCCTATCATTACATCCAAATTAAAGACCTTTTTGATCGCTAATGGAAACTTTGGTGGTTTGTGAATGTAGTCCACGAGCAAGCTTATAGCGAGTCGAGCTAATCGGTTAATGAGTGATGATTTACCCTACTTTAAAGAGTGTTGAGTGACATTTGTAACCTATGTGAGGCTTGAACCAAAAAGAGACTATATTACACTAATATTCTCTTGTGATTGAACTTGTTAATTCTTCATGTCATGAATCTAATGTTGTAGGATGACTTAGCATAAATTGTAATTCTTATTATTATTGATGTGTTGTTACTTATGTTTGTTTAGTCTTTTCCTAGGTGAAAATCACTCTCCTTGGTTTATCAGTTTCGTTGTGCAGGAACACACAACACTTTAAGTTTGGGGGTGTGATGAGTGATATTTTCACCTAGATTTTAGTATATTTTTATATGTATTTTCGTATTATTTAATCCGTATTTTATGTACTATTTGGTTGTGTTTTGTGTTTTTATGGAAATGTGTGTGAATGAGCTTAATTCGGAAAGGCATAGGAAAAAGCGGATCTCAATTCGGAGTTGAAACGAGGAAGAACGAGCTAAAACAGTTAAGCAGACAGCACAACACGGCTAGTCGAGTCCAGCAGTACGACCATGCCGAGTGCAGAACACGGGCCGTGTACTGCGCACGGCCCTGTCTAGAAGGCCGTGTGAGAGCACCAGAAGACACAACACGGCCACCCCAGTGGCCGAGTGCTGAACACAAGCCGTGCCGAAGTCAGAAAAATGAGCCGTGTTGCAACACACGAACTGTGTTGGTGCAAAAACTGTGAAAAAAATCAGAATCCTTTTAGAAGCTTCCCAAGGGGTATAAATACCCCTTTATTCAACAATTGAAAAGATACAAAATTCCAGCCCTGCACACACCCTCACACACCATTTCCTCCATTTTTCACCTTTATCTTCATCCATTCTTCATCCACCCATCTACACTTGATCCCCTCCATCAAATCCACCATCCAAGTGATCAAGGAAGCAAGGGAGAGTGAGATCACAAGAAGAAGAAGGAGATCTCCATTGAAGCACTTCAAATGGGGAATCTAATTCTAATTTTTGTGCATTTCTTTATAGATTGATCATGTTTTGTAAGGATCTTAATGTCTATGTTAATTTTCTTATGGATATGAGAGGCTAATCTCCTTTGTGAGATTAGCTCCATGATTGGTGTTGGATAATTTAGTATTTATGCAATTGGATTTTAATCTTGAATGGGCTTTGTGTTATTTCTATCATTGATTGTTGATTGCTTGATGTATATGATGATTTGTGTGATTAATTGTCATGGGCATGTGATTAGATTGAGAAATCAATTATGTGTTTAGGATAGTTCATTGAATCATTTCATCATACACTTCATGTGCATTAATTTAGAATGAGATAGAGATATCCTTCTAGATTTAGAACCCTTTGATAGAACATTTGATTAGCTTAATCGAGAGATTGGTTGATTAGGTGAGGAGAACCAAGCCATTAGTAAATTCATAGTACCTTAAAAGGGAATATTGCCTATGATTTAGTACCTAATTAGGGAACTCATAGAGTAATTAGTACCTAGTGGGAGGTGTTTTCTATGGTCTCGATCCTATATGCTTTTGGGAGTCTTGTTGAGGGCCTACATCCTATCCATCTCGAGAGAGAATTTAGGTGGAATTACTGATCGCTTCTATACCTTGTCCATGATAGATTAGAATTAATTGCATAATTACTTAATTATCTATGCCATGATTGTTGTTAATCTCATCCTTGCAACATTTTGACCCCTTTTATCTTTGCATTCATTTTATCTTTATTTCTTTCATTAGTGTAATTGCGTTTATTTGCATCATATCCTCTCTTCCGTCGTCCTTATAAAATCACGATAAACTTGAGATCACTTAAAATCTAGTACCTTCCTCCCTGTGGTTCGATAATTTTTTTGGTCATGCCCACTAAACTATGGCTAATCAGTATGACTAGTGATGGTGTTCACTAACATGATGTGTGTAGATACCGGAATCACTAAATCTCTGCAATGAAGTGAAAATAAGATTATTATGTACATGTATAATGCTACGAAAGTAGTGAGAGTTGTTTATTTATCTTATGATAGGAATAAACGTATGATTTTGAAAATTTGTCTTTACGTATGTTTTCATAGAACGAATTTCATTTCAGTTTCTATGCATATACGGATGGATACTACTTTTCATTTAAATGACATAGTCTTGATAATGAAGGATGGAGCTATAATCTGTTGTGGTATGTTGGTGGACAATTTGTAAACTCTTAAATCATGTTTATCCCACGGATGCAACAAATTGAAATTAATAACACGTCTTCTAATCCTAATAAGAGAAAGGAACATTCGAGAATGAACCAAACATATTTTTGGAATCTAAGACTATATCATTTTACTTGAGTATGATTTGAAAGTTAATGGATGGTGGACCATTAGGTTTATTGGAAGTAAAAACTATCAAAATTATGAGTCTTGCTTGGAAGTGAATATGATTAATTACCTTTTCAAGGTAAAAGGGTATAGAGCAATACAAAGACATGTTGGGAATAGTTCATTCTGATTTATGCGGTACTAAAATTATCCCGGCTAGAGGTGGTTATGAATATTTGTCACTTAATTTGACGATTATTTTTAAAACAAATATATTTATTTGATGCACTTCTAGTTTGAGTACTATGATTAAATTCAAGAAGTGCATGACTGATGTAGTGAAGCGTAATGCAAAATATATCAAGATACTATGATCAGATGGTAGTGGGAGCACCTCTAAGGATAGTTTAGGAGCCATTTATCAGAGGATGAGATTAAATCTCAAGTTGTCTACACCGGGCATACCCCAACTGAATGGAGTAGCGGTAAGAAGGAGTAAGACTCTTATGGAAATGGTTAGATAGATGATTAGTTATTTAGAATTATTAAATTTATTTTATGGATATGCCCTAGAAACATTATTTCATATGAATGTTTGTCTGTTTGTGTGATATCCTAGAAAAATGAAGGTTGATTTATTTAATAGTCTAAAAGATCATAAGGTGACTGTTAATATGAACACTAGATTTTTGGAAAAGGACTATGTATTAAATCACAAACTCATGTATAAATTGTTTCAAAGGATGTGAGAGGAAAACACAAAGTATAGTACTAATTGTACAAGATAATATACCACAAGTAAAACACAAAGGATTTGAGAAATGAAATTCCTAAACATCTCCACTTGATTCTCTTGAACACCTTCTTGTACCCCCCCTTTGATCTTGTAATGGATCTTGGGGTGGGTCATGGTTAACATTGTCTCCACGTTGATTCTCTATTTTTATTCCTTTTCTAGCTTTTCGTCTCTCTCATTTTCTAGCTTTTCGGGTCGAATTTCTCAATTTTCTGCATTTTTATATTTTCCAGTGATTTTTCCCAAATTTCTTGATGTACTCCTCTTCAAGTTTGATAATTTTAGTGTCATTTCCTGTAAGAATTTCACACATATCACAATATTTTCCAACCAACATAGATCCAATAAAATACAAAAATAAAAGACTCAAAACACAAGAAAAATACACAAAAACCACACAAAAACAACTCTAAATTTTTGCAAATTTTGACATTAAACAGCGTGACACGTTTGATACACAATTGCGTATAGCATTTTATCGTAGTGGGAAGATTGTTCTACAACCTGATAGATTTATGTTTTAGGAAAGTCGTGAGACTTGGTCCCTAGTAAACATGTAATCGGCCCATAGATACGACGAAGCACTACAAGATCAAAATGCAGAATCTTAGTAAGTCGCAATGAATTTTGAAATAAAATCTATGGATTCTAAATCAAATTTGGGAGCTTGTAGAACCACTAAATGTGGTAAAAGCTATTGGAAGTGGTCATACAAAATAAAAGAGGATCATACGGTAAGGTGAAAACCTTGGAAGCAAAGCTTGTTGCGAAAAGGTACACTCAGAAAGAAGGGTTCGATTATGAGGAAACCTTTTTCGCCAGTGGCTATGCCTATCTCGATCCGAATTCTTTTATTTATTGCTGCTCATATTGAGATGTGAGGTATAACAAATGGATGTCAAAATAACTTTCGTGATTGGAAGTCTTAAGGAAAACATCTATATGAAGTAACCAGAGTGATTCATTGCAAAGGGCTAAGAGCATTTTGAGTGTAAGCTTAAAATAGTCCATAGATGGACCAAAGCAAGCTTTAAACTCAAAGTATATCTGTTTTGATGAGGAAATCCAGTGACATGGATTAAATCAAAGCTCGGATGGGTCTTGTGTATTGAAAAGAGTGATGGAAACATGGTGGTATTTCTTGTACTATACGTAGATGATATATTGCTCATTGGAAATAATGAAAGAGTATTGTCGTGCGTATTGGTATGATTGATAAAACAGTATGTAATGAAGGACTTAAGAGAAGCAAATATATTCTTGCGATTATCTCAATATAGTGATAAGGTTCACAAAAAAGTATATTGCGATTATCTCAAGCTTCGTACAATGATACAATCCTTACTCATTTCAACATATGATTCTATCTAAGGAAATGTGTCTTAAGACACAAAAGAAGATAAAGGAGATGCAGGCGGTTCCTTATGCTTCGGCGAATAAGGAAGCCTAATCTAAGGAATGCTATGCATGAGAATGGATATCTGTATTGCTGATGGCATGATCAGTGGGTATCAAGGTAACCTGAAACAAATATGTTGAACTATAGTAAGACATATATTTATGCACATGAAAAGGACTAGAAATAATATGTGTGCTTACCGGACAGATTCATTGCTTCTTATAGGGTACATAGATTCAGTCTTTCAAATAAGATAGGGACTACAATAAATGCACCTCAAGGTTATGTATTTAATTTTAGAAAGTAGAGTCATAATATAGAGGAGTTCATGTAGAATTCTTTTTTGGACTCCACTATGGAAAGATGATAAATTGGAGCTTCTGAGGTAGCCAAAGTATCTGTATGGCTCTAGAAACTTTGTAATGGACTTAGATGTAATTCTAAGTTTGCAATAAATTATCTCAATTTATTGTGATAATAATGGTGCAGTTGCAAGCTCAAAGGAATCACAAGTCCATAAGACAATTAAACACATTAAGCGCAAGTACCACCTCTTACGAGAAATCCTATGATGAGGGGAAGGTTGTTGTTGCCTAGATTGCATTGGAAGATAACCTAGTAAATCCATTTACAAGGACCTTAAGGCGAAAGTTTTAAATGGTCATGTAGTGGGAGTGGGAATCAAATGTATGGTAGTTGACATGACAGCATAGTCTTTTAGTATAAGTGGGAGATTGTTGGATTGTATACTAAAAGTCTAGCTTTCTATATGAACGATGTTATAACAAATAATTTGAAATGAGAATCATTTGATCAAACATTTTTCATATTATAATTTATTTATATGTTATTGCAAAAGTCTACTTATTTTATACTATAGATAATATGGTGTGTGGCGTAGCACTGAAGATCATGTTGTCAGCTTTTTATAAAGTATAAATAGATGCTCACAATCGAAATAGACAGGGACAATCTATGGGATAGTTGTAGTGTGATTTAGTATTAGTATGTCTTGACTATAAACTCGCATTAGTATGCTTTGTGTGTATTGAGCAGGACCTCTTGAGATCGTTCAATTATACCGACTATATAGGAGAACTTGACCTCATTTATTATGAATGTTCGTGATCTTAATCCATATACAATAATCTCGACACATAAGCCAGTATATATCTCTTTGATTTGAGATTTATTTATTAAATCAACAAACTCGTTGAGTTGGAAAATAGTGATATCTCAATGGTGTGATGTTGATTGTAGAAAGAATCTGTGTCCTATTAAATAGGTTGATGGTGCCCCCTTGAGGAGCTCATAAGGATTATCATATAAACCCTGCAGGTGGATTTATTCCGGCATGATAACAAGGTTGAGTGGTACTATGATGGGCGTTTTCTCAACACACAATAATCCCCAAGTATGAAGATGTGATTGTAGTTTACATAAGCGACCAAGTTATATTATCGAACCCAAAGGACGATTGGTTATCAATTTATTACTCCCTCCGACCACTTACAAGGTAACCGTTTGCTGTTTGCATGTGGACAATTCTAAGGTCTTTATTTGCTTTTTGCACGTGGATTAAGGAGTATTATTATTATAGGTAAAGTGGGTAGTTGTACTAGAGGGAAGTGGTGGGTCATATTGTGTACTTTCTTTACTAAATAGAGGAAATTGAAACCTTTGAAGCGGACGCCAGGAATAGTGAAATGAGTACCTTGTAAGTGGCGGAAGGTAGTATTATCTAAATTAAAAGAAACTAATTTTTGGCAATTTAAGTGGAGAGTAATGTTTTATCTAATAGACAAAATAATTAAATAACAAATAAAATAATGACTGTAGAGAATAAACGAGAGTTGACAAGTGAGAAGATAGGTAGCTCTTTGGGCCATCCAGTTTCACTAACTAATCTGCCTTCCATCTGTTAATGTCCGACTCTGCCTTATGGAATATGGACGCATCACTAAATCATGCAAATCTATTCTATAGACTCAAGTAAACAAATGTGTAGCACATGTGAATTACCTCGGAGCAAGAACATAACTACACCCCCTTTCTAGGTACTATCAATATCAATTATTTCCCGTACACTAAGTACTCTAACCCGATATGATCTTCCTTTATAGGTACTATGTAATTATCCTCTTTATCCTACTTACTAACCCGAATCCAATTCAATTAATAAGATAGTTCTAGTGAAGCTTTGGAGTCCCCTCACTTAGAATTATAACATAAAATACTGCTCAGCAGTGAACGCACTCAATCAATAACCAAGATATTTATTCAGACTCTACATAACAGTTAATGATGCACAAAACAACTCTGAGTATGAATTAAAAATGCATTATCTTATATAAAATAAATCCACAAGTAGTGTTGTACGGAGTATACACATGGAAGTTTAATTAACTAGATAAAAACCTTCATAAACCCTAGAACTACCAAAACGGTTCTAGCCCATGATGTTTCGAAGAACGTTTATGGTAATTGGATAGATCTTTCTCATAGTCTTAAAAATTACAAGAAATATTAAGTTGCGAAGTGAACCCTAGATGTGGGCGCCATTGCTTCACGCTCCGTCTTGAATCTTCACTTGTTCTCACTTGATTCGCTGCTCGAATCTCTCTCTACAACTCCTGTGGATGGAGTTAGGGTTTGGATGTGGAGTAAGATGGATGAGGAATCTAACTCTCTTTTTGATGTGATCGACATCCCTTTTTATACTTGTAACTTCTCCTTATGGACCTGTACTGGGCTTTTTCGTGGAAAACACATACATGCACGCACTGGAGATGAAATCCTGATGTTTTGGCATTGACGTATCCTAATTCGACTAGACTGAAATTGGTCAAACTGGAACCCCTTGGTCGAACCACGATCGAACGGCGTGTCTGTAATTTGAACTTCGTCTCAGTCTGCAGCGCGACTTGACTTGTGTAGTTTGACTTGGATTCACTTGGTCAAACGGTGCCTCCTTGGTCGAACTGCACCTTGAAAAATGTGTTTTCCAATTCTGAGAACTTCTAACCTGTTTTCCTATACAAATATATACAAATAGCCTCAGTAACATCTGATTCGTGGATTTTCTATAAACAACCCAATTTGTCTTGATAATAGAACAAATCATACTCAATTTCCACCCAAATCAGAGATCAAAATACATGAATTATCACTCTCATCAAACCACCAAACATACATATTGCTCACCCCGAGGCAACAAAATCATAACTAGGCAAGAGAATGTAATCATGAGATCCTTATAACAAGCACAACCTATTCCATTACATGCAATTATATCAATTCAAAACATGCATTCATCCATCATATCTTTCATCAATGCAAAAATATCAATCAATCACAATACTTTTACTAATCCAAAATCATCTAGCTCACTAGGTAAGTGTTTACTCTCGCTCTCAAGTGTAAGAGAATATAGATAAAGTGACTAACTTCACTAGTAGAGAATTACCTTGGAGAGTTGCTTTTCATCAAACAACATTAATTCTTCTTCTTCTTATTCATTCAAACAAGACTCTAAGCCAAGTTCTAGAATAGAAACATATGAACGATACTCTCAAGAATAAACTGTCATGCATTAACGTAGCATGATTAACAAGCTTAAATTCTAACATGGGTAATAGATTTCCTAAGCACTCTTCAAAGTATGAAATCAAAATCAATCTCTACATAAACTACAAGTAATAATGGTACATGCCTATTGTCAATAACATCAACATATATCAAAACAAGTGCACATGCATAAATAAGAAGAATCATCATCACTAGCAAATCAAACATCATCATCTAATGTATCCATCCTCCAACACCATGAATATCAATCTCAAGTACATACCACTCACACATAAATCTCAAACAAATACTCAACCACCCACACAATGCTCCACTTTCCAAATGCAAAAGAAGAAGGGAGATGAGAAGAAACAGATAAAGGAAAAACCTGGCGCTCTTTACTCCTCCAGAGCATCATCATCATCACTGATCTCCATACGCCATAAATCAAAATCCCTTTGAAGAACAAAAAGCTTCCTATCAACCTCTCGATAGTTAGCCTGCATCTCTTCCAACTTTCTATCCATAGCATCATACCTCAGGTTGAGTGTGTTGGCGTTTGATCATTTGGTTAACATAAACTGTTATGGTTCCATACATTTCTAACAGTCAGCGAAAGCATGAAAATAAGAAATGTATTACCTTTCACCGGGGTATGTTGGAGAAGATGGATTCTCGCCGGCAGCCTGTGCAGCCTCCCCGTTTTGGGCATAACTCTCTCATCTAATATCGGATTTGAGTTATGTATGCGCCAAAACGATCCTCTCTTCCATGGATTTCCATCAGTATATCACAAGTTGAGTTCTGATGTTTTTATGATTTTATAAAAATCATAGAAGGTGGCGGACAGCAGCAGCAAACAACCTTCCAGTCTTCTACTGTATTCCCAAGTCCAATCTCGAAGTCATGTGGGCGACGATCCTCAAAATTTTCTCAATCTGTTGTTCCCTCACCCTCCTCACAGTGTTAGACATGATTAATCTCATAGATTAGGATTTCTGGACAACCGACATGACTTATATATAGGCTATAGCAGGGACCAGGAGGAGATATTAGAGTTGGGCCTCTATTGGGCTTAAGTATCCAAGTTTAGACCAAAGCTTATACTTAAGTCCAATAATAATAATATATACTACTAAAATATTATTACTGCACTATCGTTCTAATCCCGTAATTACGTTATGGGCTCCTTCTTATTATGAACCCGTTAGTCTCCCCATGGTTTAGATATACAATGTCCATTAATTAATTAAATTACTGACAACTTCATTAATTAATATCTCATCCGAGAGTAGTATCACTCAACCTCATTATCATGCCGGAATAAATCCACCTGCAGGGTTTACATGATAATCCTGATGAGCTCCTTAAGGGGACATCATCAACCTATAACGGATATTAATTCCTTCTACAATCAACAACACACCGTAGAGACATCACTATTTTCCAACTCACAGAGTTTGTTGATTTAACTACATGTAAATCTCACCAATTGATGAATCAAAGAAATACATATTGCCCTACTTATCGAGGTTATTGTATAGGGATTAAGAGTACGAACATCCATAATAACAAAGATCAAGTTCTCTTATATGGTTAGTATAAATCAAACGATCTCAAGGGGTCCTGCTCAATACACACGAAGTGCAACAAATATGATTCTATAATCAAGATAAACTAATACCAAATCACACTACAACCATCCCGATAGAAAGTCCCCGTCTATCTCAGTTGTGTGTATCTGTTTATACTTTATAAGGAAACTGATAATATGATCTTCCGCGTGTTGTCGCACAACATATTATCAACAGTATAAAGTAATTGGACATCGGACATATAAATAAATTATAAGACGCAATCATTTGATCATTGATTCTCATTTCAAATAAATTGTTAACATTGTCCATACTAAAGCTAGACTTTTAATATATAATCCAATAATCTCTCAATTATACTAAAAGACTATGCTATCATGTCTTCTGCCATACATCTGATTCCCACTCCCACTACATAATCATCAGAAGATCTCGCCTTAAGGTCCTTGTAAATGGATTTAATAGGTCATCATCCGGTGCAATCTTGGTGACAACAAACTTTCCCTCATCATATAATTTCTCGTAACAGGTGGAACTCGCGCTCCATGTGTTTAATTGCTTATGGTCTCGTGATTTCTTCAAGTTTGCAACTGCACCATTATTATCACAATAAATTGTGATAACCTTGGGCAAACTTAAAAACACTTCGAATTCCATCATGAAGTTTCTAGAGTTATATAAATTCTTTGGCTGCCTCAGAGGCTCCAATTCATCATTTTTCCATGGTGGAGTCCGAAATATATTTCTATATAACACTCTTCTATTTTATGACTCTACTTCCTAAAATTAAACACATAACCTTTGAGGTGGATTTACTGCCGTCCCATCTAATTTGAAAAATCTGAATCTACGTAACCCATAAGAAACAGTGAATCTGTTCGATAAGTCCACATTATTTCTAGTCCTTTTCTGGTACTTCAAAATTATATGTTACCACAGTTCAACATTATTGTGTTTGGTTACCTTGATACCCACTGTCCATGCATTTAGCAAAGCAGATATCCACTCTCGTGCATAGCATTCCTTAGATTAAGCTTCCTTATTTGCCGAAGAATAAAGAACCGCTTCCATCTATTTTATTTTCTTTTGTGTCCTAAGACACATTTTCTTAGATAAAGTCACATGCTAAAACAAGTAGGGATTGTATCATTTCATGAAGCTTGAGACAAGCATAACATCCTTTCTTGTGATCCGTATTACCGTGATCAAAAGAATATATTTTGCTTTTCTTAAGCCCTTCATTTTATACTACTTTATCAACCATACCCATATGCCCAAAAATAGTTTTTCATTGTCTCCAATGAGCAATATATCATCTACATACAATACAAGAAATACCTCCACATTTCTGTCACTCTTTTCAATACACCACACACATCCGCGCATTGGTTAAATCTATATGACTGGATTACATCATCAAAACAGATGTGTCATATTCTCAAAGCTTGCTTTAGTTCATCGATGAACACTTTTAAGCTTACACACAAAATGCTCTTAGCCCTTTGCAATGAATCATTCTAGTTGCTTCACATAGATATTTTCCTCAAGACTTCCAATCAGGAAAGCTGTCTTGGCATCTATTTGTTATTCCTCATATTTCATATGAATAGCAACAGATAAAAGAGTCCGGATCGACATTGGCATAGCTATCGGCAAAACAGGTTTTCTCATAATCGAACCCTTTCTTTCTGAGTTACCTTTTCGCAATAAGCTTTGCTTCCAAGGTTTTTGCCTTACCGTATGATCCTTTTTTATTTGGTATGACCACTTCCAATGACTTTTACACTATTTAGTAGTTCTACGGGCTCTCAGATTTAATATAGAATCCATAGATCCCATTTCATAATTCATTGCAACTTAATAAGATTCCGCATTTCGATCTTGTAGTGCTTCATCGTATCAATGGGCCGATTTCATGTTTACTAGGGACCAAGTCTCACGACTCTCCCAAAATATATATCTTACGGATTGTCGAACAATCCTTCCACTACGACAAGGCACTACACGCAATTGTGTATCAGACATGACATGCGTTGCAGTTTACCTTGTGGTATCTCCTCTTGTACAATTGGTACTTATACTTTGTGTTTTCCCTCTCACTTTCTTTAGAACAATTTATACATAGATTTGTGATTTATTACACAGTCCTTTACCAAAAATCTAGTGTTTGTGTTAACAATCACCCTTCGATCTTTTGGACTAAATAAATCACCCTTCATTTTTTTAGGATATCCCACAAATAGACAAACATTCATACGAAATACTGTTTGTAGTGCATACCCATAAAATGAATTTAGTAATTCCAAATAATTCATCATCTATCTAATCATTTCCATAAGAGTCTTTGTCTTATTATGATTAGAAAATGCGTTATTAATTTCAATTTGTTGCATCCGTGGGATAGACATGATTTAAGAGCGTACAAATTGTTACCTACGTACCATAACAGATTATAGTTCCATCCTTCATTACTATGACCATGTCATTTAAATGAAATGGAGTATCCATCCGTATATGCATAGAAAATGAAATGAAATTCTTTCTATGAAAATATACATAAAGACAATTTCTCAAAATCAACCATTTATTCATATCGTAAGATAACAACAATCACTACTCTTGTATCATACCCATGTATTCAATTATCTCATCATCACTTAGTTACACGCTTTTAGTAATTCCGATATCTACACACAACGTGTCAGTAGATTCCATCACTAACCATGCTTCAACAACTAGTGAATGAGATACTAACCTTGTTCACATCTTGATGAAAGTTGATTTCCTTCGCCACTTGTTTTTTCAAAAGTTTTCCATCGAATACAACCTCTTGTAATTCAGGTGGAACTTACTAAAAACATCTAGCCAAATTTTGGAGAATAAAATTGACCTACGTTTCCTTTTCAATTTCTATCCATGTTTTTCAATTCATTCATAAGTCAACCATGACCTTTTGCCTTTTAAGCTTACTCAGGTATCCGAAGAATCACATGAGACCATCATATTTCTATGAATCTCTCACCTCTCCATTAGAGACTTTAATAGGCATCATATGATATCATTAGTGAGAACACATATATATTTTCCTAAGTAGTAAAATTCGAAACCAAGATTCTTTTCTAATCATCTAATTTTGGACTTGTAATATGTTTTCTTTTAGTAAACAATAAGCGAGATAAACCATTCGAAAAATACAGAGAATCACATAAATATATACACCGATCAAATCTTCGAATTTATCCATTTATATTAATTCTCTCAAAATAATATAAAAATAAAATTCACCAACATCTCAAGCACCGTGAGTCTGCATGCCACGATAGTGTGGATGTATACAAACTCTTGTTGGCTTTTGGATCATTTGGTTTAGCGTGATCCGTTAGGAAATCAAGTAAACAATTACAGCGGAAGTAAAATAAAAGTTTACCTTTCTTCACGGTTGATGTAGAGGATGAATCGTTGCAGAGAACTATCTCTCGATCAATCTGCTTCTCTTATTTTCTCACGTCAAAAACGGCGCAGAGTGTAGGTTTTCAGAAGCTGAGATGACTTATATATTGGGCTACAGCAGGGACCAAGAGGATAAATTGGGTTGGGCCTCCATTGGGCTTAAGTATCCAAGCTTAGCCCAAAGCTTATACTTAAGTCCAATAATAATAATATAGTCCACTAAAATATTATTACTGCACTGCCTTTCCGATCCCAAAATTACGTTTTGGGCTCCTTCTTATTATGAGCCCGACATTCTCCCCATGTTTAAGATATACAATGTCCATTAATTAATTGAGTTACTGACAACTCTATTAATTAATATCTCATCCGAGAGTAGTACCACTCAACCTTATTATCATGCCGGAATTAATCCACTTGCAAGATTTACATGATAAACCTTATGAGCTCCTCAAGGGAACATCATCAACCTATGTCGTACACGGATTCCTTCTACAATCAACAACATACCATAGAGATAGCACTACTTCCCAACTCACCGAGTTTGTTGATTTAATACATGTATATCTCACCCATTGATGAATCAAAGAAATATATACTGCCTTACATGTCGAGGTTATTGTATAGGGATTAAGAGCACGAACATCCATAATAACTGAGATCAAGTTCTCCTATATAGACAGTACAAGTCGAACGATCTCATGCGGTCCTGCTCAATACACGCTAAGTGCACTAATGTGATTCTATAGTCAAGACAAACTAATATCAAACCACACTACAACCATCCCGATAGATAGTCCCCGTCTATCTCGATTGTGAGCATCTGTTTATACTTTATAAGGAAACCGATAATATGATCTTCCACGTGTTGTCGCATAACATATTATCTACAGTATAAAGTAAATGGACTTTTGCACAAACATATAAATAAACAATTTATAATATGCAAAACGTTTGATCAAATGATTCTCATTTCAAATAAAATTGTTAAAACATGTTCAATACAAAAGCTTGGCTTTCAGTATACAAACTAACAATCTCCCACTTATACTAAAAGACTACACTGCCATATCTGCTGATACACATCTAATCCCCATTCATTCTATATGCCCATCGAACGCTTTCACTAGAAGACTCTTAGTAAAAGGATCAGCCAGGTTATCCTCCGATGCAATCTTAGCGACAATGACCTCCCCTCTTTTAATGATGTCTCGTATCAGGTGGTACTTGCGCTCAATGTGTTTACTCGCCTTATGGGCTCGTGGTTCCTTCGAGTTTGCTACTACACCACTATTATCACAATGAATTGTGATCGCTTTGGGCAAACTAGGAATCACATCCAAATCCATTAAGAAGTTCCTGAGCCATACTACTTCTTTAGCTGCCTCAGAGGCTGCTACATATTCAGCTTCCATGGTGGAGTCCGCAGCGCATTTCTGCTTTACACTCCTCCATATTATGGCTCCTCCTCCAAGAGTATACACATAACCCGAGGTGGATTTACTAGCATCCCTATCTGACTGGAAATCCAAATTAGTGTAACCCAAAGGTAATAAAGTATCTGCCCGATAAATCAACACATAATCTCTAGTCCTTCGTAGGTACTTCAAAATATGCTTTACCATAGTCCAATGCCCTTGTCCTGTATTACTTTGATACCTACTGACCATGCCCACGGTATAATAGATATCCGGTCTCGTATATAGCATAGCATACATGAGGCTTCCTACTAATGAAACATAAGGGACCAGCTTCATTGCCTCTATTTCTTGTTGTGTCTTTGGACACATTTCCTTAGATAGTGGTATTCTATGTCTGAAAGGTAGAAAACCTTTTTTGGAATCTTGCATACTAAAACGAGTCAGGATTGTATCAATATATGAATCTTAGGATAAGCACAACATTCTTTTTCTTGCTATCCCTTATTAATTTGATCCCAAGAATGTGTCCGGCCTCTCCTAAGTCCTTCATTTCAAACTGCTTGGACAACCATACACTTATGCCCGACAATACCTTTACATTATTTCCAATGAGTAGAATATCATCTATGTAGAGTACAAGAAATACCACTACATTTCCGTCACACTTCTTGTACACATATGATTCATCCGGACATTGAATAAATCCATATGACTGGATTACTTTATCAAAACGGATGTTCCATGATCTTGAAGCTTGTTTCAATCCATAAATGGACCTTTTAAGCTTACACACAAGATGCTCTTCGCCCTTTGCAATGAATCCCTCTGGTTGCTTCATATAGATGGTTTCCTCAAGACTTCCATTCAGGAAAGCTATCTTGACATCCATCTGCCATACCTCATAATCCATATGAGCAGCAATAGACAAAAGAATCTGGATTAACTTAAGCATGGCCACAGGTGAGAATGTTTCCTCATAATCGATTCCTTCTTTCTGAGTATATCCTTTAGTCACAAGCCTTGCTTTAAAGTTTCCACCTTACCATCAGATCCTCTTTTTCTTTTATAGATCCATTTGCATCCAATAGCTTTTACACCATCGGGTGGTTCTACAAGCTTCCAGAATTGATTATAATACATGGATTCTATTTCAGATTTTATTGCTTTTTGCCATAATTAAGCATCTTTATCTTGTAGTGCCTTATTGTAACTCTATGGGTCAATTTCATGTTCACCAGGGACCAAGTTAGATGACTCTCCCAATCCCATGAATCTATCTGGTTGTCTCACAACCCTCCCACTACGACGAGGCTCCGCAGGTAATTGTGTATCAGGTGTGACACGCCGTGCAGTGTCCTGTGGTATATCCTCTTGTACAGTTGGTATTATGTTTGGTGTTTCCTCTCTTACTTCTTCTAGAACAATCTTACTCATGGGTTTGTGGTTCATTACGTAATCCTCTTACAAAAATCTAGTGTTCATGCTAACAATTACGTTTTGGTCCTTTGGATTATAAAACAAACCACCCTTCGTTCCTTTAGGATATCCTACAAACAGACATACTTCCGTACATGACTCTAACTTATCAGTATCCATTTTCAACACGTGCCGGAGTACCCCAAATTCGAAAGTATTTCAGACTAGGCTTTTGCTTAGACCACAATTCAATGGGTGTGGAAGCTACTGATTTAGAAGGTACTAAGTTAAGAATGTAAGCCGCTGTTTCTAAGGCATATCCCCAAAACGAATTAGATAAATCCGAATAACTCATCATTGATCTTACCATTTCCATAAGAGTCCTATTCCTTCTTTCCGTTACACCATTCTGCTGGGGTGTGCCCGGTGCAGACAATTGGGATTCAATCCCTTGCTCTGATAAATAATTCCTAAACTCTCCCAAGAAGTATTCGCCACCACGATCAGATCGTAGTGTCTTGATATATTTTCCAAGTTGCTTTTCCACATCAGCCTTGTACTCTTTGAATTTATTAAAGCACTCAGACTTATGGCGCATCAAATAAATATATTCGTATCTAGAATAATAGTCAATGAAAGTGACGAAATATTCATAACCACCTCTTGCCTGGACAGACATAGGACCACATAAATCAGAATTAACCATTTCCAACAAATCCTTGGCTCTATACCCCTTTGCCTTAAAAGGCCTTTTGGTCATTTTTCTTTCAAAGTAGGATTCGCAAGTTGGATAATTTTTCACTACTAATGAACTCAGAGGTCCATCAGCTATCAATCTTTGAATCCTACTCAAGTTAATATGACCTAGTCTTAGATGCCAAAGATATGTTTGGTTCATTTTAGAAGGTTCTTTTCTCTTATTAGTAGATATATAATTCATTTCAATTTGTTGCACCGTGGGAGAAATTGGATTAAGAGTATACAGATTATCTATCAATGCACCATCATATATAATAATTCTTTCTTTCCTTATAACAATTTTGTCATTAAAAGAAATAGAATATCCATCCATAAACAATTTAGAAACCGAAATTAAATTCTTTCTAAAATGAGGTACATAAAGACAATTCCTCAAAACAAGAGTTTTATTCTTATTGAAAGATAAATAGACGTCTCCCACTGCAACTGCCGCTATTCTTGTAGCATTCCCCATGAGTATGGTAATCTCGCTATCACTAAGCTGTCGGGTTTGATGGAACCCCTACAAAGAATTGCAGACATGGTCAGTGGCTCCCGTATCTACACACCAAGTGTCAGCAGATACAGCCGCTAAACACGATTCAACAACTAGTATAAAAGACTTACCATTCTTGTTCCCCTTCAGAAAAGGGCAGTCATCCTTGTAGTATCCCGGCTGCTTGCATTTGAAGCACTTGCCTTTAGGCTTCTTGATCGCACCAGCGTTTGCTTTTACTTGGTTTACCGGTGCTGAATTTCCTTGCTTTTTTCTTTTTCCTACCGCCTCTCGGACTAGGATGAGCAGCATTTTCAGTAACATGAACCTGAGGAGGTCTACAAAATAGTTCTTCCGCCGCCACAAGTTCTGTCAGAAGTTCCGCCAATGTGTACAAATATTTGTTCATACTATAGTTCAGGCGAAACTGCTCAAAACTCCTAGGCAAGCTTTGGAGTATGATATCGACCTGGGTTTCCCCATCGATTTCAACTCCAAGAACTTCCAACTCATTGAGTTGGCCTATCATCCTAAGGACATGCTCCCTTACGGGAGTGCCCTCAGCCATTTTGGTATTCATTAGAACAGACATGCCCTTCGACCTAGCAGGACGACTCTGATGTCCGAAGAGTTTCCTAAGATTATGCATCATATCATAGGGAGTCTCCATAGCTTGATGCTGAGTTTGAAGTACATTTGACATAGAAGCCAAAATGTAGCACTTAGGCATCCTATCAGCTTTGACCCACCTATTAAAAGCAGCTCTTTGCTCTTTGGTAGAGTCATCAGTAGGTGCCGGAGGACATTCCTCAGTGAGAACAAAAATATAATCTTCAGCAGTTAAAATAATGTCAATGTTTCGCTTCCAGTCAATATAATTAGTGCCAGTAAGTTTATGCTCTTTAAGTATAACAGAAAGTGAGTTGAATGCCATTTGAAAATCCTGAGAATCATAAATAAATAAACAGATCAAACACTTCGAATTTATCAATTTATATTGATTTCCTTAAAACAATATAAAATAAAATTCACCAATATCTCAAGCACCGTGAATTTACATGCCACGTTAGTGTGGACATATAAAAACCCGAACATTTACAAGAGAAGGTTTTACCCATTAATATCATTTATCAACCTAACTTTATGATAAAATAATTAATAGTCGTTTCCTTTTTAGCCATGTAAATAACAGTAGTGACTTCGTTGGGGAGGATACTGATTATTTATACCTAAGTGTGTACCATTATTTGATCCCAAGTCCATTGCACAAGCTTGTGTGTCTTACAGTTAGAGAAGTACACACGCGCTTGGATAACTTCCTATGATCATCATAAAGAAGTTTGTACTAGTGATCCGTGAATAAACCCATCTGTTGTGGAGGAAGGCCTATTACCAACATACAGGTTTACTCACATCACTTACAAACCAATAATGGAGGCCATGAGAATTTATTTACCAATCCCCTCTCCCACTTAGTTATTTAAACATCGAGGGTTTTTAACATGCATATAATATTCAGTAATAAAATATACATCCTAGCATGCTTCCATTTTAAGTAATTTAAAAAAATAAATCACATAGAACATGCACATATATAATAATTAATTGTCAAATAAAAACAATTAAATCAATTATATATATATATATATATATATATATATATATATATATATATGAATAAAGGCATAAATGGGCAAATAAAGCAAATTGGCCCAGCAGGCCCAAAATAGCAATTAGCACAAAATGAGCAGCAAAAACAATTGAGGCCCATTAACTAATTAAACAAGCCCAATAACCACATATCTAATAGACACGACATGTGCAGCCCATTACCATGCCCTATTCATGCCAGCCGCCTTCAGCAGCGCCCGCCTGCTGCTTCCATATGCCAGCTATCACCGGCGCGACTTGGTGGCCACTGCTTTCGGCAGTCATGCCGTCAGCCCACCGGAGTTGCGCCGACAGCTCACCTACCGCATGCCACTAACCATCTGCTATGTAGCCATCCTGCTCGACCGACAACAAACATACATGCCCGGCATCTGCAGTGCGAGGCTCCGCTCAAAACTTTCAGGCACGTTTAGAGCTCCAGTCAGCAATGCCACCCAACGTCTGGGTTCCTTTACCATCTGGAGTCTGCTATCAATCACCATCGCGAGATGATCCCTTCCAATGCTGCATTGTCAACGTTCATCAGTCGCACGCAGATAACAGACCCGATCAGTGATGATGAAACTTTGACCAGAAACAAGGGCGAACGCGATCGAAACTGAGTCAGACTCGCTCTGAAGGAATCTCAGACTCACCCAGAATCAGCAGTTCTGGTCTGATGCCTCCCACTGTAGCGTCGTCGACTTTCATCTTACAGCCCAGCCACACTAAGCCTCCAGCCCATTGCTTTCACCCGATAGCAATCCAGTCATGGCAAGGCTGCTCATCGCTGGCCATGCCTCTATTAATTGCTTACAACCATTCATGGCTTTCACCAGATGCTACCGTGCAGCCGTGTGGCTACCACCGCCGTGTTGGATTACCACCGTTGTCGTGTACAGACACACCCGCAAGCCTTTTGGCCTCAAGCCTCCAGCCCGTCAAAGTCTTTCTCGCCATCAACATTGGCCCGACAGCCATCATGGCTTTCTTCAATCTTTCAATCTCGCCTCCACCATCATCATACAGTCGTGGTGTGTGTGATGTCCAGGTGTTCAAGATTAAAAAAAAATCCAGCGTATATTAAACATATAGAGTTATATGAATAATTCAGAATTATACAAACCCTAATCATATCATGCAACTATCACCAGATTACACCACATAATCAAATAATCACATAAACACATATACGCAAGACTAACTAATCATATTTTACCACGAAACCAAAGCTCTGATACCAATTATTGGCTTTTGGATCGTTTGGTTTAGCGTGATCCATTAGGAAATCAAGTAAACAATTACAGCAGAAGCAAAATAAAAGTTTACCTTTCTTCAGGGTTGATGTAGAGGATGAATCGTTGCAGAGAACTACCTCTCGATCTTATGCTGTATGACCCAAGTCCAATCCTGATGCTGTGTGGGCAACAATCTGCAGGATTCTCTCAATCTACTTCTCTCATTTTCTCACGTCAAAAACAGTGCAGAGTGTAGGTTTCCAGAAGCTGAGATGACATATATTGGGCCACAGCAGGGAACAGTAGGAGAAATTGGGTTGGGCCTCCATTGGGCTTAAGTATCCAAGCTTAGCCCAAAGCTTATACTTAAGTCCAATAATAATAATACAGTCCACTAAAATATTATTACTGCACTGCCTTTCCAATCCCAAAATTACGTTTTGGGCTCCTTCTTATTATGAGCCCGATAGTCTCCCTATGTTTAAGATATACAATGTCCATTGATTAATTAAGTTACTGACAACTCTATTAATTAATATCTCATCTGAGAGTAGTACCACTCAATCTTATTATCATGCCGAAATTAATCCACTTGCAAGATTTACATAATAAATCTTATAAGCTCCTCAAGGGGACATTATCAACCTATGTCGGACACGGATTTCTTCTACAATCAACAACACACCATAGAGACAACACTACTTTCCAACTCACCGAGTTTATTGATTTAATACATGTAAATCTCACCCATTGTTGAATCAAAGAAATATATAATGCCTTACATGTCGAGGTTATTGTATAGGGATTAAGAGCACGAATATCCATAATAACTGAGATCAAGTTCTCTTATATAGACAGTACAAGTCAAACGATCTCATGCGGTCCTGCTCAATACACGCTAAGTGCACTAATGTGATTCTATAGTCAAGACAAACTAATACCAAATCACACTACAACTATCCCGATAGATAGTCCTCGTCTATCTTGATTGTGAGCACCTGTTCATACTTTATAAGGAAACCGATAATATGATCTTCCGCATGTTGTCGCACAACATATTATCTACAGTATAAAGTAAATGGACTTTTGCACAAACATATAAATAATCAATTTATAATATGCAAAATGTTTGATCAAATGATTATCATTTCAAATAAAATGCCAGTGGACATTCCTCAGTGAGAACAAAGATATAATCTTCAGCAGTTAAAACAACGTCCATGCTCCGTTTCCAGTCAACATAATTAGTGCCAGTAAGTTTATGCTCTTTAAGTATAACAGAAAGTGAGTTGAGTGCCATTTGAAAATCCTGAGAATCATAAATAAATAAACAGATCAAATACTTCGAATTTATCAATTTATATTGAATCCCTCAAAACAATAAAAAATAAAATTCACCAACATCTCAAGCATAGTGAGTCTGCATGCCACGATAGTGTGGACATATATAAACTCGAATATTTACAAGAGAAGGTTTTACCCAATAATTTCATTTGTCAACCTAACTTTATGACAAAATAATTAATAGTCGGTTTCTCTTTAGCCATGCAAATAACAGCAGTGACTCCGATAGGGAGGATACTTATTATTTGCATCTAAGTGTACACCATTATTTGACCTCAAGTCCATTGTGCAATCTTATGTGCCTTACAGATAGAGAAGTACACACGTGCTCGAATAACTTCCTACAGTCATCTTAAAGAAGTTTGTACTAGTGATCCGCGAATAAACTCATCCGTTGGGGAGGAAGGCTCTATTGCAAACGCGCAAGTTTACTCACATCACTTACAAACCAATAATGGAGGCCATGAGAATTTATTTACCAATCCCCTCTCCCACTTAGTTATTTAAACACCGAGGGTTTTTAACATGCATATAATATTTAGAAATAAAATATACATCTTAGCATGCTTCTATTTCAAGTAATTTTTTAAAAAAATAAATCACATAGAACATCCACATATAAAACAATTAATTGTCAAATAAAAATAATTAAATCAATTATATATTATGAATTAATAGCATAATTAGTGGATCAATCAAATGGGCCCAGCCGGCCTAGTAGCAACAAAAACACAAAAGGGGCAGCCCATTAACCCTGCCCTAATCATCCAACCGCCTGCTGCTCCCACATGCCAGCTATCACCGGTACTACTTGGTGCTGCTAATGTTGGCGGTTGTGCCGTCAGCCCACCGGAGTTGCCCCGACAGCCCAGACCTTGCAACATCACTGGCCCGCCATGGAAATGGCTTGCCGATCGCACGATCCATCATGCCGACAGTGACCAGTAATCATGTTGCTCTGCTACCTCGTCTCCTTCCGAATTCAATTGAGGACTGGTCAGAATTCCGCTAGTTTGCAGCGCAGACCACCAGAACCCATTGCCACTCCTTCTTCGTCAAACTCGACTGAAGCATAGCAGGCTCGACTGGAACAACTAGTTCATGTCTGACGCTGCCCACTCCAACCTCGTCTTCTTCATTAGCACAGCCACGCACAAGCAACATGTCCACTCCGTCGACTCACGCTAGGCCCACAGCCATCAGGGAGACCCGCTCAGATACTTCCATGAACTCACTCAGAGGTCGCTGAGGCCCAGTCAGAACCTGTTGTCAACTCGCACAGAACTACCAGTCTGCCTGCACGTCATTCATCCCACCTGGAAACAACACATCATGCACCAGTCGTGACAACAACATCCAGTTCTTGTCAACCCTGTCGCCGTTCTGTCGCTCAGTCGCCGTCAGTTCGTGAACCTCCAGGTCGCGCCGATGCATCGCCATGACTCGCCTTCGCCGTGCAGTCGTGGGATAGCCACCGCCGCATTGAACCCAGCAATAGTCACAGTCGACATCACTCTGTCGTCCATGGTGCAGCCTTTCACCAGGCACACCGGTCAGCGACTATCACAGTCGCCGTTCCGTGCCTTTCACGTCGCTCCATGGCTGAAATAGCCCGTCATGATCCTTTCACTTTCTTTCTTCAGCGACATCGAGCGGTGGAGAGATGATTGTGTGTGTGTGTGTCATGTGCAGCGTGTTCAATCAAAAAAATCACACACAAAAAAATGACAAAAGCACACGTATATTTCATTCAACAAAACACGTAGGATAATTGGATAATCCACACATATACCAAACCCTAATCACATGCTTTGTATACGACAAAAATCACACGTAAGGCTCAAACCCTACCTAACGTCTCATGTTTCACCATGAAACCAATGCTCTGATACGAATTGTTGGCTATTGGATCGTTTGGCTCAGCGTGATATGTTAGGAAACCAGTAAACAATAACAGTGGAACAATGTTTTAACAATCCGAACATTTACAAGAGAAGGTTTTACCCATTAATTTCATTTGTCAACCTAACTTCATGACAAAATAATTAATAGTCGGTTCCTCTTTAGCCATGCAAATAATAGCAGTGACTCTGATGGGAAGGATACTTATTATTCACACCTAAGTGTACACCATTATTTGATCCCAAGTCCGCGGCCTAAGCTTATGTGCCTTACAGATGGAGAAGTACACACGCGCTCGGATAATTTTCTACAATCATCAATAACAAGTTTATACCAGTGAACTGCATATAAACTCATCCAATGGGGAGGAAGGTCTATGCCAACATGCAAGTTCATGTGCATCACATTACAAACAATAATTATTTATTGAAGTCTGTACCAGTGATCCTTGAATAAACTCATCCGATGGGGAGGAAGGTCTATGCCAACACGCAACTTTACTCACATCACTTAGAAACCAATAATGGAGGCTGCGAGAATTATTTACCAATCCCCTCTACCACTTAGAAATTTAACAACGAAAGTTGTTACATGCATATAATATTCAAAAATAAAATAGCAACTTAGCATGCTCCTATTACGGCACATAAGGAAGTGAATCACAGAGAATCATGCATAACATATATAACAATAATCAATTATTAAATCAATTATAAACAATTATATATCAGCGAATTCGATTATTCCCCACCAAGCAAAAAAAGGGCAACGACTCCAGATTATCAAATTTTTGAAAATCTCCAAATTATCAAATTTTTGAAAATATCGATATCGACCATCGATATCGTCAAGATTATCGAAATCGATATCGACCAGATTATCAAATTTTGAAAAACTTCTAGATTATCAAAATTTTGAAACTATCGATATCGACGGTCAATATCGTCCAGATTATCGAAATCATCGATATTCTACCAAATTATCAAATTTTCAAAAATTTTCATATTATCAAATTTTTAAAATTTCCAGATTATAAAATTTTTGAAAAACTCCAGATTATCAAATTTTCGAAAATATCCAGATTATCAAATTTTCGAAATTTCAAGATTATTAAATTTTCAAAAATTTCCAAATTATCAAAATTTTGAAACTTCCAGATTATCAAATTTTCAAAAATATCCAGATTATCAAAATTTCAAAATTTCCAGATTATCAAATTTTCAAAATTTTCAAACTATCAAATTTTCAAAAATTTCCACATTATCAAATCTTCGAAACTTCCAGATTATCAAAATTTTAAAACTTCCAGATAATCATATTTTCGAAAATATCCAGATAATCAAAATTTTAAAATTTCCAGATTATCAAATTTTCAAAATTTTCCAGATTATCAAATCTTCGAAACTTCTAGATTATCAAATTTTCGAAAATATCCAGATTATCAAATTTTCCAAAATTTTCAGATTATCAAATTTTCAAAAATTTCCAGATTATAAAATTTTCGAAATTTCCACACTATCAAATTTTTAAAATTTTCCAGATTATCAAATTTTCAAAATTTTCTGATAATCAAATTTTAGAAAATTTTGAAATTTCCATATTATCAAATTTTCAAAATTCCAGATTATCAAATTTTTGTCGAGTGCCATCAAACGTATAGAGTATTCAATAAGAAACAATAATTTCTAAATCCTAGTCCACGTTTGACACAGATATATGGTATCTGAATAGGGTATACTAGCATAACATGAATACTTAAAGCCTTTCACCTTTTGACATAAACCCTAGCCTAACGTTTCACGCTTCACCACGAAACGAAGCTCTGATACCAATTGTTGGCACTCAATCATTTGGTTAACGTGAACCGTTAGGGTTCCATATATTTCTAAATCAGTGAAAGCAAGAAACATAGAAACATATTACCTTTCACCAGGTATGTTAAAGAAGAAGATGAATTCCCGCTGGCAGCCTGCGCAGCGTCATCGTTTTGGGCATAACTCTCTCATTTGATCTCCGATTTGAGTGATCTATGCGCCAAAACGATCCTCTCTTCAGTGGCTTTCTAAAGGTCCAGCACACGTCTAGTTCTGAGTTCTACACGATTTTAAAAAAATCGTGGAAGTTGATGAACAACTGCAGCAAACAACCTTCCAATCTTCTGTTGTATTCCCAAGTATAATCTCGACGTCGTGTGGGCGACGATCTTTGAGATCTTGTCAATCTGCTATTCCTTAACCCTTTCTCAGTGTTAGGAGTGAATTACTTTTCAGTTTTTCTTAGTTTCCGGACAGCTGAGATTACTTATATATGAGCTACATTAGGGACTAGGAAGAGAAATTAGAGTTGAGCCTCCGTTAGGCTTAAGTATCCAAGCTTAGCCCAAAGTTTATACTTAAGTCCAACAATAATATATATACCACTAAAATATTATTACTGCACTACTGTTCTAATCCCATAATTACATTATGGGCTCATTCTTATTATGAGCCCGTTAGTCTCCCCATGTTTAAGATATACAATGCCCATTTATTAATAAGTTACTGACAACTCCATTAATTAATATCTCATCCGAGAGTAGTACCACTCAACCTCATTATCATGCCAAAATAAATCCACCTGCAGGGTTTACATGATAATCCTTATGAGCTCCTCAAGGGGACATCATCAACTTATAACGGACACATATTCCTTCTACAATCAACAGCACACCATAGAGATAATAGTATTTCCCAACTCACCTCGTTTGTTGATTTTACTACATGTAAATCTCACCCATTGATGAATTAAAGAAATACATATTGCCATACATGTCGAGGTTATTGTATAGGAATTAAGAGCACGAATATTCATAATAAAGAGAACAAGTTCTCCTATATATTCAGTATAAATCAAACTATCTCAAGCGGTCCTGCTTAATACACACGAGTACACTAATGCGATTCTGTAGTCATGACAAACTAATACCAAATCACACTACAACCATCCCGATAGAGAGTTCCCTTCTATCTCGGTTGTGAGCATATGTTTATACTTTATAAGAAAACTGATAATATGATCTTCCGCTTGTTGTCGCACAACTTATTATCTACAGTATAAAGTAAGTAGACTATTGCATCAGACATATAAATAAATTATAAGATGCAATCATTTGATCATTGATTCTCATTTCAAATGAATTGTTAAAACATTATTCATACTAAAGCTAGACTTTTAGTATACAATCCAACAAATTGAACTCATGCAAATTCATGTAAAATTTCAACAAAACACCAAAAATTCAATACTTCAATTCCAACTAAGAATATGTTTAATCAACTTTCCCAATCTTCACTAAGCATAATTCACTTCAATTCAAAAGTTAAGAAATAAAAAAACATACCTTTATATCCGGACATGGTGTGTGTATGACGTTTGGCAAAAATCCCCAAAACTTAGTGGAACAGTCCAAAATGGTACTTAAATCCTCTAATTCTTGGACGTGGAAGTGTGTGGAGAGGAAGAATTAAGTGTAGGATGAGTTTAGAGTGAATTTCTTAAAGATCGAAACGAGAGCTCGGGGAAAGGTGATGGGAAAATGATCGAACAGAGCAGAAAAACTGCTTATATTCGAGACTTCCAGACCCAGTTCGACTCAAACTGCGTGGTCGAACTAGGCCTGCTTGGTTGAACTGGGTGTTTTTCTGCTGAAACTTGTGTAGTTCGACCAATTTGTCTTAGTCGAACTGCAGTAGGTTGGTCGAATTACACGTTTATAATCTGAAAAATCTCCCATGCTCAGCTCGACCATAATTCGACCAGTAAGTATTGGTCAAACTAGATGATTTTGGTTAAACTGACCTTCTATAAGATGAATAAACACTATGTAGTGCAGTTCGACCATTAAAAGTTAGTCAAACTATAAGAGTCTGGTTGAACTGGCTTCCGGGCATTTGTTTTTTGTGCTTTTCTTCATCCCCTGCAAAACTTCAGACTCTAAAACACATCAAGCATCAATTTAAGCAAAATCAATACCTAGAGAACCACTCTTAGACTGTATAAAAATCATGTATGTTACTCCGCTCAAACTACAAATTAATAAAACACTACCGAACACTAGGCAAATTGCAAAAAATAGATACATCAAAACCGGTTAAAGTAATATACCGTAAAAAATCAACTCCACTAGAAAACATTACAAAGAAAATATTATACTCTTAGTGCTACGATGAGGTAAGTACATGATAGCTAAGCACCTTAAATATAAAAATGGATTACTCACAAAATAAATTAAGTAATAAAACGGGAGGGTAAGCCCCCAACATGCACTCTTGTTTAACATCGGAGAGTCATGACAGTTGATCATTATGAAATTCACCTAGATTTTAAGTGGATTTTTGTGGCTTTAATTTAGTAATTGAGCATGATTTTAATGAAAATACTATTAATTGCTTGATTATTTGGAGAAAGGTATTTTTATTTATTTTTGCAGAAAAATGGGTGATTTTGATAAAAATGGATTCTACAAGTGAAGAGGAAGATGTGGGAGAAAACGGAGCTCGATTTGGAGTTGAAACGAGCAAGAACGGGCCAAAGGAAATTTTGTTATAAATTCCATTTTTGGTCCCATGAGCTAAATTATCCCACATTGATTACTTACTACAAATTCCTCTCACTCTACCACTATATGAACCCACTTGTCCCACATTGAAAACTCACTCAAATTTCTCTCATCCTTACTACTATAAATACCCTCTTCCATGAAAGCCACCATGGACCAATTCTCAACCATTAAATTCTCCATTAAATTGAATCATTTCCAAGATTCAATAGTTGAGAGGGCTTTTAAGTAAGACCTCCATAGTTGAGATCCCTCCCCCTTTCGGGGTGAGGGATCCGTCCGAAGTTTATATATTTTTTCTAGATTAGGATTTTATTATTTTCCAAGAAGGTGGGGACACCAAGGAAAGGATGATCCTCATGGATATAAAACTTCATTAAGGTGTAATCTAATCCTACTTATTATCTTTTTATTTTCTATGTTTTGGATGTTTAAGTGATGTTTAGATTATGGATTAATTTGTGATATTATTTAAATTGCAATCCCGGCTTTGATTAGTTTCATTTATGGATGCTTAATTGTTTAATCTATATGTTTGATTTGTGTGGTTAATTATCTAGTGCATGTGGTTAGAACGAGAGTTCAATTATGTGTTTTAGGAATTAATTTAATCATTTCATCATGTGGGTTATGTGGATTAATGTGGGAAGAGTTGGAGACGACCTCTCATGTTTAGAACTACATAAGTGGACACTAGAGAGGTTAGATCGAGAGGTCAATTAATCTAGTGAGGGGAACCCAACCTTAGTGAATTCATAGTACCTAGAAAGGGAATATTACCTATGATTTAGTACCTTTTAGGGAACTCGTACGTGTAATTAGTACCTATTGGGAGGTGTTCGCTATGGTATCGATCCTATGTGCTGCTTTGGGGTCTTTGTAAGGGCCTACATCCTCTTCATCTCGAGAGAGAGTTTAGGTGAAAATAGTGATCGCTCTTACTATGATAGCTTAAATTGGGAGGCAATTAGATGTGTTACATGATTGATCCATTTGAATTGCATCATGAAGATTTCCTTTGCATTGAAAATTCCAATAATATTGTAATTAGTTTCTTTTTTTGTTTTTATTATCTCTCTTCTCGGTCGTCCCTAACTAATACGAGACTATAACTTGAAGGCCACGAATCCTAAATTCCCTTGGGTTCGATATTTTGTTGCTTGGTCGCCCGGACTATTAACGACCAATCAAATGGCGCCGTTGCCGGGGAATTTAGTTGTATTTGTGACTTCGGATTTCGTTGAGTGTTAGGATAGGGACATTTTTATTTGATTTGTTTTTTTTATTTTATGGTTGTGTTTGTAGGGACGAAAGTATTGTGCCATGGTATTGGCCTTGAAGAGCAAAGGAGTGGTGCAAATTGAGGTAACGAACATCTTCTCAACTTAAATTCGACTTTGCCTAATTTAAGTTTGGGGGTATGTTCTCTTTGTTACTTGACTTTTCTACGGTTTGAATTAGAAAAATTGCATCAATGAACTCCTACTTGATCATATTGCACCGGCGCACGTTTAAGTCCTTACTCTTTTCTTTGGCACGTATTTTCTCCTTTTTTTGTTGTTTTTGTTTTTTTTGTGCTTTTCTTGCTTTCTTTTGCTTTCCATAAGGAGAAAATCTTTCTTAGCTCTCTTGTGCTTCATTGTGAGGAATTTTGAGGCTATGATGCTTGGTTGGAACTTGTGACTTGATGGATTTTTTTTGTGTACTTGTTGAGTTGTGGTTTGTGCTTGTTTTGTGTTTCTTTCACTACTACAGGCCCGTGAGATTTTTGAGCCTTAAAATCATGAAATCAAATGGTTTTTCCTTTCTTGTGTATGCATCATTCTTTTGTGTGCATTCTACAACTTGCCATTGTGTCTTCTTGAAACTGCACATGTGTGAAGATTGTTGGAAATGATTTAAGGCCATCTTTGTGTTGACAAGTCACTTAGCCAAATTAATTCTACCAAATGAAATTATTTCGTAGTTTGCCCCTTTGAGCTTATTATCCTTATTTCTTTGGCAACCTACAAATTTAGCCATTTTTATCCATATTTTATATCCTAATCACCTTTGTCAATTAGTAGAGGATTAATGGGGATGAAGTGGTTGAATTGAGCTTACAAGAGAGTTTGAAAAGAAAAAATGGTAAAAGTGCTAGAAAAGAGGGAGAAAAGATGAAAAAGAAAAATGGAGGTTGTGTGAAAAGAAAATTTGAGTGAAGCTTGTATAAAAGAAGCATAAAGGAGCTCTAATAGAAAAATGGAAAGAGAGCCATTGTAAAAAAGAGAGGAAAAAAAACTCAATAGTGGAAGAAAAAAAAAAGAAAAATAGTTCGTTAGTGTGTTGGATGGAAAATTACATTTTTCTTGAGGTGAAAAGAGAAAATGAGAGGATAAGAGTTGAAGTGATCAATCAACTTAAATTCTCTACTAATCTTGAGCTTACTTTTCCTAAATTTTCCTACCCAAGACCAAAGAGCCTACATTACAACCCCATTAAAGACCTTTTTGATTCAATAATTAACACATACAAGTGGTAGAGAGTTTAGACCTTTTGCAAGCATATGGTAATGACGTACATTTGAATTGATTTTTGAGAGTATACACTTCTCCCATACACCCCTTGAGTGTGAGAGTGAAAAGCAAAATCTAGAGAGGAGTAGTGAAAGTCTCACTTGCTTGCATATTTCCTAAATTTAATTTGTATGCATTTAAATTGATATCTTGTCGCTTGTTTTGATTGAATTGAAATAGCTTTGAAGTGACTAAATCTCATTGATATCTTGATTCAATTCTAGGTGAATTCCCCTCCTCGTTCTTTCTTTTCTTTCGTTGCTCGGGGACGAGCAACACTTTAAGTTTGGGGGTTTGATCGTTATGAAATTCACCAAGATTTTAAGTGGATTTTGTGGCTTTAATTTAGTAATTGAGCATGATTTTTATGAAAATACTATTAATTGCTTGATTATTTGGAGAAAGGTATTTTTATTTATTTTTGCAGAAAAATGGGTGATTTTGATAAAAATGGATTCTACAAGTGAAGAGGAAGATGTGGGAGAAAACGGAGCTCGATTTGGAGTTGAAACGAGCAAGAACGGGCCAAAGGAAATTTTGTTATAAATTCTATTTTTGGTCCCATGAGCTAAATTATCCCACATTGATTACTTACTACAAATTCCTCTCACTCTACCACTATATGAACCCACTTGTCCCACATTGAAAACTCACTCAAATTTCTCTCATCCTTACTACTATAAATACCCTCTTCCATGAAAGCCACCATGGACCAATTCTCAACCATTAAATTCTCCATTAAATTGAATCATTTCCAAGATTCAATAGTTGAGAGGGCTTTTAAGTAAGACCTCCATAGTTGAGATCCCTCCCCCTTTCGGGGTGAGGGATCCGTCCGAAGTTTATATATTTTTTCTAGATTAGGATTTTATTATTTTCCAAGAAGGTGGGGACACCAAGGAAAGGATGATCCTCATGGATGTAAAACTTCATTAAGGTGTAATCTAATCCTACTTATTATCTTTTTATTTTCTATGTTTTGGATGTTTAAGTGATGTTTAGATTATGGAATAATTTGTGATATTATTTAAATTGCAATCCCGGCTTTGATTAGTTTCATTTATGGATGCTTAATTGTTTATCTATATGTTTTATTTGTGTGGTTAATTATCTAGTGCATGTGGTTAGAACGAGAGTTCAATTATGTGTTTTAGGAATTAATTTAATCATTTCATCATGTGGGTTATGTGGATTAATGTGGGAAGAGTTGGAGACGACCTCTCATGTTTAGAACTACATAAGTGGACACTAGAGAGGTTAGATCGAGAGGTCAATTAATCTAGTGAGGGGAACCCAACCTTAGTGAATTCATAGTACCTAGAAAGGGAATATTACCTATGATTTAGTACCTTTTAGGGAACTCGTACGTGTAATTAGTACCTATTGGGAGGTGTTCGCTATGGTATCGATCCTATGTGTTGCTTTGGGGTCTTTGTAAGGGCCTACATCCTCTTCATCTTGAGAGAGAGTTTAGGTGAAAATAGTGATCGCTCTTACTATGATAGCTTAAATTGGGAGGCAATTAGATGTGTTACATGATTGATCCATTTGAATTGCATCATGAAGATTTCCTTTGCATTGAAAATTCCAAAAATATTGTAATTAGTTTCTTTTTTTGTTTTTATTATCTCTCTTCTCGGTCGTCCCTAACTAATACGAGACTATAATTTGAAGGCCACGAATCCTAAATTCCCTTGGGTTCGATATTTTGTTGCTTGGTCGCCCGGACTATTAACTCAATGTAAGGTATCCTCAAAGACGATGCAAGCATCATCTGGAGAGTTATAATTCTTCAATCTATGCCTATTCGCTGATATTATGTCTCCATCTTTGTCCATGATCTCAAAACTCCTCCTTCCGTAGGCTTTATGGATAATGAACGGTCCCATCCACTTTGATATCAATTTTCCTGTAAAAAGCTTCAAACGAGAGTTAAAAAGTAATACCTCATCTCCTTTCATGAACTCTTTATAAGTAATCTTCGAGTCATGTCACTTCTTCATTCTCTCCTTATAGATCACCGAGCTCTTGAAAGCTTGATTTCTGAACTCGTCTAGTTGATTGATATGAGTCAACCTCAACTCCTTTTGCTCCTTAAGAGATAAGTTCATACTTCTAACGGCCTAGAAAGACTTATGATGAATCTCTACGGGTAAGTGGCATGGCTTCCCATAGATAATTTAATAAGGTGACATGTCTAGCACAGTCTTGTGTGCCGTGCGGAACCCCCATAAAACATCATCGAGCTTCATCGTCTAATCCTTTCTATAGGTTCCAACTACCTTCTTCAGGATTTGCTTCACTTGACGGTTAGAGACTTCAGCTTGCCCATTCACTTGAGGATGATAGGGTGTAGTCACCCTATGCCTAACACCATATTCATTGAGAACTCTCTCAATAAGCTTATTGACGATGTGTGAACCCTCATCACTCACTAGTGCTCTCAGAACTCCATAGCAGGCAAATATATGCTTCTTCAAGTATACAACACCGTCTTTGCATCATTCATGTGAGTAGGAATCGCTTCCACCCATTTAGAAACATAATCAATAGGAAGAAGGAAGTAGAGAAATCCATTAGATGGAGAAAAAGGCCCCATAAAATCAAACCCCTATACATCGAAGATCTCTACAATATTGCTCGGCTGAAGGGGCATCTCATCCCTTTTGCTTATGTTTCCCATCCTTTGACATCTATCGCATGTCGCCACATAGGATTCACAATCTTTTAACAAAGAAGGCCAATATAAAGCAGATTGTAGTATCTTCGCTACAATCTTTTGGGCTCCGAAGTGCTCCCCAAAAGGTTATGCATGGCAAAAATCAAGAACACTCTCCATCTCCATCTCGGGCACACACCTATGGATGATAGAATCTGTACAGATCTTGTACACAAATGGATTATACCATAGAAAAGTCTCAACATCTCTCTTGAATTTGGTAAGTTCATACCTATTGAGAACTTTAGGAATTTCACCCACTGCAATGTTGACATAATCCGCATACCATGGATCCATTCCTTGAGCAGCTACTACACAAGCTTTCTCTGCACCTTCAGCAAACACTGTCATAGTCTTCTCATCCGGGAACATCTCTTCTATGTATTCAAATGGTTCATCACAATGCTCCCTTGTCTCTAACCTTGATAGGTGATCCGCCAAAATATTCTCCAATCCTTTCTTATTCGGATCTCCATATCAAACTCTTGTAGGAGATGGATCCATCTAATATTCTTGGGCTTTGCTTCCTTCTTCTCCATTAAATACCGGATCGCAGAATGATCTGTGTACACTATTGTCTTCATACCAACCAAATACTGTCGAAACTTGTTGAATACTTACACAACAACTAAAAACTCATTTTCAGTGACAATATATATCTTTTGGGCTTCATCAAAAGTTTTGCTCGCATAGTAGATGGTGCAGAACTTCTTTTCTCTCAACTGCCTGAGCACCACTCCAAGTGCTAGATCACTTGCATTACACATAAGTACAAACGGCTGAGTCCAATCTGGTGTGATCAAGATAGGTGCAGTAATAAGCTCCTCTTTCAAAACCTGAAAAGCTATTAAACATTCATCATCAAAAACAAAAGGAACAACTTTTTTTAGTAAATGAGACAAGGGCTTGGAGTATTTTGAGAAGTCTTTGATAAATCTTCTATATAATCCGGCGTGTCCGAGGAAGGACCGCACTCCCTTCTCATTAGTGGGTGGTGGAAGCTTCTCAATTGCCACCACCTTTGCTTGATCAACCTGCAATCCTTTGGCCAAAATATGATGCTCAAGAACAATCCCATCTCTTACCATGAAGTGGCATTTCTCCCAATTCAAGACAAGATTAGTTTCTTGACATCTCTTCAAAACAATAGATAGGTTAGACAAATAAATATCAAAGGAGGAACAAAAAATAGAAAAATCATCCATAAACACCTCTATGATCTTTTCTATCAAACCATCAAATATGGCCATCATGCAACGCTGAAATGTAGCAGGTGCATTACATAGCCTAAAAGCCATCTTCTTAAAAGCAAAGGTTCCATAAGGGCAAGTAAAAGTAGTCTTTTCTTGGTCCCCGATAGCAATCATGATTTAATTATAACCTGAGTACCAGTCCAAGAAATAATAAAATTCATACCCCGCTAGACGATCTAACATTTGATCCATGAAAGGAAGGAAGAAGTGGTTTTTGCATGTATTTTCATTCAGTTTCCTGTAATCTGTACACACATGCCATCTCGTAGGAATCTTAGTGGATAATGTCTCTCCATCATCGACTTTCACAATAGTCATGCCCCCCTTCTTAGCTGCTACATGCAATGGACTCACATGGGGACTATCACTAATGGGATAAATAATTCTTGCATCTAACCACATTAGGATTTTCTTCCTATCACATCTTGAATCACGAGATTAAACCTCCGCTGATCTGAATACACCCTTTAGCTTCATCTAGCAACCTTAACTTATGTATGCAATATGATGGAATACTACCTTTCAAATCATCCAGAGACCAACCAATAGCAGACTTATACTTCCTAAGCACATCTAAAAACTTTTCTAGTTGATCATCAGTAAGAGAAGAAGATATAATTACCGGATAAGTTTCATTGTCGCCTAGATAGAAGTACTTCAAGTATTCCAGTAGTGGTTTCAACTCCTCCTTCTTTTCATCCTTCGGTGTGCTTTCTCTATTTAATGGGAGGTGTTCATAGTCCACTTAACCTTTTCAAGCCTAGTTCTTATTTATTCATATATGTCATCACCCAAAGCAAGTAAATTTTAAAGAAATTCAATACATAGCTCATTAGAGAGCTCATCTAACTCCGTGGTTGGAAAAGTAAGAGACTCCGCCAAGCATGTCTCCGAAGGATCCTTCGAAAGGATCAAGGACATGTCTTCCTTTACAATCTCCTCCACCACATTAATGCTAAAACATTGCGTCTGCAGAGGCATCTTTATTTCTTTGTCGAGGTTGAACATAACCTCTTCATTAATCATGCGAAGTTTAAGCTCCCCCTTTTCGACATCAATCATAGCTCTTGATATGGAAAGGAATGGCCTCCCGAAGATAAGAGGGACATTATCCTTGTTATCTTCCATCCCTAGCACAAGAAAATCCACATGAAAGACAAGCTTCTCCACTTTCACAAGTACATCTTCAATCACACCCTTCGGAAAAGTCATGGACCTATCCACCAACTGTAGAGCCACAATTGTGAGTGAGCTCCCCCAAACATAGCTTCTTGAATATAGACAAGGGCATCAAGTTGATGCTTGCACCAAGATCACACAAAGCTTTTCATGCCGGCCCCCTTCCAATTTCACATAGAATAGTGAAGCTTCTCAAATATTTCAACTTAGCTGGCAGCTTCTTCTGAATGATCGAGCTGCAGTTCTCTGACAGATTCACTGTACTACTCCATTCAAACTCCTCTTCTTCAATATGATATCCTTAAGAAATTGGCCATAATATGGCATCTCTATGATTGCTTCGGAGAAAGGAATGTTCAAGCTTATCTTGTTCATTATGTCGTGAAATCTCTTGAACTTTTCTTCCAATCCCTTCTTCACTAACCTGTAAAGAAACAGAAGAGGTATCTTTGTCTTAGGAATTCCCCATTTGTCACGTTCAACCTTCTTCGCCTTGTTCTTTTTAGCTCTTAATCTCTTGGCTCTTTCCCACTTCTTCTCTACTATTTGCTCACTATATTGCTCTTGGGATGATATTGGAGTATTCTAAATAACAGGTGTAGCATTCGGTATGGAATCTGGGTTCAACTGATGTAGCTCGACCTTAGTTCGACCAGAATAGTCTGGTCAAACGGGATGTGTTTGTTCGAACTGGGTGCCTAAAAATAGGATCAGTTTGTCTAGTTCAGAGAGTGCTGGTTCGACCGTAGTTTGACCAGAGAGGTCTGGTCAAACTGCAAAGTTTTGGTCAAATTGGGTTCTGTAAGTTGAACTTGATCTTTCGGCTCAACAAGTGCTGGTTTGATCGTAGTCAAACTTTCGTTTTGATCGAAATGTGAGCCAGAAAATAGAGTATCATTTCTCTATTTTTTCGTAAGTTGCTCGACCATAGTTTGACTAGCATGTCTGGTTGAACTGCGTGAGTCTGGTCGAGCTAGGGCTCTGCTTCATCGGACCTTCGTATTGCATCCCAAACCTCAATGTGATGGCATGGCACTCTTCCGGGTTCGTTATACTTTGAGATGGGAACTTTCCCTTCTCTATTGTCTATGTCAACTGATTCACGTTCCCAGCCATCTGCCCTATCAATAAGGATAGATACTTCATCTGCTCTGACAAATCCTCATGATTTGAGTCAATTTTTGCTTCAAGACGATTCACCCTTACATCATTCCTAGCCACATAACGGTTCACTGTATCCTTTAAACCAAGTTTCCCTTCTTCCGTCTTAGCACCATGATTAACACCAATAGGAGGTTGCATCGCTGTGTTTGGATTGATCCATGAAAATTCTGGCCTCCTTGGTTGTTGATAGTTACCCGGGGGACCACGATTGTTGTAGTTCTCTTAGTAATTCTTGTTTCCTTGATTGTTCGGATACCTCATTCCTTGAATACTTTGTCCCATAACATAGTTTGCTTCTTCTGATTTCTCTTGGATCGGTCTTTCTTCATCATCTTCCTGATGCATCATCATTGGTACTCTATGTGACAACTTAGTAATATACTTCTACTGATATTCAAGTAGCTTGTTGATATTAGCCAAGCTAGAGACAATCTCATCTTCCCTACTCGACTTTACCATGGTATGTTTAACATGTGCTACCTTTCCAAGGACATAGGTCCCTCTCACTCTATCAGTTGGCCAATCTCTTGAATTCATCAAAATATCTTCAAAGATCTTTTCGGCCTCAATGGATGTCTTAGCAAGTAGTGCTCCATTTGATGATGCATCAAGCAGAACACGAGAATCAAAATCCAACCCATTGTAAAAGATACTAATATATTGAGCTTTTGACAATCCATGCTGCTGGCACCTTCTGAGCTTGTCCTTGAATCTATCCCATGCTTCATGGAATTTCTGATTACTACTAATAGCAAATTGATTGATTTCTTGTTTCATCATAAACACCTTTGAAGGTGGCATGTATCACTCAGAGAACTTCACTTTCAATTGCTCCCATATGGTACATTCGGCAACACTAAGAGTGTCATACTAATCTCTCGCTCTTTCAGTAAGCAAAAATTTAAATAAGATGATTCTCCTCGCATCTTCATGAGTTCCTGCATCCTTTTGTGTACTTGTATAACCGAAAAACTTATTAAGATTCTGTTGAGGATCCTCGAAAGTTTACCCAAAAAAGGAGTTCAATTCTATCATGCTGATAAGAGCGGGATGAAGATCAAAATCGGCATCGGCTCCACGCGTTCCTAACAGCCCCATGTTACCATCACCATTGTTTTTAAAGAGTTCATGGATGGCAACATTGTTCGGATTTGGCCTTTCTAGACCGGCCATGTTGACTGCTTCTGCTTCCGACTTATTTTCGGTTGTGGCTTCAATCGTTTCTGAGTTCAGTGCTTCAACATCAACTTCTAGATCAAGAGTCATAGTTGCTTCCATATTCTTATTCTTCTTTTTCTTTGCCTTCTTCTTCCTTGATGATGCTCCAATTTCCGAATCAAAAGGTATTAGTGGTGCTCCCTTTGACCTAGTGTGCATACACCTAAGAAAAATTAAGTGTTAGAAATTAAAGACATGTATGGAGTAGTTTAAATTAAAATAAAAACAATAAAACTGATAAGGACAGCCATCCCCGACAACGGCTCCAGAAACTTGATGGGCGTTTTCTAAACACAATAATCCCCAAGTATGAAGAATGTGATTGTAGCTTAGATAAGCGACTAAGTTATATTATCTAACCCAAAGGACGATTGGTTATCAATTTATTATTACCTAACTTAAAAGAAACTAATGTTTGGCAATTTAAGTGGAGAGTAATGTTTAATCTAATGGACAAAATAATTACATAAAATAAAATAATGACTGTAGAGAATAAACGAGAGTTGACAAGTGAGAAGATAGGTAGCTCTTTGGGCCATCCAATTTCACTAATTATTCTCCCTTCCATGTGACAATGTCCGACTCTGCCTTGTGGAATATTGGTGCATTACTAAACCATGCAAATCGACTCTATAGATACAAGTAAACAAATGTGTAGCGCGTGTGAATTACATCGGAGCAAGAACATAACTACACCCTCTTTTTTAGGTACTATCAGTATTAATTATTTCCCGTGCACTAAGTACTCTAACCCTATATAATCTCCTTTTATAGGTACTATGTAATTATCCTCTTTACCCTACTTTCTAACCCGAATTCAATTCAATTAATAAGTATTCATATAAGATAGTTTTAATGAAACTTTGGAGTACCCTCATTTAGAATCATAACATAAAATCATGCTCAGCAATGAACGCACTCAATCAATAACCATGATATGTATTTAGACTCTACATAACAATTAATGATGCACAAAATAACTCTGAGTATGAATTAAAAATGCATTGTCTTATATAAAATAAATCCACAAGTAGTGTTGTATGGAGTATACACACGGAAGTTCAATTAACTAGATAAAAACCTTTATAAACCTTAGAACTACCAAAGTGGTTCTAGCCCATGATGTTTCGACGAATTTTCATGGTGATTGGATAGATCTTACCCATAGTCTTGAAAATTACAAGAAAGATTAAGTTGCGAAGTAAATCCTAGATGTGGACGCCATCGCTTCAAGCTCCGTCTTGAATCTTCACTTGGTTCTCACTTGATTCACTGCTCGAATATCTCTCTATAGCTCCTGCGGATGGAGTCAGGGTTTGGATATGGCGTAAGATGGATGTGGAATCTAACTCTCTTTTATATGTGATCGACATCCTTTTTTATACTTGTAACTTCTCCTTATGGACCTGTTGATGAGCGTTTTCTCAACATAAAATTAATCCCCAAGTATGAAGGATATCAATTGTAGTTTTGATAGGCAACCAAGTGATTATCGAACCTAAGGGATGGATTATTATTAATTTAATTAAGATCTAATTTATTAAGACTATTAAAGCAATATGATTGTGAAGATTAAGTAACTAAGTAACGAATAATTTAAATAACAATTAAAATAATAAGTAGTAGAGATAATACGACTGTGATCAAGTGAGAAATTAGGTAGTTCTTTGGGTCATCCAGTTTTATTCATTAATTTCCCTTCCATGTGTTGATGTCCAACTCTGCCTTGTGGTTTATGAACGCGTCACTAAACCATGCAAGTTCACTCTATAGACACAAGCAAACAAACGTATGACACTTGTGAATATCCTCAGAGCAAGTGATATAATTCACCTCCTTTCTAGGTACTATCAGTATCAATTATTTCCCGCGCACTTAGTACTCTAACCCAATATGATCTCCCTTTATAGGTACTATGAAGTTATACTCCTTATCCTACTTATTATCCCAAATATCATTCAATTAACAAGTATTTATATAAAATAGTTCTAATAAGACTTCGGAGTCCCCTCTCTTAGAATTATAACATGTAATCCTGCTCAGCAGTGAACGCACTCAATCAATAACCAAGATATGTATTCAGACTCTACATAACAGTTAATGATGCACAAAACAACTTTGAGTATGAATTTAAAAAGCATAGTCTTATATAAAATAAATCACAAATAGTGTTGTATGGAGTTTACACATGGAAGATAAATTAACTAGAAAAACCTACGTTGCATGATGGCCATATTTGGGGGATTGATTGAAAATATAATGGAGATTTTTCTGGATGACTTTTCGTTTTGGATCTTCATTTAATGAATGCTTGGCTAATCTTTCCATGGTTTTGCAGCGATGCCAAGATACAAACTTAGTCTTGAATTGGGAAAAATGCCATTTTATGGTTCAAGAGGGTATCGTACTTGGACATCATATATCGGAGAAAGGTTTGAGAGTTGATAGGGCGAAGGTTGTAGCCATTGAACATCTTTCCCCATCAAAAAATTAAAAAGGGGTTAGATCGTTTCTTGGCCACGTCGGGTTCTATCGACGTTTTATAAAAGATTTTTCTAACATGGCCAAACCTTTGTGTAAATTGCTTGAAAAAGATCTCCGTTTGAATTCAATGATGAATGTCTTGATTCTTTTAGGCTGCTTAAGGAAGCCTTAATTTCATCTCCAATCCTCGTCTCTCCCGATTGGAGTAAGCCTTTAGAGCTCCATTGTGATGCAAGTGATAATACATTGGGAGTGGTGCTTGGTCAAGTGAGGGGGAAGAAGTTTTGAGCTATCTACTATGCATCAAAGACATTCAATGCCAATTAAAAGAATTACACCAAAACGGAAAAAGAATTTTTATCCATGGTTTATGCTTTTGAAAAATTTCGTCCATACCTAGTTGACACAAAAACCATTGTTTATACGGATCATGCCGCCATTAGATATTTGATGAGTAAGAAAGATGCTAAATCTAGACTAATTCGTTGGGCTCTTTTGTTGTAGGAGTTCGAAGTAGAGATACGTGACAAGAAGGGGATCGAAAATGTCATAGCCGACCACTTGTCATGTTTGGAAAATATTGATGAAGAAGGAACCATGGAGTTCATTAAGGATGTATTCCCGGATGAAGAGATCCTTCAAGTTGATTTTCAAAGGATGTATACTTTGTGTAAGACAGGGAGGCCGTGGTATGCGGATTTCGTGAATTATTTAACTTGTGGCCTCAAGCCGGATCATCTCACCGAATCTCAAAGGAAAAAGTTCTATCATGATGTCAAGGAGTACTTATGGGATGATCCTCTTTCATTTAAGAATTGTCCGGATGGGATCCTAAGGAGGTGTATCCCGGAGGACGAAAAGTTAAGTGTCATGGAGATATGTCATAGTTCACCTTGTGGAGGACACTTTGGGTTTTAAAAGACGGGGGCAAAGATCCTACAATCGGGGTTGTTTTATCCAACTTTGTTCAAGGATTGTAAAGAGTACATCAAGGGGTGTGATAGGTGCCAAAGGATTGGAAGTATAGGGTAACTTGATGAAATGCCCATGAGGAATATTTTTGAAGTTTAGGTGTTTGATGTATGGGGGATGGACTTTATGGGCCCATTTTCGCCTTCCAATGGTTACTTTTACATATTACTTGCGTGGATTATGTCTCTAAATGGGTGAAATCATTCCCGACAAGGATAAATGATGCTCTAGTGGTAAGGCTCTTAAAGAAGAACATCTTTGCTAGATTTGGGGTGCCAAAGGCCATGATCAGTGATGGGGGATCTCACTTTATCAACAAGCTTATTGAGAACCTCTTGAATGGCTATAGAGTGAAGCATAAGATTTCTACACCTTACCACCCCCAAACAAACGGCTTGGCAGAGGTGTCAAATAGGCAAGTGAAGCTTGTCCTTGAGAAGACGGTCAATGGAAATCGAAAAGATTTGTCTTCTAAGCTTGACGATGCCCTTTAGGCCTATCAAACGGCTTATAAGACCACTCTTGGATTTTTACCATATAAGCTTGTGTATGGAAAGGCATGTTACTTGCCTGTTGAGTTAGTGCATAAGGCATTATGGGCCCTTTGGAAATTGAACTTTGATGAGAAAGAAGCCGGAAAAAAAATGTGTCTCCAATTGTTTGAACTAGAGGAATTTAGAGAGGAAGCTTACTCAAGCTCGAGGATTTTGAAAGAAAAACATAAAAGGTGGCATGATGAAAGGATTAAAACAAAGGAGTTCATTCTGGGGGATAATGTTCTTTTATTCAATTCAAGACTTAAACTATTTCTCAGAAAACTTCGTTCGAAATGGACTGGACCGTATTTGGTGATTGAGGTTAGAGAGGATGGCTCAATAAAACTTGAAGGATCGGATGGAAATGCTGTTTTGGTTAATGGTCATAGGGTGAAACAATACCATTCTCCCTCTCAAAGGGAATTGGTATATGTGGATACCTTCACTTCTTGAAGGCTCGTATCCTTTAAGTAGTTTAGGATTGTACATGTTTCTTTTTCTTGTGTCGCATTTTTGGTTTTGTAGGTGGAATGTGCGTGTGAGAAGAATGCATTTTGAAGATACGAAAGGGCTTCATGTTAAGTGTGTAAGTATGTCTCACCATTTTTTGTAAACTTATCTCGGAACTCTTGTTTCAATTTAAGTTTGAGGGGATATGGCATGGTGTGACATGAATTTTATTAGAAGCATGAACTCTTTATGTTTGTGTTTTTGATCTAATTTGAAAATTTTCTCTCATGAGTTCGGTGTGATTTTGGTCCGTTTGGTTGTATGAAAGTATATAATAATCTTAGTTTTGATACCTAATGTTGAGCTAATGTTGTTTTTAAGTTGTGAGCATGAATAGGGAGTATTGGAGGTATGAAAAATAGGGTTTAAAGTCAAAAATTGGAGAAAACAGGTCAAACAATACACGAGCCATGTGCAGTACACGGTCCTGTAACAAGTGGCCGTGCACTGACATCAGACAAAGCAACACGGGCAGGCACAGGCCATTTTGCACAACACGGGTCATGTCCTGTCACGAAGCACGAGTCGTGTCGTCAACACGGGCCTATAACAGATGGCCATGTGATGACATCAGAATATTCGACATGGCCATCCCATGACCATTTTATGCAACACGACTCGTGTTGTGTGCAGATACACGAGCCGTGTTGGCAACACAAGCCATGTCGTGCGCTGAAGCAGATTAAAAAATGGGCTGGCCTTTTCAAAATGGCCCAACCCCATTTCGTCATCTTCAACCCTATCACTTGGAGACCTCTCTTCCAAACTCCATAAACCTTCAAACAACATCCAATAGTGGTGAGAGTAAGTGATTCCCAAAGTTTTAACATCCAATCTTCTATTTGATTCCAAGAAAGAGGTATGTAAATTTGAACCCTAGTCTTCAATTGAATGTTTGAATGTGTGAATTCGTGTATGGGCTTTGAATGATAGCATGTTCGAAGCATGTCTATGATTGTGAAACATTAATTAATTTATTTAATTGATGAATTGTGTAGAATTGTTAAGGAATTAGGGTTCATGGAAAACTTGAATTTGGGGATTTTTGGAAATCAATGAAATTTGATGCAAATTGTGCTATGAATTGATTGATGATGCTTTCATGAATTTGTAATAATCTATATTAGCTTAGGTATTAAGGATTCGAGCATGAATGTGATTGAAATTAGATGCAAATGGTGATTGTGAAATACATGCATGCTAAGTGTTCGATGAAATGCTTGAGTGAAGTTTTGAGTTAGATTGAGACCCTATTGCAAGTATGAAGCATTCTTGATTTATATTGTGCACATAGAAAGGATTGGGAGGTTGGAATTTTTTGAATTACAATTGAATGAATTGTTGAAATGTTGCTTGGTTTTAAATATAATCATCCTTAGAGGAATGTTATTGTATGTGTTGATATAGGCTAGAATTACACTTAGTTGAATAACAAGTGTTGATTCTACGTATTATGAGATGTTTTACCTAAGAGTTGAAAATTAATTTAACTTGAAACATGTTGAACATTGTAGATGGCTGAAAGAAGAACAAGGAAACGTAATGAAGACTTTATCATTGTTGAGACGGACATGGAGTTATCAAACATTGATGCTCAGTTAATGATAGATGAAATACACCCTCAAAATTTTGGAGTGGAATTCTCGGAGTAGGAGAAGTATGCACTAAGGTGGCAACACATAGTGACTAAGGCTACTATGGAGGGTCTTGGGATTGAGGCTGATCTGAGGGCTTTATTCAGAAGGGTAGACATGAAAGAATTTTTCGACAAGAGGCCTCCCATCTATCTTTATCTCACAATAGAGTTCATGAGCACGTTGCAAGTTCACAAAGATAGGAGCAGTTTTCCCTTAGCAATCACATTTCAGCTGAACAATGTCATGTGGGAGAAGGTTCCTATAAATGATTTGAATAGATTTTTTGGGTGTCCAGTCATGAGAGGCCATCAGAACTTCTTAGCCGTAGGGGGGTTTCAATCAGCAAACATGGTGGAGAAGGTTAGTAGAAGATGGGATTGAGCCTCCGGAGTACATACCTAGCTCCTCAAAAGGGACAGCGATCAGAAACCCAGTGATGAGGTATCTTGAGAAGATAGTATCAAATACCATTTTGGGGATGTTTGAGAGCGGAGCTATCAGCGAAAAGCAGTTGTACATTATGTTTAGCCTCTATAAAGAATTTAGAGTCAACATTGCGGCTCACGATGATTGGGGATTTGGTCACGATGATTGCTCAGGGACTAGGGATTGATGTGAGTGGTATACAGCATCGAATGGTGAGTAAAGGGCTCACATACACACAGCTTGTAAGGATGGAGTTCCTATCAGTTATAGAAAATGTGTACTATTTAAAGCAAGAGAAGGGAGCTCCATTCCCTCTACTAGATCCAGAACTCACCACAGTGCGAGGTCCACAAAAGGTCCAGAATTTGGATATAGTAAGCCCCAACCACTCCGCAGTGGTAAGAACATTTTATAGAAAAAATAGAGAAGGAGTGGAGGCGGTGCTCCAGTAAATGAGGGTAGAAGAAGATTTATAGGGGTTTTCTCAACACACAAAATAATCCTCAAGTAAAAGGATATCAATTGTAGTCGCGAAGATGACCAAGTTACAATATCGAACCCACGGGATGGATAAATATCAATTTTGTATTCTTCTAGTATATTTTAGACTATGTTTGGTAGTTGAAAAGGTTTAATGGATAATAACTTCTAATCGAAATAACAAAAGAAATAGCAATAGTAGAGAAAAGTGAGTTGTGATCAATAAGAATAATAGGTAGTTCGTCGGGTCATCCAGTTTCACTAGCAATTCGTATTTTCATGTGATGGTGTCCGACTCTGCCCTGTGGTTTGTGGACGCATCACTAGACCATGCAAGTTTACTCTATAGACATAAGTAAATATGCGTTTGACACGTGTGAATAACATCGGAGCAAGAGATATGCTTCACCCCCCTTTCTATGTACTATCATAATCAATTATCTTCTACGTCTAGAATCTAACCCGATTTGATCTCCCTTTTTAGGTATTATAAAGTTATACTCTTCATCCTATTCATCAACCCGAATTTAATTCAATTCATGAATATTCATATAAGACAGTTCTAATAATACTTCGGAATCCCTTCACTTAGAATTATAACAATAAACCCTGCTCAGTAGTGAACGCACTCAATCAATAACCATGTTATGTATTCAGACTCTACACAACGATCATTGATGCACAAAACGACTATGAGTATGGATTAAATATGCAATCTTATATAAAACAAACCACAGGTAGTGTTGTACGGAGTTTTACACACGAAACACGAATTACATCATGAAACTTTCATAACCCTAGAACTACCAAGGTGGTTCTAGCCCATGATTGATCTAGGAACAATCATGGTTAGATTGATCATTCTTACTTGAACCTTCAGCGAATCTCTATCACAGCCCTCCGGATGGATCACCACCTCTACTCTTGTCTCTCTTACGATTGACGTTCAAAAGCTCTCTTTATTCTCTGTATGAGCCTCCTTTTATACTTGTAATCACGTCTCTAGGGCTTGGAATGGGCTTTCTAAGTGATCTCACGCGTTTCGGCCTCAAAAATCCAGATAAGGTAAGTTCTCGCATATAGGTTCGACCACGTCAAACAGGTCGAACCCCTGGCCACAGGTCGAACCCCAGGTCGAACCCCGCTACTGGAAGAATTCTGCACAGGTTCGACCTTCTGAACAGGTCGAACCACTTAGGCTTTGGTCGAACCCCAGGTCGAACCTCAGTACTGGACAACTCCCGCTCCCGATTCGACCAACTGGCAAGTCGAACTCAAACGTCGTGGTCGAATCTTCTTTCTTGCAAATTGGTTCGACCATGGTTCGACCTGATGGCCAGGTCAAACCAGCTGAGTCGTGGCCGAATCCATCTCTGCACGTTCAGCAACGTTGGTTCGACCTGCTGGAGAGGTCGAACCCTCCTCCAGCCAGGTCGAACCCACCTAATTCTTGGGCGGTTCGCGTGGCTTCGACTCCGTCTCTTCGATTCTTGGCTCTTTCACTCCGTTTTTGCTAAGAAAACACTCAAATAGCTCCACTAACACCTGATTCATGCTAATTCACAATATATATAGGTTTTCCACCTATTTCCACATCAAACTCTCCAAAACTAGCACAAAACATAGCGCCAAACTTGTGAATTTACACACTCATCAAACCCCCAAACTTACATGTTGCTCGTCCCGAGGCAACCAATTTAAACCACAGGAGTCGTGTATAATTCAACAAGATCTAGTACAACACATATTACACATGCCACTTCATTGAATCAAACAAGAATTACTTGCATCAAATATGTCACTCATGTAAAATCAATCCAATCACACACTATTCGGAGTACTAAGTAATCTCACTAACAAGATAAGTCTTTACTCTCTTTCGCTCGTGCGTGAGGCACTATAGGCTAGTATAAACACTCATATCAATTCTTATTCACGCGTAACCATAAGCTTGGCAAAGGTCTCAAAAATCAACTTACATTAGATTAATACTAGGATCACAAAGGACTTGCTTCTAGGTTGTAACGTTGGCTCTTTGGAAAGGGTAGGAAAATTTGGTCATAGTAACTTAATACACTAGTAGAAAGTTACCTTGGAGGTTCTTGATTTCTCATTCGTCTTCATATTCTCCTCCAATTCTCCTCTTGCACTTGCAATTTTCAATTTTCCTTCTCTTCCTTGCATCAACATCATTCTTCTTTTAATTACTCGGGTACCAGTTATAGGCACTACCCTTCTCGAACATCGTTCAGCTATTTCTTAAAAACTTCAAGCCCCATGTATAAGCAATTCGGGATACCAATTTCAGGCATTATCCCTAACAAGATTTAACCATGCACTTTTCTTGCTGAACCTCATTCAATCTTCCCTTCGTTTCTTCCACACTTATTAACCTTACTCTCTCTACCAATGAATAGGGTATTTTCAAAGCTCAAATAAGGTAATTAAGGCTCTTATATTTGGCTTGCCAAAGAAAAAACTTTTAAAAGGCTCAAACAGGGCTACCAAAGATTTATAAAATCATTAGGAAAGGTAAAATTTGGCTAAGTGACTCAATTAATCAAAAATGGCCTAAGATCATATCCTAATATTTCATCAATTGTAAGTTTCACACAAAACTCCAAGCCAAGTTCTAGAATACGTTCATACAAATGATTCTCTTAAGAATAAACTATCATGATTAATCATGATAAAGGCTCAAATCCTCACATAGGTAATCAATTCCTAATACTCCTCATAGCACATAATCAAAATCAATTCCTCATGAATTCCATATACTTAACAAATTATTCATGCTCTTTCCAAATGAAAATAAACACGTAAACACATGAATGCACAGAATCAATAACCCATATACAAAACAACGATACAAGATCAACTATATCAGGTACATGCCACTCACACATGAATCACACCCCAATCTGTAAAAATAAAAAGAAGAATGGGAGATAAGATGAATCGGAGAAGCCAAAAGAAACATGAAACTACTCCCTAGGAGCATCATCATCCTCATCATCATTGTCATCCTTATCCATTCTATTTTCCACAGCTCGGCATAGACTGGTAATGTGCTTATCCATCATATCCACTCGACTACTCACTCTACCAACACGCTCATCCAAGGCAGAGTACCTTTCGTTTAGCGTGGCATAGTTGGCTTTAGCGAGCGCGAGCTGCCTGTTCGTCTCTTGCAGCGCAGCTACCACCACGATCAGCTGCTCATGAATCAAGCGAAGCTGCTCCCTAGTACCTGGAACTGCTCGCCGCTGCTGCGGTACCAGAGCATGCTGAGCGCATCGTGCTGCTCTTCTCCCGGAATCTCCATCTCCGGCTGCTCATCTACCTGATCCTCCTCTTCAGGCTGCTGTGGCTGAGGTGGACAGAACTCTCCTTGATCAACAATCTGCTGTAACTCAGCCATCCTCCCCTTAGCACACATCTGTGCTACCGCTCTCCAATCACCACCCGACTTCACTGCCACGGATAAAGCGGTGTGTCCAAGAGAATTCATTAGCTTATTCCTTGCTTTCCGAATAGTTGTCAAGTTGCTCACGTCGAAGGGGAACATAAATTCAAAAGGCTTGAGACCTCTCGTGGAAAACCAATCTCCATTTCTAAAATGGGCAAATCCTCCCTTCGCGCACGTGCTCATCATCAAATCGGGTTCTCCTTCCACTGGTGTAGTGCCGGTGAGATCCAAGTTATAATGCTCAGCCACGATCGTCAATAACCCTCCAATATTCACCTTTTGAAAACCAATGGTCTTGAATCGATTCAGCTGCGTAATAAAATAAGCTCCAACATTGAACTTCACTCCATTCAGCATACACCACAGGGCATATAGCTCTCCTCTAGACACAACACTCCCCTCCGAGCGGGCGAACAACATGTTGCTCATAATGCGGTCCATGTACCTCAAGACAGGGTTCTTTATTACGGAAGCACGAGCCTGTCTGGTCTTATAATCACGAATCTCCCCAGTGATCTCCCTCCAAAACCGCTTTACACTGAATGCAGCATTTTCTAAACGAGGGATCTCCAAAGGCATCTCAAATAGCTCATTGAAATCCTCAGACGTCCATCTCCTACTCACTCCACCAAGCTGAAATGTACACTGATAGGGGTATCCAAGCGGGTCCTTCACCATCTCAAACGAGCAAACTACTTCCGCTGTAACATGGAAATACGTCAGCCTCTTCAACTCCATGAATCTTCGGATCCCTACTTGATCAAACATCCAAAATATATCATCCCCTATTCTCATTATCCTCATCGCTTCATCATCTTGGTATCGAGTGCGAGCTATCTTGTCTGAAACTTCTTCCCACTTCTCTTTAATCTCATCTCAATCTTGCATCCTAATCTTGAAGTTATCAGGTAAACAATCTTGTAGCCTCAGTTTTCTTGTCACTTTGTCCAAATTTGAAGGCCTGTCATGCCTCTTCTTCGATCTCTCCTCCTCTGCCTTTCCTTTTCCTTTACTTGATACTTGCCCCTTTCCTGAAAACAAATACTTCAATCCAACCAACAAGACAAGAAAGCAAGTACTGTACTAGCACATCACATACTCTACTCAAGACTTCAAGCATCAATGCATATTCAAACAAACTACCATCTCAATACCACTTGCTTATTCAACATTCTCAAAACATCTTCAATCATACCTTCCTTAATCATCAAAACATAACCAACAAGCATGCATTAAGCAATTCAAGCAATTCAATCAAAAATTCAACATGTTTCCCTCAATGAACTACTTCAATTTCAAACCAAATCAACATGCACATTCTATGATATGTTATATCCTTGATTAATCCATATAAAAATTCAAGTTCTATCAATAATCAAACAACCAAAAACCAAGAAACAAGAATTCATATGAAACAAATCATAATATCAACATTCACCATGAAATTCAACCATACTCAACATCAATCCTCTTCTTCACATCGAATTTCTTACCTAAACCTTCAATCCTAGAGTAATTGAATTGGAAAAACATACCTTGTGACTTGCCCATGGTGAACAACCGATCGAGAACACACAACAACCAAAAATCGCGATTTCAGCCCTAACTCGCGACGAAATCCGCCCAAATCCGCGACCGAATCGATAATTCAAGGTGTAGTGTTGTGTAATCGGTGTGAAATCAAGTGTAATTGAAGAATTTGTGCAAGGGTGTAGAGGTTCGAAGAGGGTTTGAGGTTTGGTGTTTCGAAAAAATGATCGAACCCCTCTGAAAAATCGAACTTAAATCGCGTACCTGGCTTGGTTTGACCTCGGGTTCGACCACCTGAACAGGTCGAACCATGGATGACGAGGTCGAACCTCTATTCTGGACAAACGATCTTCTCAGTTCGACCAGGGGTTCGACTTGCTAAACAGGTCGAACCTTCCTTGAATTGGTCGAACCCCTCTTCTGGAAAACAGAGTGCTTCAAACTGACAGGTTCGACCATAGGTTCGACCTCCTCTGCTGGTCGAACAACTATGGCTTTGGTCGTACCTCCTCTCTGGACAACTTTCGACGCCGGTTCGACTTCCTCTGCTTTTGTTCGACCTCTGGCTCTGGTCGAACCACTCCTAGAGTTGGTCGAACCTTCATCCTGATTTTCAAAACTGAGTGTTCTTCATTCACTACATACTTCAAGCTTCAACACAACTTCATTAGGTACAATATAGAGCACAACTTCAAAAATTGTTCCACATAACATCATTCATGAGTATCTCCGTAAAAGAAAACACAACCAAAAACCACTGAACATTAGGCAAGTTGTAAAAAAATCGTCACATTAAAATCGATTAAAATTTCAATATGGCCGCAAAAACTAACTCCCCTAACAAACAATACCAAGAAAAGATTATACTCTTAATGCTTCAATGAGGTAATAACATCACACCCCTAACATCGAGTGATCGTCACATTAAAATCGATTAAAATTTCAATATGGCCGCAAAAACCAACTTCCCTAACAAACAATACCAAGAAAAGATTATACTCTTAATTCTTCAATGAGGTAATAACATCACACCCCCCCCCAAACTTAGTAAAAATGTAAGTCGAAACTAAGTTTGAAAATAGATGTAATTGCCGATTAGTAAGCATCCTAAATATAAAAATTTCTTACTCACACAAAAGAAATAAAGCAATAAAATGGAAGAGTAAGCTCTCAACAAGCGCTCATGTTTAACGTCGTAGAGTCACGACGGTACCAAATCAGATCAAGGTATCATAAAATATGATACACGCATCATCCGGCGACCTATAATGCTTCAACCGATGCCCATTCGCCGTGATAACGTCTCCATCTTTGTCAATAAGCTCAAAACTCCCCCCTCCTAAGGCTCGATGAATCATGAACGGTCCCGTCCACTTAGACTTCAACTTGCCTGCAAAAAGCTTCAAACGAGAGTTAAAAAGTAGTACCTCATTTCCTTACTTGAACTCCTTGTATGAAATCTTAGAATCATACCACCTCTTCATTCGTTCCTTATAAATCTCTGAATTCTTGTAAGCACGACTCCTAAACTCATCCAATTGATTCATGTGAGTTATCCTCAACTCCTTCACATCTTTAAGGGTCAAGTTCAAGTGACGCAAAGCCCAAAACGCTTTGTGTTGAATTTCTACAGGTAAGTGGCACGGCTTCCCATAGACAATTTGATACGGTGACATATCTAACACCGTCTTGTAAGCGGTCCAGAACCCCCATAACACATCATCAAGCTTCATAGCCCAATCCTTTCTATTAGTTCCTACCACTTTCTCTAGAATCTGCTTTATTTGACGGTTGGAGACCTCTGCCTGCTCATTCGCTTGCGAATGATAGGGTGTAGTAACCCTATGCTTAACACCATAATCCTTAAGCACCTTCTCCAGAAATTTATTGACGAAGTGGGAACCTCCATCACTAACTAGTGCTCTAGGAACTCCATAACGGGCAAAAATATGTTTCTTCAGGAAAGATAAAACAACTTTCGAGTCATTAACACAAGTAGGAATCGCTTCCACCCACTTCGAAACATAATCCACCGCAAGAAGAATGTAGAGAAACCCATTCGACTGGGGAAAATGCCCCATAAAATCGATCCCCCATACATCGAATATCTCTACGACAATGCTAGGCTGCAATGGCATCTCATCTCTCCTACCTATATTACCCATGCGCTGACATCTATCGCAAGACGCCACATAGCTCTCACTATCTCTAAACAATGTAGGCCAATAAAGAGCAGATTGAAGTACCTTAGCTGCAGTCTTTTGTGCTCCGAAATGCCCCCCATTCGGTTGTGCATGACAGAACTCTAGCACACTTTCCATTTCCATCTCGGGTACACATCTTCGGACAATAGAATCTGTACAAATCTTGTAAACAAATGGATCATACCATATAAATGTCCCAACTTCCCTACGAAATTTCGCAAGTTGATATCGGTTGAGATCCCTTGGAATTTCAATAATGACAATGTAATTAACATAATCCGCGTACTATGGATCCATACCTTGCGCTGCAACCACACATGCTCGCTTGGTACCTTCAACAACCACATCCATGATCTTCTCATCAGGGAACATCTCTTCAATATACTCGAAAGAATTATCACAATGTTCCCTAGTCTCCAACCTTAACAAGTGATCTGCCAACACATTTTCTATTCCTTTCTTATCCCGAATCTCCAAGTCAAACTCCTGCAGTAGTAGAATCCATCTTATAATCCTAGGCTTCGTCTCCTTCTTCTCCATCAAATAACGAATCGCTGAGTGATCCGTATACACAATCGTCTTCATGCCAACCAAATACTGACGAAACTTATCGAATGCATACACAACAGCCAAAAACTCCTTTTCAGTCACCGTGTAATTCTTCTGTGCCACATCGAAAGTCTTACTCGCGTAGTAAATGGCTCATAACTTCTTCTCCCTTAGCTGCCCAAGCACCACACCCAATGCTACATCACTTGCATCACCCATAAGTACAAACGGTTGAGTCCAATCCGGTGTGATCAAGATAGGGGCAGTAATAAGCGCCTCCTTCAAAACTTGAAAAGCTGTTAGACACTCATCATTAAACACAAAAGGAATATCCTTTTCTAGTAAATGAGATAAGGGCTTAGAGTATTTTGAGAAGTCTTTAATGAATCTCCTGTAAAAACCGGCGTGTCCAAGGAAGAACCGCACTCCTCTTTCATTTGTCGGTGGTGGAAGCTTCTCAATTGCCACCACTTTAGCACGGTCTACCTGTAATCCCTTGGCGGAAACATGATGCCCAAGAACAATCCCATCCTTCACCATGAAGTGGCACTTCTCCCAATTCAAGACAAGATTAGTTTCTTGACACCTCTTCAAAACAACAGCAAGGTTAGACAAACACATATCAAAAGAAGAACCAAAGACTGAAAAATCGTCCATGAATACTTCCATGATCTTCTCTATCAAACCATCAAAAATCGCCATCATGCATCTCTGAAAAGTAGCAGGCGCATTACACAATCCAAACGGCATCTTCCTAAAAGCAAAGGTCCCGTAGGGGCAAGTAAAAGTGGTCTTTTCTTGATCCTCGGGAGCAATCATGATTTGATTATACCCCGAATATCCATCCAAGAAACAATAAAACTCATACCCTGCAAGACGATCCAACATTTGATCCATAAACGGAAGAGGGAAATGGTCCTTACACGTGTTCTCATTTAATTTCATGTAATCCACACATGTACGCCATCCCGTAGGAATTCTCGTGGCTATAGCTTCTCCATCCTCAGCTTTCACTACAGTCATGCCCCCCTTTTTAGCAACTACATGCAATGGACTCACATGGGACTATCACTAATAGGATATATAATTCCAGCATCCAACCACGTAAGAATTTGCTTCCTTATCACCTCTTGAATTGCGGGATTCACCCTACGTTGATTCTGAACACTAGCTTTGGCTTCATCCAACAACCTAATCCGATGCATACAATACGAAGGACTAATACCTTTCAAATCATCAAGTGACCACCCTATTGCAGACTTGTACTTCCTTAAGACATCTAATAACTCCTCAAGTTGATCATCATTAAGGAAAGAAGATACAATTGCCGGATATTGTGCATTATCACCAAGAAAAGCATACTTCAAGTGTTCCGGCAATGGTTTCAACTCCTCTTTTCTTTTCTCCACTGGAGTGGTTTCGTTATCCAAAGGCAAGTACTTCCTGGTCCATTTGACTTCTTACACCTTATTTCTTTCCAATGCAAACCTGTCATCACCCAAAGCAAGTAAGTTTTCAAGAAATTCAATACATATCTCGTTAGAAAGTCCATCAAGCTCCGTAGTGGGATAAGTAAGAGACTCCATCAAACATGTCTCAAGAGGATCCTTTGACAAGATCAGAGACATATCCTCCTTCACAATCTCCTCCACCATGTCAATACTATAACATTGGGACTCCATTGGCATCTTCATTGCTTTGTCCAAATTGAAAAGTACTTCTTCTTTGTCCATTCTCAACTTCAGTTCTCCCTTTCGAACATCTATCATAGCTTCAGCTGTAGCAAGGAATGGCCTCCCCAAGATTAAAGGAACATTATCCTTGTCATCATCCATTTCTAGTACAAGGAAATCCACAGGAAAGTCTAGCTTCTCCACTTTTACAAGAACATCTTCAACAATACCTTTCGGAAACGTCATTGATCTATCTGCCAATTGGAGAGCAACAGTTGTCGGGGTCAGCTCCCCCAAACCAAGCTTCTGAAAGATGGACAACGGCATCAAATTGATGCTTGCCTCTAGATCGCACAAAGCTCGCCGTGCTGGCCCCTTCCCGATCTCACATAGAATAGTAAAGCTCCCCGGATCTTTCATCTTTGGTGGCAACTTCTTTTGAATAATTGAGCTACAATTCTCAGATAAGTTTACCGTTTCAACTCCGGTTAAGCTTCGCTTCTTCATCAATATGTCTTTAAGGAATCGAGAATAATATGGCATCTCCATGATTGCCTCTGAAAAAGGGATGTTCAAGCTTATCTTGTTCATTATCTCTGAAAACTTCTTGAACTTTTCTTCTAACCCTTTCTTCACTAGCTTGTAGGGAAACGGTGGAGGTATCTTTGTTTTGGGAATCCCCCATTCATCACGATCAACCTTCTCCGCTTTCTCCTTTTCGGCTCTTAATCGCTTAGCTCTTTCCCATTTTTTCTCAGCTATTATGTCTGTACTTTGCTCATTCCGTACCACTGGAGTTGTATCAACATCAAAAGGAACAACAGGTGCATCAATCAAAACATCTCGGCGAGGTTCGACTAGGGTTCGACCAGGTTGAGATGTCGAACCAGGAGTGTATTGGTCGAACCTCTCTCCTGGAAGACTGATCTCATTCTGCTCCAGAGGTTCGACTTGGGTTCGACCAGCATTGGAGGTCAAACCACTGTCCCCTTGGTCGAACCGCTTCACTGTATAATCTCTATCCTTCGGTTTGACCTGGGTTCTACCTGAAGAGTTGGTCAAACCATTTTGATCGTGGTCAAACCATTTTTGCGTCAAAACAGAGTGCTCTGGCCGATGAGGTTCGACCAGGGTTCGACCTGAAAAGTTGGTCGAACCCTCTGCGTGTTGGTCGAACCGCTCCTGTGGCAAAATAGAGTGCTCTGGCCGATGAGGTTCGACCATGGTTCGACCTGGATGCCAGGTCGAACCCTCTGAATTTTGGTCGAACCGAGGCTTAGAAAATTCCAACTTTGATTCCGGCCTCATCGGTCCCTCGTACTGCGTTCTCGACCTCAGTGTGATGGCATTACACGACTTCGAATTCTCTATACTCTGAGACTGAAACTTCCCTTTTCCTACAGTTTGAGTCAATGTGTTCACATTCTCTGCAATTGTACCCATCAACAATGTGAGATCTTTCACTTGAGTGGACAAATCTCTGTGGTGATCATCAATCTTTTTCTCAAGCTTTGCCTCAAGGCGGTTCACTCTTTCATCATTCTTTACCATGTACCGGTTCACAGTATCCTCGAAACCAGGTTTCTCTTCTTCCACCTTTTCTCCCGGATCAACACCCATCGGAAGTTGCACTGCATTGTTCGTATTGCTCCATGAAAATTCAGGCCTCCTTGGTTGCTGTTGATAACTACCAGAGGGACCACGATTATTAAAGTTCCCTCGATAGTTCCCTTGGTAGTTCCGGTTTCCTTGATTTGGGTACCTCGTTCCTTGAATACTTTGACCCATGGCATAATTTACTTCCTCCAATTCTTCTTGGATGGTTCCATTATTCATCATCTCTTGCTGCATGATTGGCACTCGTTGAGATATCTCGCTGATCTGCTTCTATTGAGACTCAAGTAGCTTGTTGATATTGGACAAGCTTGAAACGATCTCATCCTCTCTCTTTGTTTTCACCATTGCTTGTTCAACCTGAGCTACCTTTCCAAGAACATACGTACCTCTAACTCTATCAGTAGGCCAATCCCTCGAATTCATCGATATGTCTTCAAATAATCTCTCGGCCTCAACGGATGACTTAGTAAGCAATGCTCCATTAGAAGAAGCATCAAGTAGCACTCTTGATTCACAGTCCAATCCATTATAGAATATACTGATATATTGGGCTTTAGATAACCCATGTTGAGGACACTTCCTGAGCATGTCCTTGAATCTATCCCACGCTTCATGAAATTTCTCACCTCCACTGATAGCAAATTGGTTAATATCCTGCTTCATCTTAAACACCTTCGAAGGTGGCATATACCTCTCCAAGAACCTTAACTTCAATTGCTCCCACGTGGTGCACTCAGCTGCGTTAATAGTATCGTACCAATCCCTCGCCTTTTCAGTAAGCGAGAATTTGAACAAAAGGATCTTCCTAGCATCTTCATGTTCTCCTACGTCTTTTTGAGTACTTGCATAGCCCAAGAACTTGTTCAGATGCTGCTGTGGATCCTCGAAAGACCCTCCTGAAAATGAGTTTCTTTCTATCATGCTAATAAGAGCGGGATGAAGATCGAACGCTGTGTTAGTTCCCCTTGCTCCTAAAAGCTCATAATTTCCAGCCCCATTATTTCTGAAAACCTCTCGGATGGCTAGATTATCCGGATTCGCTGTCATGTTGATTGTTTCTACATCCAAATTAACTTCAGTTATAGCCTCAATCACTTGCGAAATCTGCTCGTCAACCTCGACTCCAAAATTCAGAGCTTCAGTTGGGTCTATTGTCTTTGCCTTGCTCTTCTTCTTCTTCTTCTTTCTTGATGATGCTCCAATCTCAGGATTATACGGTTCAAGATTACCTTTCTTTGATCTTGTGAGCATACACCTAAAACGAATAAGAAAGAAAACAACAAAACAAGGTAAATAATCCTAATAAACTAGAAATAACACAAAAAAGATATTTTACGCCGTCCCCGGCAACGGCTCCAAGAATTTGATAGGGGTTTTCTCAACACACAAAATAATCCTCAAGTATAAGGATATCAATTGTAGTCGCGAAGATGACCAAGTTACAATATCGAACCCACGGGACGGATAAATATCAATTTTATATTCTTCTAGTATATTTTAGACTATGTTTGGTAGTTGAAAAGGTTTAATGGATAATAACTTCTAATCGAAATAACAAAAGAAATAGCAATAGTAGAGAAAAGTGAGTTGTGATCAATAAGAATAATAGGTAGTTCGTCGGGTCATCCAGTTTCACTAGCAATTCGTATTTTCATGTGATGGTGTCCGACTCTGCCCTGTGGTTTGTGGACGCATCACTAGACCATGCAAGTTTACTCTATAGACACAAGTAAATATGCGCTTGACACATGTGAATAACATCGGAGCAAGAGATATGCTTCACCCCCCTTTCTAGGTACTATCATAATCAATTATCTTCTATGTCTAGAATCTAACCCGATTTTATCTCCCTTTTTAGGTACTATAAAGTTATACTCTTCATCCTATTCATCAACCCGAATTTAATTCAATTCATGAATATTCATATAAGACAGTTCTAATAATACTTCAGAATCCCTTCACTTAGAATTATAACAATAAACCCTGCTCAGTAGTGAACGCACTCAATCAATAACCATGTTATGTATTCAGACTCTACACAACGATCATTGATGCACAAAACGACTATGAGTATGGATTAAATATGCAATCTTATATAAAACAAATCACAGGTAGTGTTGTACGGAGTTTTACACGCGAAACACGAATTACATCATGAAACTTTCATAACCCTAGAACTACCAAGGTGGTTCTAGCCCATGATTGATCTTGGAACAATCATGGTTAGATTGATCATTCTTACTTGAACCTTCAGCGAATCTCTGTCACAGCCCTCCGGATGGATCACCACCTCTACTCTTGTCTCTCTTACGATTGACGATCAAAAGCTCTATTTATTCTCTGTATGAGCCTCCTTTTATACTTGTAATCACGTCTCTAGGGCTTGGAATGCGCTTTCTAAGTGATCTCATGCGTTTCGGCCTCAAAAATCCGGATAAGGTAAGTTCTCGCATATAGGTTCGACCACGTCAAACAGGTTGAACCCCTGGCCACAGGTCGAACCCCAGGTTGAACCCCGCTACTGGAAGAATTCTGCACAGGTTCGACCTTCTGAACAGGTCGAACCACTTAGGCTTTGGTCGAACCCCAGGTCAAACCTCAGCACTGGACAACTCCCGCTCCCGATTCGACCAACTAGCAAGTCGAACTCAAACGTCATGGTCGAATCCTCTTTCTTGCAAACTGGTTCGACCATGGTTCGACCTGATGGCCAGGTCAAACCAGCCGAGTCGTGGTCGAATCCATCTCTGCACGTTCAGCAACGTTGGTTTGACCTGCTGAAGAGTTCGAACCCTCATCCAGCCAGGTCGAACCCACCTAATTCTTGGGCGATTCGCGTGGCTTCGACTCCGTCTCTTCGATTCTTGGCTCTTTCACTCCATTTTTGCTAAGAAAACACTCAAATAGCTCTACTAACACCTGATTCATGCTAATTCACAATATATATATAGGTTTTCCACCTATTTCCACATCAAAACTCTCCAAAACTAGCACAAAACATAGCGCCAAACTTGTGAATTTACACACTCATCAAAGATCGAGTGCTAAGAGAGCTTAGAGCCGAGCCAGTCGATATGGAGATAGGTGACGAGGATGAGCAACCTCATCATGTTGAGTTCGAGGAACAAGAACCAGAACCCCCAATTTTTTAGCAAGAAGGAGAATTCCAAGAGGATGAATTTCAGCAGCAACAGCAGTACATAGGACCCAGAGTGGCTAGATGGAATTTCATGGAAGATGAAGTTCAAGGTATAAGGAACACTCAGCAGTCACATGGAGACTAGATTAGAGAGCTCAAGGAGGAGCAACAAAGACATGGTGTGACACTGAGGGAGATCCAAGAGGGGCAACGCCGGAGGGATTACAACAATGAGCAGGTACGTATTCATTCAAACAACATGGAGGAGATGCTCACGATGATGTTTAATTTCCAGTTCCCGGCATCACCTCGTGCTTACAATCCTTGGGCCCCATACCATCCGTCACCCCCCCCGGAGAATTGAAGGGAGTACTTTAAATGCTTGTCACTTCATTAGCCCATTCATTTTAGTTGAATTTGAATTGTGTTGGATTTGATACTTTTGATTATTTTGTTTTGGGATGTTTAATTTCGTACTTTAGTTTCATTTTTAATTAAGGATTGAGATTTATGGTTATTTTTATTAATTATGGATGGGGGAAATTTCTATGCTTTATTTCTTCATATGGTGTTTTGTTCTTGTGCTTTTGGTCCTTTGTTTGTCTTGTGTTTGTTGGTATTTTTATTCTTGTTTAGGGAATGTGTTGGTGGTTTGTTTAGGGAGGTTGTTAGTCAATTTTTTTACAACAACAAGTGATGATATGTTGTGGTAATGAGTGATGACAGGATATGATTAAGAATCTCTACACTTTCAAATTGTGACATATTTTAATTAACTTGTTCAATCTTGAGATGAATGTGGTGTAATAATTTCCTTAAAGTCTAAGCATAACCTTGTGAATATTTGAGCCTTAACCGTGCATACATGGTATTTTTCCTTCATGAGTGGATGGGTTGTGTTTGATAAGCTAGAACTTGCTCAAGGACAATAGGAATGAACCCGATTAGTAGAGGTTAATGACATGATCTAAGGCCATCTTTGTTATTGAAAGTCATTGCCATATATTTCCCTACCATGAACATCATCATTAGTTAACCACTTTGAGCCTTTAAGCCTATTTCTTGTGATTTTAGCACATTACAAGCCATGATTTCCCACTTGAGCCTTATATACATACCTTAGTGTGGGTGATTGAGGAGATGGTAGCAAGAAAAGTTTGATGAGAAAACAAAACGAAGAAAGGAAATGGTAAATAAATAAGAAAAAGGATAAAAAGAGCAAAAACAAGAATGAACATGCAACCTTTAAAACAAGAAAATGAGCAAAGCAATAATAATATGCTCAAGTACTTAAAAGTTCGAAGAAGGAAGCATGCATTGAAAGTAGTTCAATCCAAGGAAAGTTGATGATTAGTGTTTGTGAACATTAAAGTCAAGAAAGGAAGAAAGAAAAGTGGAGAAGTTGGAGAAATTGACCATATCTTCAAATACTTACACTTGATTAGTCACTATTATCCATATTCTTCCTACCCTACCAAAGAGCCTATCATTACATCCTTAATTAAAGACCTTTTTGATCATTAATTGAAACTTTGGTGGTTTGTGAATGTAGTCCATGAGCAAGTTTATAGCGAGTCGAGCCAATCGATTGATGAGTGTTGTTACCTTACTTGAAAGAGTGTTGAGTGAAATTTATAACCTATGTGAGGCTTGGACAAAGATGGACTATATTACACTTTATTATCTTTTGATTGAACTTGTTAATATTTGCATGTTATGATTTTATTGATGTAGGATGCCTTAGCATAGTTTGTAATTCTTATTGCTTTTGATGTGTTATTACTTATGTTCATTTAGTCTTTTTCCTAGGTGAAAATCACTCCTCTTGGTTTATCATTTTCGTTGTTCGGGGACGAACAACACTTTAAGTTTGGGGGTGTGATGAGTGATATTTTCACCTAAATTTTAGTGACTTTTTATGTGTGTTTTCGTATATTTTTATCCGTATTTTTGTGTTATTTGGTGGAGTTATGTGTTTTTATGGAATTGAGTGTGAATGAACTTAATCATATGTAAAACAGGTGAAATCGGAACGGAAATGGAGAAGGGAGATGAAAGAAGAAAGAAGAAAATAGGAACACGACCAGCCATTTTAAGTACACGAGCTGTGTGCTCTAAACGGGCCTATAAGAGATGGATGTGCGATGACATCAGAACGCACAACACGACCATCCCTTGGCCGTGTTATATCACACGACTCGTGTTGCAGCACACGACCCGTGTTACAACACACAAGTCGTGTAGGTGCCTGATCAGTAAAAAAATCATAATTCTTCTAGAAGGCCCCAATAAGTATAAATACCCATTCATTCAACTTTTGAATAGAGAGAGACGAAATACCAAGCTACACACACACCTCATACACCAATCCTTTGATTTTACACCATATTCTTTATCCCTTTCATCCATACATTGATTCTACATCATCTCTCCATAAATTCTACCATCCAAATCAAGTGAAGAAGCAAGGAAGAGTGGGTGATCACCAAAGGAAGGAAGGAGATTCAATTGGAGCCAATCCAAGGTAGTTTTCATCCCAATTTTGTGTTAATCCTCTAGTTTACCATGATTTGTAAGGTTTTTAATGTCTATGTTAAGGATATTATGAAGATTGTAGGCTAATCTCCTTTTTGGGGTTAGCAACATGAAAGTTTGTGGTTAAATTTTGGGATCTATGTATTTGAATTCATATGTTGATTGGGTAAATGGATTTTCTATTATTGATATTTAAGATCTTGAGGTTTATGATGATTCGTGTGTTTAGTTGTTCTAAATATGTGATTACATTGAGAAATCAATTATGTGCTTAGGATAATTGAGTGAATCATTTCATCAAACACTTCATGTTCATTATAAATTGTAAAGAGATTGAGAAATCATTTAGAATTTAGAACCCTTTGATAGAATATACGGTTGGTTTGATCGAGAGATTGATTAATTGTGTGAAGGGATTCTTATTTCAAGCTTAGTACCTAGTTGGAATTATTTGAATGAGAACCAACCATTGTGCTAATTGAGATTGATATCCTATTCATCTTGAGAATGAGCTTAGGTGAATTTAGAGTTGGCCCTTAATCCATACCCTTGATTCATATGAGTTTAATGCATGTATCCTAAGATTTCCCACTACTTAATTGTTGTTAATCCCACTTTTACTTAATTTGGAAAACAACTTTGTATTACTTCATTTTAATTGTTTGATAATCCTTTGTTTACTTGATATGTGTCATTTTAATACTTGTTCAACAATCCTACTCGATGATTAGTCTCTATAAAATTATGATAAGTTTGATATCGCTTAATCTCTAGCGACAACCTCCATGTGGTTCGATAAATTATTTTAGTTGGTCATCCCTACTACAAAATGACTAATTAACTAGTGCACTTTGACTGTATTGAGTAGGACCACAGATCGTTCGGTTTATACTGACTATATATTAGAACTAGATCTCTATTATTATGGATGTTCATACTCTTAATCCCTATACAATAACCTCGACACGTAAGCCAGTATTTATTTCTTTGATTCATCAGTGGGTGAGATTTAATCGTAAATTAATAAGCTCAGTAAGTTGGGAGATTGCACTTTCTCTATGATGTGCTATTGATTATAGAAAGAATATGTGTCCTAACAGAATTGGTTGATGATTTCCTTTTTTGGTTCTCATAATGATTATCATGTAAACTCTGCAGGTGGAATTATTTCGGCATGATAATAAGGTTGAGTGGTACTACTCTCGGTAAAGATGTTAATTTATGGAGTTGTCAGCAACTTAATTATTAATGGGCATTGAATCTTAAACATGGGGATATTAACGGGCTCATAATAAGAAGGAGCCCATAATGTAATTTGGGATTAGGGTGACAGTGCAATAATATTTCTTTAGTTTTATTATTATTGGATTTATGTATAAGTTTTGGGATAAACTTGGATGCTTAAGCCCAATGGGAGTCCCAACCCTAATTTCTCCTCCTAGTCTCTGTTGTAACTTATAAATAACCAATCTCATCAATCCAGATATATACGTTTACACGCCCAAAACTGTAAAAAATAAATTAGGGATTGTAGATTGAGATTGTCTTGGAGATCATTGCCCACACAACGTCAAGAGGAGGCTTAAGAATACAACAGAAAATCGGAAGGTCGTATGTTTGTGTTGTTCAACATCTACATCAACAAACCCTGGTGAAAGGAAATACAATTCTATGATTATGCTTCCGCTGCTATATAATTGCATGGAACCCTAATACGTTAACCAAAAATATCCAAACGCCAATGGGTTTGTTCATCTCCATTTGAGAAGTTGATAAACATGGACTTTAAACTTGATATCCATGTAAATTTTTATGAGAGTATTCATGTACTTTCCATCTTAGAATCTGTCATGTATATGAATTTTGTGGAAGAATTTTACTCAAGTAAATGAGTATCTACAGAGGATTGTGTTAGACAACTTTTATATAAGGACGACAAAGTTATGAGAGATTTTAAAGCAAATGTTGATGAGTTCAACTTAGAGGAACATGAGGTCGTTGCGGTGTGTCTCGGCTTATTTTCAAGTGTTTTTACTTCAGTTTAATTTATCTGGTTCCTATTACTTCGATTTATTTTTCATTGTACCTCTCAATTGGAAATCTAACTATACCCTTGGGCATGCGCTAAACTCATGATAGAACATTGAAATTCTAGGGTATAAGGCAAAGTTCATCACCATTGAACGTAAACTATATGTTATGTAATTCTTCATTTTGATGCTCATTTCTCGTTACGATCAATATTTCCTTCGTTTCGATGCATATTTCCTTTAGTTTGATGCTCATTTACTCGATAAGATCAACGTTTCCTTCTTTTTGATGCATATTTCCTTCATTTTGATGGTCATTTTCATGTTACGATTAACATTTCCATTGTTTCGATGTACATTTCCGTCATTTTGATACTCATTTTCTTGTTACGATCAATATTTCCTTCATTTCCATGCATATCTCATTTAGATTTTGATCCTCATTTTCTCATTACGGTAAATATTTCCTTCATGTCGATGCATATTTCCTTTATTTTGATGCTCATTTTCTCGTTACGATCAACATCCTTCATTTCGATGGATATTTCCTTTCATTTTCTTGTTACGATCAACATTTCCTTCGTTTCGATGCATATTCCCTTCAGTTTAATGCTCATTTACTCGTTATGATAAATATTTCCTTCGTTTTGATGCATATTTCTTTCATTTTGATGCTCATTTTCTTGTTATGATTAATATTTTCTTCGTTTCGATGCATATTTCCATCATTTTGATGCTCAGTTTCTCATTACGATCAACATTTCCGTCGTTTTTTAAGCGTATTTTCTTCATTTTTATGCTCATTTTCTCGTTACGATCAACATTTCCTTCAGTTCGAAGCATATTTTGTTTCGATTTTGATGCTCATTTTCTCATTACGATCAATATTTCCTTTGTGTCGATGCATATTTTCTTCATTTTAATGCTCATTTTCCCGTTACGATCAACATTTACTTAATTTTGATGCATATTTCCTTCAATATGATGCTTATTTTCTCGTTATAATCAACATTTCCTTCGATTTGATGCATAGTTCCTTCATTTTGATGCTCATTCTCTCGTTACGATCAACATTTACTTTGTTTCGATGCGTATGTCTTACATTTTTATGCTCATTTTCTCGTTACGATCAACATTTTCTTCGCTTCAATACATATTTCCTTCATTTTGATGCTTATTTTCTCGTTACGATCAATATTTTCTTCGCTTCGATTCATATTTCCTTCATTTTGATGCTCATTTTCTATTTCGATCAACATTTCCTTCATTTCGATGCGTATTTCCTTCATTTTGATGCTCATTTTCTTGTTACGATCAACATTTCCTTTGTTTCGATGCATATTTCCTTCATTTTGATGCTCATTTTCTCGTTAAGATCAACATTACCTTCGTTTCGATGCATATTTCCTTAATTTTGATGCTCATTTTCTCATTACGATCAACATTACCTTCATTTCGATGCATATTTTTTTTCAATTTTGATGCTCATTTTCTCGCTACAATCAACATTTCCTTCATTTTGATGCATATTTCCATCATTTGATGCTCATTTTCTCGTTATGATCAACATTTTCTTCATTTCGATGCATATTTCCTTCATTTTGATGCCCATTTTCTTGTTACGATCAATATTTCCATTGTTTCTATGCATATTTCCTTCATTTTGTTTCTCATTTTCTCATTACGATCAACATTTCCTTCATGTCGATGCATATTTCCTTCATTTTGATGCTCATTTTCTCGTTAGGATCAATATTTCCTTCGTTTTGATGCATATTTCCTTCAGTTTGATGCTCATTTACTCGTTACAATCAACATTTCCTTCTTTTCGATGCATTATTCCTTTATTTTGATGCTCATTTTCTCGTTACGATCAACATTTCCTTTGTTTCGATGCATATTTCCTTCGTTTTGATGCTCATTTTCTCGTTACAATCAATATTTCCTTCATGTCGATGCATATTTTGTTTCTATTTTTATGCTAATTTTCTCGTTACGATCAACATTTCCTTCGTTTATATTTTCTTAATTATGATGCTCTTTTTATCATTACGATCAATATTTTCTTCGTTTCGATGCATATTTCTTTAATTTTGATGCTCATTTTCTCATTACGATCAACATTTCCTTCGTTTTGATGCATATTTCCTTCATTTTGATGTTTATTTTCTCATTACGATCAACATTTAATTAGTTTCGATGCATATGTCCTTCATTTTGGTGCTCATTTTCTCGTTATGATCAATATTTTCTTTGCTTCGATGCATATTTTCTTTATTTTGATGCTCATTTTCTCATTACGATCAACATTTTCTTCGTTTCGATGCATATTTTCTTCATTTTGATGCTTATTTTCTCATTACGAATATTTCCTTCATGTCGATGCATATTTCCTTCATTTTGATGCTCATTTTCTCGTTACGATCAACATCCTTCGTTTCGATGGATATTTCCTTTCATTTTCTTGTTACGATCAACATTTCCTTCGTTTCGATGCATATTTCCTTTAGTTTGTGAGATGAAGGTGGTTCTTTTCGCTTCGGCAATACGAAAGCTTAATCTATGCAATGCTATATATGAGAATAGATTTCTGTTTGTTCGATGGCATAGTCAGTAGGTATCAAGTGCCCGGATCAATCACGTTGAACTGTGGTAAGACATATTTTGAAGTACCTGAAAAGGATTTGAAATTATATGTTGGCTTAGTGGACAGATTCTGTGATTCATGTGAGTTAAATTGATTCAGATTTTCAAATTAGATACTTAGGAAATCTCAAGGTTATGTGTTTGTTTTGGGAAGTGGAGGCATATAATGGAGGAGTGTTATCCAGAAATGTATTTTGGACTCCACCATGGAAAAATGATAAATTAGAGTCTCTGAGGCAGCCAAAGTATCTGTTTGGCTCAGAAACTACATAATGGACTTGGATGTGATTCCTATGTTTGCCCAAGGTTATCACTATTTATTGTTATAATAGTGGTGTAGTTGCAAACTTGAAGGAATCACAGGCTCATAAGGCAATTAAACACATTGAGAGCTAGTACTCCCTAATACGAGAAATCATATGATGAGGTGAAGGTTGTTGTCGCCAAGATTGCATTGGAAGATAATCTAGTAGATCCTTTCACGGGGACCTTAAGGCAAAAGCTTTTGATGGTCATGTAGAAGGAATGGGCATTAGATGTATGGCAGTTGACATGGCAGCATAGTCTTTTAGTATAAGTGGGAGATTATTGGATTGTACACTAAAAGCCTAACTTTAGTATGAATAATGTTTTAACAATATTTGAAATGAGAATCATTGATCAAATGATGGCATCATATAATTTATTTATATTTTGATGAAATAGTCCATTTACTTTATATTGTAGATAATATGGTGTATGGCGTCGCACGGAAGATCATATTATCAGTCCCTTATAAAGTATAAATAATTGCTCACAACCGAGATAGACGAGGACAATCTATTGGGATGTGATGAGAGTGAAAATAAGCGTGTTTTAGTGTCCAATTTAATATTTTTTTATGGGAATTATTGTTATATATTAAGAAAAATGTCTTATATTCAATATATGTGAGAAAAAGGTATACTTGAGGTGTTTTATTGTGTTTTAGGTAGAAAAATGATCAAAAAGTGTAAAGTTGGAGAAAATGTGCAACTTGTGCAAGAATGCTAAAAAATGCACATCCAATTTGTTTAAATTTTCTATATTCTTGTGGAGCTCAAAACTGTAATTGTGATATATGTTTCGAAAGCCACAGAAGAGAGGATCGTTTTGGCGTAAGGAACACCTCAATCAGAGTCCAAACGAGAAAGTTATGATCGAATTGGTGATGTTGCACAAGCTATTTCTATTCAGCACGATGGTGTCACTTTACATGGCTTTTTACATCTTCAAATGTTAGACTTTTGGTGAGATATTATATGGATAGAAAGAAAAGGAAGAGAGGATCGCGTGAGCGCAAGAATCACTCAAATCGGAGTTTGGACGAGGAAGTTATGCTCAAAATCATGAAGTCGCACAGCTGTCAGCGAGAATTTTCGAAAATTTCTGAAAAATACCTATTTCTTGGAGCACAATTAATCTCCTTATCACATAATCCTCCATGATTCACCCATATCTTTTATTTCCTTATTTAATTCCCTTCTCATATCTATATATATTTTACATTATTATTCATGTGAGAAGGCACCGCAATACAATCATCCTACACCCCACAAGGGGGATCACCCCCCAACTATCATCCACATCCTTTCCTCCATTCATCCATCACTTTGAAGATTCATCTGTGGAATCAAGAGAAGAACCAAGAGAAGGATTCAAGATGGAGAAGGACACGACAACGCCCACATCTAGGATTTATTGGTTTCCTAATTTATCTTGTATTTTCCAGACATATGGGTAAGATCTATCCAACACCAATGATTGTTCTTCGTAACATCATGGCTAGAACCATTTGGTAGATCAAGGGTTTTGAAGATTTTTATGAATTAATTGAACTTTCGTGTGTATACTCCATACAACACTACTTGTGGTTTATTTTGTATATGTCTATGCATTTTTAATTCATATTCAGAGTTGTTTTGTGTATCTTCAACTGTTATATAGAGTCTGAATATATATCTTGGTTGTTGATTGAGCGCGTTCACTGCTGAACAGGATTCCATGTTATGATTCTAAGTGAGGGGACTCCGAAAACTTCATTAGAACTGTCATATATGAATATATATAAATTGAATTGAATTCGGGTTAATAAGCAGGATAAAGAGGTTAATTTTATATTACCTATAAAGGGAGATCATATCGGATTAGAGTACCAATCCTAGGGGGAAATAATTGATACTGATAGTACCTAGAAAGGGGTTAAAATTATATCTCTTGCTCCAAGGTTATTCACACGTATTATACGCATATTTACTTGTGTCTATAGAGTATAGTTGCATGGCTTAGTGATGCATCCATATTCCACAAGGCAGAGTCAGACATTGATACATGAAAGGGAAATTAATGAGTGAAACCAGATTACCCTAGGGTTGTCTATTCTCTATTCTTAAGTCACTTTCGTATTCTTCTAGTGTTTAATTTATTTTATTTGCTTTTTAATTAATTGTTTAGTAGATTAATAATTAAATCTCAAAACTTTATTACCTTGTCTTAATTAATTTAGTAAATAATTAAATTAATAATGCGTCGTCCTTTGGGTTCGATAATTAACTTGGTCGCTTGCTTCAGCTGCAACTAATATCCTTAATACTTGAGGATTAATTTTGCGTGCAAAGAAAATACGCATCAAGTTTTTGGCGCCATTTCTGGGACGGCTGTTATTATTGATTTTATTATTTCTAGTTGATTAAGATTTTTATTTGTGATTATTTATTTCTAACTAACCTTGAATTTTTCTGAGGTGCTTGTGCGCTTGGAAAAGGAAAGGAAGAAAATAAAGGAATAACACATTGAGCTAAACATGGCCGGAGCAAGGCAGAATCCAGATAATATTGACATTCATGAAATTTTCATGCATAATGGTATTGGTAACGTGGGGTTGATAGGAGAAAGGGGGAAGATGATGATTTTGAGATACATCCCGCTCTTATCAGCATGGTGGAAAATAATCCCTTTTCTGGAGGTCAATTTGAAGATCCATACCAATACCTCAAAAGATTCCTTGATTATGCAAACTCTCAAAAGGGTACTGGAGCTCATGACAATGCTAGGCGGATCGCCCTATTCAAGTTCTCTTTAATTGATAGAGCAGAAGATTGGTATGAGACTCTTGATGCCACAGATTGCACTACATGGGACCAACTGCAGTAGAAGTTCTTAGAAAGATTTATGCCACCCTCAAGGTGTTGGATTGTATACTAAAAGTCTAGCTTTTTGCATGAACAATGTTATAACAATGTATTTGAAATGAGAATTATATGATCAAATAATTGCGTCTTATAATTTATTTATATGTCCGATGCAATAGTCCACTTACTTTATACTGTAGATAATATGTTGTGCGACAACACGCGGAAGATCATATTGTCGATTTCCTTATAAAGTATAAATAGATGCTCATAACTGAGATAGACGGGGACTCTCTATCGGGATGATTGTAGTGTGATTTGGTATTAGCTTGTCTTGACTATAGAATCATATTAGTGCACGTTGTGTGTATTGAGCAGGACCGCTTGATCGTTCGATTTATACTGACTATATAGGGAAACTTGATCTCAATTATTATGGATGTTCGTGCTCTTAATCCCTATACAATAACCTCGACATGTAAGGCAGTATGTATTTCTTTGATTCATCAATGGGTGAGATTTACATGTAATAAATTAATAAACTCGGTGAGTTGGGAAATAGTGTTGTCTCTATGATGTGCTGTTGATTGTAGAAGGAATTCGTGTTCGATATAGGCTGATGAGGTCCCCTTGAGGAGCTCATAAGGATTATAATGTAAACCCTGGATTTATTCCAGCATGATAACAAGGTTGAGTGGTACTACACTCGGATGAGATATTAATTAATGGAGTTGTCAGTATCTTAATTAATTAATGGCCATTGTATATCTTAAACATGGGGAGACTAACGGGCTCATAATAAGAAGGAGCCCATAACATAATTATAAGATTAGGACAGTAGTGTAGTAATAATATTTTAATCGTATATATTATTATTATTGGACTTAAGTATAAGTTTTGGGCTAAACTTGGATACTTAAGCCCAATGGAGGCCCAACTCTAATTTCTCTTCCTGGTCCCTGTTGTATCCTATATATAAGTTTTCTCAGCTATCCGTAAACCCTAACTAAATCACGCCTAACACTGTGAGGAGGGTGAGGGAACAGAAGATTGAGAAGATGTCGAAGATCGTCGCCCACACGACGTCGAGATTGGACTTGGGAATACAGCAGAAGATCAAGAGGTTGTTTGCTGATGCTATTCAACAACTTCCATGATTTTTCTAAAGTTTTGTGGAACTTCAAACTATTCTTGTGATATACCATTAGAAAGCTACTGAAGAGAGGATCGTTTTGGCGTGTAGATCACTTGAATTGGAGATCGGATGAGGAAGTTATGCCCAAAACCATGAGGCTGCGCAGGCTGCCGGCGAGAATCTTTCTTCTTCAACATACCCTGGTGAAAGGTACTACGTTTCTATGTTTTCTTGCTTCCGCTGAATTAGAAACGCATGAAACCCTATTGGTTCATGTTAACCAAATGATCGAACGTCAATGTAAGGATCTTAAGAATGAAGCAAGACATCACCCAATTTATTATGAATTAGGGTGAGAAATTTCATGAGGCGTGGGATAGGTTCAAAGATATGCTCAGGCAATGCCCACATCATGGGATGTCTAAGGCTCAGTATGTAAGTATCTTCTACTATGGATTGGATTGTGAGTCACGTATTCTTATTGATGCATCATCAGGAGGAGCGCTATTATGTAAGACAACACTTGAAGTAGAAAAGTTATTTGAAGACATCTCTATGAATTCACGTGACTGGCCTACGGAAAGAGTAAGAGGATCCTATGTATTAGGTAAGGTAGCATAGGTTAAACATCAAGTGGTAAAGCCGGACAGGACTAATGAGATAGTTTCTAACTGATATCCTTAATACTTGAGGATTAATTTTGCGTACAAAGAAAATATGCATCAGGATGGTAGTAGTGTGATTTGATATTAGTTTGTTTTGACTATAAATTACATTAGTGCACTTTGTGTGTATTGAGCAGGACCGCGTGAGATTGTTCGATTTATACTGACTATAAAAGAGAACTAGACCTCAGTTATTATTAATGTTCGTACTCTTAATCCATACACAATAACCTCGACACGTAATTCAGTAATTATTTCTTTGATTCACCAATGGGTGAGATTTAATTATTAAATCAACATGCTCGGTGAGTTGGGAGATGGTATTGTCTGTATGTTGTGCTGTTAATTGTAGAAGGAATCTGTGTCCTACTAAATTAGATTGATGATGTCCCCTTGAGGAGCTCATAAGAATTATCATGTAAACCCTACAGGTGGATTTGTTCCGGCATGATAATAAGGTTGAGTGATACTATTCTTGGATAAGAGATTAATTAATTGAGTTATTAATAACTCATTTAATTAATGGGCATTGTATATCTTAAACACGGGGAGTTAAACAGGCTCATAATAAGAAGGAGCCCATAACATAATTTGGGATTAGTGTGGTAGTGCAATAATAATTCTTTAGTGGACTGAATTATTATTATTGGGCTTAAGTATAACTTTTGGGCTAAACTTGGATGCTTAAGTCCAATGGGAGGCCCAACTCTAATTTCTCCTCCTAATTCCTATTGTAGCCTATAAATAAGCCATCTCAGAAGTTTCAGAATCAGACTTACACACCTAAATTCAATTTTCATGTGAGAATAATTCACGAGTGAAAAGAGAGAGAAAAACGTGAGAAAGTTTGAGAGACTGCGGATTGGGATCGCCTAAAGGATCGTCGCCCACACGACGTCTAGACGAGGCATAGGAATATAGTAGAAGATCAAGAGGTCGTTTCTATACCTGATTTAGACTTCTCCTCCAGTCTTCGGTGAAAGTTAATACTTTCTATTTTTCCTCTGCGTTAGATGTGCATGGAACCCGAACGGATTACGTAGACCATAAGATCCGATCACCACCACATTATATATTAAAATATTATATTTCTCAACTCAACCAACTATACATTAAAATATAATATGTTTTAATCTCCGTAAAAAGAGTAAATATAATATTATTCATGTGACAGAGAGAGTATAAATCTTTGTTCCGTGCAATGCACGGGTTACAAAATCTAGTTAAATTAAAAGAATGTTTATAGAAACAATCTAATGAAAGTAAAATTGAATGAAAAATAAAAATAAAATATAAAACTTTGAAAATAGATTTCATACATTAATCCTAAAGATTAAATAAAAAATATATTTCACATGTGCTTTGAATTTCCTGTTCTAAAATTTCTGAAATTAATTCTAAATTGTCAAAATTCATCACTTTAAACACTAGTGATTTTTTTTAATGATTGAAGCTGCAAATAATATCAAATAAAAATAAGAACTATAAGGTTAAAAAAATTATAAAAATTAGAGTCTTGAAATATAAAGAAAACACAAAAAATGAATAAAAAAACATAATTCATAATATAAATATTTTTTTTTTAAAAATAATGATACCTCAAATGAGAATTATTGAACCAAATGAATAGGTGGAATCTGTGGCCCTCACCCTTCTTAATTAATTTTTTCTTCTTTATTAATGTTATTTTTTTTATTTTTAAATTTATTATATTTAACTGACTAGTATACCCTAATTCTTAAATTTTAGAAATAAAATATACCCTAAACCACAAGAGTGAAACTACAATTATACCCTGAACCTTAAACCATTGGAGTAAAGTATACCATAAACCACTAGGGTGAAATTACAATTATACCTTAAATCCTAAACCCTAGGGGTGAAATATACTCTAAACCACAAGGATGAAATTACAATTATACCATAAACCCTAAACTCTAAGAATTAAATATACTTGATGAGCATTTTCTCAACACACAAAATAATCCCTAAGTATGAAGGATATCAATTGTAGTTTCAATAGGTGACCAAGTGATTATCGAACACAAGGGGCGGATTATTATCAATTTAATTATATTCTAATTAACTAAGACTATGTTGGTAAATTGGTTTGGAATAGTTACGGAACTAAATAACAAATAACTTAAATAGCAAATTAAATAAATAAGCAGTAGAGAAAATACGATTGTGATCAAGTAAGAAATTAGGTAGTTCTTCGGGTCATCCAGTTTTACTTATTAATTTCCTTTCCATGTATTGATGTCCGACTCTGCCTTGTGATATATGGATGCATCACTAAACCTTGCTAGTCTACTCTATAGACACAAGCAAACAAACGTATAACACGTGTGAATATCCTTGGAGGAAGAGATATAATTCACCCCCTTTATAGGTACTATCAGTATCAATTATTTTTCATGCACTTAGTACTCTAACCCAATATGATCTCCTTTTATAGGTACTATGAAGTTATACTCTTTATCCTACTTATTAACCTAAATAATATTCAATTAACAAGTATTTATATAAGATAGTTCTAATAAGACTTTGGAATTCCTTCACTTAGAATTATAATATGTAATCCTGCTTAGCAGTGAACGCACTCAATCAATAACCAAGATATGTATTCAGACTCTATATAACAGTTAATGATGCACAAAACGACTGTGAGCATGAATTTAAAAAGCACAATCTTATATAAAATAAACCACAAGTAGTGTTGTATGGAGTTTACACATGGAAATTCAATTAACTCATAAAACTTTCATAACCCTAGAACTACCGGAGCGGCTCTAGCCCATGATTGATCTAGGAACAATCATGGTTAATTGGTATGATCTTACTTGACTCGCCAGACGAACCTCTCTTCACGACTCCTTGAGATGATGGTAGGGTTTCGGTGGTGGATGGATGATGAATGATGTCGTGTCTCTTTTCTACTGCGAAAGCTCTTCTTTTATATTTGTAAACTCTCCTTACGGGCCTTGGATGGGCTTCTTGAGCCAACACATGCATTAAAGGTGTAAAAATACGAATATGGTAAGTTTCCGCGCCTCAGTTCTACCAACAGGCCAGGTCAAATCATTCTCCACTGGTCGAACTCCAGGTCGAATCGACCTGTAAATTGGTTGCGGGCCACGAATTCGACCAGAATCCTGGTCGAACTGCATACTCTCTGGTCGAACTGCAGCTGCTTCTATTTAGGCTTCTGGTTCAACCATGGTTCGACCAAATGGCTTGGTCGAACCACAATGTCGTGGTCGAATGACACTTTCGGCGCTTTCTCTCCATCGGTTCGACCACAGGTGCTGGTCGAACTGTCTCCTTCGTGGTCGAACCCAGCGCCTGCTTGGTCGAATTGCACCCCTAAATCTCCTTTTTCCTGATCCGATCACTTCTAACTCGTTTTCCTTCGAAAATCAACTCAAATAGCCTTAAAGACACCTGATTCGTGACTTTCCTCCATATATATCGATTCATATCGAATTACAACCATCTAACACACTATTATTACATGAATCTGGGCTCAAAACACGTAAATATACACACTCAACAATACTATAAACCACAAGAGTGAAATTATAATTATTTCCCTAAAATTAAATAAATTAAATTAAAAAAATATAAGAAAAGAATAAAATAAAAAAAATAAAATAAAAAATAAAACAAAACATACAAACAACAACATAATCATAAAAAAAAAGAAAAAAAGAAAAGGGTAGGATTAATTGCATTAAAAATACCCACCTTTGCTTCATTTGCATTTTAATCCAAACTTTTAAGATTTTGCAAAAAAAAAAAACATTAACGTTTCAAAGGCTTGGCAAATCACACCTAATGGGCAGGTCTCTTGCCCGATTGCTGACCTGGTAAATAATTGCCACATTAGATTGGACAAACCTACCACAAGAATCTAGTTCCTCTAGTAATCCATAGAGATTCCCGTGAAAGAGCCGAAGAAATCACCAGAAATTCAAAAAATCAACAATGGAGTGGAAAAACCCAGCGTGAATAAAGATGACGACGATGATGATGGAATATTGTGCGCTGTATGTGGCAGCACAGACGGTGATCCGACGGACCCAATCGTGCTTCGCGACGGGTGTGATTTAATGGTGCACGCTTCCTACTACGGCCACACATTCACCGACGGAATTCCAGAAGGTAATTGATTTTATGCTGAGTGCATTGAATCGAAATCAATAGCAAAAATAGGGGTTTCATGCTGCCTCTGCCTTATTTCCGATGGCACGTTGAAGCCGACAATGGATGGCCGATGGGCTTATCTGGTTTGCAAGATCTATGTTCCGAGGTGTATTTTAAGGATTCGAAAGGCTGAGAATGAATTGATTGCAGTCACGAGTGCACCAACAACCTTGGAGTTCCTATTAATATGTGGCTGTCATTGTTTAGTGTTTTGATCTCATCTTTTACACTGGAACTTGTTTCAATGGTTTTCTTATGTTGATCCTAAGCAGGGTACCACGAGTTTCTAACATAAAATGAAATTCTGGTGTTATTTTCTTAGGTTGGTGCGATGGACGTCGGCGAGCAGCCCATGGAGATCGTAATTCGGCACTAGAGATCATTTCAAACTTTCAATTTTGGAGGGGATTTTCGGCAAACAGCCACGTCTTCTGCATTAGAGAGAGAGTCGTTGCCGTCTGAATTAGGGTTCTAGTTAAATGACCGCCACGCTGCCAGGTCAACAATCGGGCAAGAGGAACTGCCCATTAGGGGCGATTTGCCAAGCCTTTGAAAGATTGATGTTTTTTTTTTTGCAAAATTTTAAAAGTTTGGATTAAAATGCAAATGAAGCAAAGGTGAGTATTTTTGATGCAATTAACCCAAAAGAGAATAAGAAAAAAAAAGAAAGAAATTTGATGAAACAGCGAAACACACATTGAAGGTGAAGGAAGGAGGTTCTGAAAAATAAGCCTTGCCTATTGATTGTCATTATTTTCACCTAGATTTTAGTGCCTTTTTGTGTGTATTTTTCATAGTTTTTTATCCGTATTTTCGTGTATTTTGGTGGTGTTATGTGTTTTTATGGGAATGTGTGAGAATGATCTTAAACATATGTATAATAGGTGAAAATGGAGTAAAAAATGAAGACGGGAGATCAAACAAGGAAGAAGGAACAAAAGTGCAAGAACACGGCTGGCCGTGCTCGCAACTCGACTCGTGTTGCAGTACACGGCCCATGTACCAGACACGGGCCTTTAAGCGGCGGCCGTGCGGCGACATCTATTCATCCAACACGGCCACTATTTGGTCGTGTGACACAGCACGACTCGTGTTGCAGCACACGGCCCGTGTACCAGACACGGGCCTGTAAGCAATGGCCGTGCGGGAGCATCAGTTCACGCAACACGGGCACCTTATGGCCGTGTTGCGCCACACGACTCGTGTCGTGTCAGAGATCAGAAAAAGTCAGAATCCTTCTAGAAGCTTGTCAAGGAGTATAAATACCAATCCATTCAACATTTTGAGGGGAGATCCGATTTTCCACCTTTCCCACACACCTCACACACCTTTCCTTTGATTTTACACCATATTCTTCATCCCATTCATCCATTTTTGGATCTACATCATTTCTCCATAATTTCTACCATCCAAATGAAGTGAAGAAGCAATGAAGATTGGGTGATCACCAAAGGAAGAAGGGAGATTCAATTGGATCCATTTCCAAGGGAGTTTTCATTCCAATTTTGTGTTAATCCTTTAGTTTACCATGATTTGTAAGAATTCTAATGTCTATGTTATGGATCTTATGAAGATTTTAGGCTAATCTCCCTTGTAAGATTAGCAACATGAAGGTTGTTGGTTAATTTGTGGATCTATGTAATTAAATTCATATGTTGATGGGGATATTTGATTTTCTATCATTGGTGCTTACATATCTTGAGATCTATGATGTTTTGTGTGTTTGATTGTTCTAATTATATGATTAGATTGAGAAATCAATTATGTGCTTAGGATAGTCAAGTGAATCATTTCATCAAACACCTCATGTGCATTATAAATTGTAAAGTGATTGAGAAGTCCTTTATTATTTAGAACCCTTTGATAGAACATGTGATTAGTTAGATTGAGAATTCATTTAATTATATGAAGGGATTCTTTAATTGAACTTAGTACCTAGTTGGAATAGTTTAATTGAGAACCAACCTTTGAGCTATTTTGAGATTGTGCAAATGATCTACATCCTATTCATTTCGAGAGGAAGTTTAGGTGGTATATGTGTTGGCCCTTAGTCTTAACCCTTGATACATATGAGTTTAATGCATGAGTCCACGAGTTACCACTTCATTAGTGTTGTTAATCTCACTTCTACTCAATTTGGAAAACCACTCATTCATCATTTTATCTTGTCATTTGATAATTGCTTGTCTACTTTCATTGGTTTTCATTTAATTACTTATTTAATCAACCATCCATCTATGATTCGTTTCTATAAAATCGTGATAAACGTGATCTTGCTTAAGTGCTAGCATCGACCTCCCTGTGGTTCGATAAATTCTTGAATTGGTCAACCCGACTATAAGTTATGGCTAATCAAATGGCGCCGTTGCCGGGGAGGTAACGGTTGCTAGTGGTTTAAAGAAGGAACGTTTAGAGCGATCTTACTAGAGATATTTTTTTTCTTGTATTTATTATTTGTCTTTGCTTTGAAAATCTTGTTCTAACTTCTTTTATCTTGAAGGTGTATGCAAACAAGATCAAAAGGGGAACAAGTTGAACCTATTGACTTAGAAATTGAACACACTTTTCAAAGAAGAAGAAAGGAGAACAATACCAAAAAGAGTGATCAAATGGAAAACAGTCAAGATGAACGTGGCAATGTTAGGAATGATGGAGGCGGAATGCAAAATTTACAAAATCAAGCCAATGCCAATCTTCCTCAACAAGCTTATCAACAATTTGGGGAGTTTAATAATCAAGCTTTAATTCAACAAATGGTGCAACAAGCTATGATTCAACAAGGGATTCAACAAGCGTATGCTCCTCCACAACATGGAATTCACAATGATCAAAGGGTGATCCGGGATTTCTTCATGCCAAGGACAATACCACAAATGATGGGACCACCAATTCATGCCAACAACTTTGAATTTAAAATGGGCTTGATTTCATTGGTGAGAGGGCAACAATTTAGTGGAGCTCCGAATGAAGATCCTAATGCTCATCTAGCTCAATTCGTTGAGATTGCTAACACCATGAAGATGAATGGGGTGAGCGAGGATTGCATCAAAATGAGGTTATTTTCATTTTCTTTGAGAGATAGAGCTCGAACATGGCTCTCCACTCTTACTCCCGGTACGTGCAACACATGGGACGAACTTGCACAAATGTTCTTGAACAAGTATTTCCCACCTTCCAAGACACTTCAAATGAAGAGCTTGATTACTCAATTCAAGCAATTACCTCAAGAAAGCTTTTACGAAGCGTGGAAAAGATTTAAGGAAATGCTACGCAAGTGTCCTCAACATGGATTTCTGGAAAATCGACAAGTGGGGTTTTTCTACCAAGGTTTGGTAAATGGTCAAAGAGTGCTTGTTGATGCTTCGGCAGGTGGATCCGTACTTGGAGTAACTCCGGAAAGGGCTATTCGAATTTTTGATGAAATTGCTACAAATGTCTACCAATGGCCATCGGAGAGGGTTAGTGGATGCTACGAATTTGAGAGCTATGATAAAGGGCAACAGTTTAGTGTGAAGAGTGTGAATGTTGAGCCACAAACGCCAAGCATGGAAATGATAGTAGCGGAGGTAATGAAGCAAATGAGTTTGAACAAAGGAGTGACTAATCAAGAAGTTAATATGGTTGATAGCCGAATGGATCAAAGTGTGCTTTCTCCAAATGGTGTTAGTGGGGAACAATGGGCTACAACAATGCCACGTGTGGAGGATGTGCAATACATGCAAGGAAGAAACTACCAAAGTAATTATCAAAACAATTACCAAGGTAGTTTCAACCAAAATCAAGGAAACTATCCACAAAGGCAATGAGGTTTCAATGGTCAAAGTAGTGGAAGCTCATACCCACAACAACAACAAAGGCAAAGAGGTTTCACTAGTCAAGGAAGTGGAAGCTCTTACCCCCAACAACAAAGGAGGCAAGATAATTTCTCTTATGCAAACCCAAGTAATGCGGTTGCTTATCCTCCGGGGTATCATCCGGGAGCTAAAGCGCCAAATAATGAAGGGAAGGCGACTACCGAAGAACTTCTTGAAAAGTTGATTGCTTCCAATAAAACTCAAGAGGAAAATAATGAAAGAAGATTCAAAGCCTTGGAGTATTCAGTTGGTTAAATTGCTAGCTCAATGAGTGCTAATGAGAAAGGGAAATTTTCTTCCACTACCATTGTAAACCCAAAGGAACAATGCAAGACAATTACCTTGAGGAGTGGAACCAATTATGATGGACCGTCTATGCCAATGGAAGATGATAAGGTGGAAGAAGAAGAGGTCGAGAAAAATTTGGTTGAAGAAGAATTAGAAGTTGAAAGTGAAATTGAGGCTAAAATGAATGAGGAACCGGAATTGATTGATAACAAGGTTGTTGAAAAGAAATGGGAAAGAACCAAGGCAATGAAAAAGAAAGAGGAGGAAATTGAAGTGGAAAGGGATAGTTGGGGAATTCCAAAAACACAAGTACCTATTCCTTTTCCACATCGATTTTTGAAGAAGGGCTTGGATGAAAAGTTTGCAAAGTTTTTGGAAATTTTCAAGAAAATCCACATTAATATACCCTTTGCGGATGCCTTGAGACAAATGCCCCATTATGCCAAGTTTTTGTAGGACATCATGTCAAGAAAGAGGAGTTTAGTAGAGAATGAGACCGTTAATTTAACGGAGGAGTGTAGTGCAATAATTCAAAGGAAGTTGCCTCCAAAGCTCAAAGATCCGGGGAGTTTTGTTATTACATGTGAAATGGTCAAGAGTGAGGTTCATAAAGCTCTTTGTGATCTTGGGGAAAGTATCAACTTGATGCCTATATCCATTTTCAAGAAACTTGGTATAGGGGAAGTGAAACCTACATCTGTTACATTGCAACTCGCGGATAGGTCTTTAACTTACCCTAGAGGAATAGTGGAGGATGTGTTAGTTAAAGTGGAAAAGTTTATATTCCCGGTTGATTTTATAGTGCTTGATATGGACGAGTATGCAAATGTTCCATTGATTTTGGGGCGTCCATTTTTAGCCACGGGAAGAGCTTTAATTGATATACAAAAAGGGGAGTTGAAGTTGAGAGTAAATGAGGAGGATGTGGTGTTCTCTTTGAAGAGTGCTATGAGGTATCCACATGAGAAAGAAGAATGTAGAAGGATCGACATGATTGACGAAGTTGTTGAAGAGAACCTACCATTCATCTTAGCTAAAGATCCTCTTGAAATGAGCATAAGCCATTCTCTTCCTTATCTTTAAACTTTAACCGTTCTTTTCATTGTTTAGAAGATGAAGATATAAATGATTGTTTACATGAATTGAATGCTTGTAGGGAAATGCAAGAGGATGAAGAAAAGTTGGCATACTATGGAAAGAGGGAATATCTTCCATTGGAGATGGAAAATGAGGAATCAAAAGTCGATAAAGGAAAGGAAGAATTGAAGACTCTACCCGATCACCTTAGGTATGCGTATTTGGGGGACAAGAAGACATTTCCGGTAATTGTATCATCATCCCTTTCCCCTCTAGAACTTGATAAATTGTTGAGAGTACTTCGAAGTCATAAAAGTGCTATAGGGTGGAGTCTTGATGATTTAAAAGGAATAAGTCCTACCATTTGCATGCATCACATTAGGTTGATTGATGAGAATAAATCATGTATACAACCTCAAAGGCGTTTGAACCCAATTATGCAAGAAGTGGTAAGAAAAGAAGTTTTAAAATGGTTGGATGCTAAAATTGTTTATGCCATTAGTGATAGTCCTCATGTAAGTCCTTTGCATGTTGTGGCTAAGAAATGAGGGTTAACCATTGTTAAAACGGAATTTGATGAAGAACTTGCAACAAGGGTGAAAACGGGGTGGAGAGTTTGTTGTGACTATAGAAAGTTAAATGATAACACTCACAAGGATCATTTCCCTTTGCCTTTTATTGATCAAATGCTTGATAGGTTGGAGGGATACAAGTATTATTGTTTTCTAGATGGTTACTCGGGGTACAACCAAATCATGATAGCCCCCGAGGATCAAGAGAAAACAACTTTTACTTGTCCGTATGGCACATTCGCTTTCTATAAATTGCCTTTTGGGTTATGCAATGCACCCGCCATCTTTCAACGTTGTATGATGGCTATTTTTGGAGGATTGATTGAAAATGTGATGGAAGTTTTTATGGATGATTTTTCCGTGTTTGGATCTATATTTGATAAATGCTTGGCTAATCTCTCTATGATTTTGCAGCGATGTCAAGATACGAACCTAGTCTTGAATTGGGAAAAATGCCATTTTATGGTTCAAGAGGGTATCGTACTTGGTCAGCATATCTCAGAAAAAGGTTTGAGAGTTGATAGAGCTAAGGTTGTAGCCATTGAACATCTTCCCCCTCCTAAAAATGAAAAAGGGGTTAGATCGTTTCTTGGTCACGCCAGATTCTATCGACATTTTATAAAAGATTTTTCTAACATAGCCAAACCTTTGTGTAAATTGCTTGAAAAAGATGTTCCATTTGAATTTAATGATGAATGTCTTGATGCTTTTAGGGTGCTTAAGGAGGCCTTAATTTCTTCACCAATACTTGTCTCTCCCAATTGGAGCAAGACTTTTGAGCTCCATTGTGATGCAAGCGACAATGCTTTGGGAGTAGTGCTAGGACAAGTGAGAGAGAAGAAGTTTCGGGCTATCTACTATGCATCTAAGACGTTCAATGCAAATCAAAAGAATTACACTACAACGGAAAAAGAGTTTTTATCCGTGGTTTATGCTTTTGAAAAATTCCGTCCATACCTAGTTGTCACGAAAACCATTGTTTATACGGATCATGCCGCCATTAGGTATTTGATGAGTAAAAAAGATGCTGAACCAAGACTAATTCGTTGGGTTCTTTTGTTGCAGGAGTTTGATGTGGAGATACGTGACAAGAAGGGAGTCGAAAATGTCATAGCCGACCACTTGTCACGCTTAGAAAATGTTGATGAAGAAGGAACCATGGAGTTCATTAAGGATGCATTCCCGGATGAAGAGATTCTTCTAGTTGATTTTCAAAGAATGTACACTTTGTGTGAGACCGGAAGGCTGTGGTATGCGGATTTTGTGAATTATCTAGCTTGTGGACTAAAGCCAAACCATCTCACCGAATCTCAAAGGAAGAAGTTCTATCATGATGTCAAGGAATATCTATGGGATGATCCTATTTTGTTTAAGAATTGTCCGGATGGAATCATAAGGAGGTGTATCCCGGAGGAGGAGAAGTTAAGTGTAATGGAAATGTGCCATAATTCACCTTGTGGAGGGCATCTCGGATTTCAAAAGACGGGGGCTAAGATCCTTCAATCGGGGTTATTTTGGCCAACTTTGTTCAAGGATTGTAAGGAGTACATCAAGGGATGTGATAGGTGCCAAAGGATTGGAAGTATAGGGCAACGTGATGAGATGCCTATGAGGAACATTTTTGAAGTTGAAGTGTTTGATGTATGGGGGATGGATTTCATGGGGCCATTTCCGCCTTCCAATGGTTACCTTTACATATTGCTTGCGGTGGATTATGTATCTAAATGGGTCGAAGCCATTCCGACAAAGACAAATGATGCTTTAGTTGTCAAGGGTTTCTTAAAGAAGAACATCTTTGCTAGATTTTGGGTGCCAAGGGCTATAATTAGTGATAGGGGATCACACTTCATCAATAAGCTTATTGAGAAGCTTTTGAGTGGATATGGAGTAAAGCACAAAGTTTCAACACCTTACCATCCTCAAACAAATGGCTTGGCGGAAGTGTCAAATAGATAAGTGAAGATTGTTCTTCAAAAGACGGTCAATGGGAATCGAAAAGATTGGTCTTCTAAGTTAGATGATGCTTTATGGGCTTATCGAACGGATTACAAGACCCATCTTGGATTTTCTCCTTATAAACTTGTTTATGGGAAGGCTTGCCATTTACCCGTGGAGTTGGAACACAAAGCATTATGGGCCCTTCGGAAGTTGAATTTTGATGAAAAGGAATCCGGGAAGAAAAGGTGCCTCCAATTGATTGAATTAGAAGAGTTTAGGGATGAAGCTTACTCAAGCTCAAGAATTTTGAAGGAAAAGCTCAAAAGATGGCATGATAAAAGGATCAAAATGAAGGAGTTTATTCCGGGGGATAAAGTTCTATTGTTTAATTCAAGGCTTCAATTATTCCCCGGAAAACTTTGTTCGAAATGGACCGGACCGTACTTGGTGATCGAAGTAAGAGATGATGGCTCGATTAAACTTGAAGGAGCAGATGGAAATGCCTTTGTAGTTAATGGTCATAGGGTGAAACATTACCATTCTCCCTCTCAAAGGGAGTTGGTATATGTTGACACTTTCACCTCTTGAAGGCTCGTATCTTTTTAGTAGTTTAGGTTTGTAAATATTTCTTTTTCTTGTTTTGCTTTATTTTGGTCTTGTAGGTGGATTGTGCTTATGAGGAGAAGATTTATTGAAGATTCAAAGAGTGCGTCATTGATGTGAATGGTATATCGTACCACTTTTTGCAAACTTACTTTGAAACTCTTGTTTCAATTCAAGTTTGGGGGGATATGAAGTGGTATGATATGTTATATTCTATATTGACATGCATTCTTGTGTTTTTGAGCCAAATTTGAAAATTTCTCATGAGTTCGGTTTAGTTTTGGTTCATTTTGGTGGTGTTGAAGTTGATAATCCTTTTGTTTTTTATATTAAGGTTGAGCTAATGATGTTTATGAGTTGTGAACATGAATAGGGAGTATTGGAAGCATTGAAATAGGGAAAGACAAGATTTGAAGTTGAAAATTAGAAAATTCAGGGGAGCTGTTACACGACTCGTGTCACCGACACGGCCTTGTAACAGGTGGCCGTGCGGCGACAACAGTTTGCCCAACACGGGCAGATTTTGGTCGTGTGTCGTCACACGAGTCGTGTCCAAGCGCCGAGACTCGAGCCGTGTTGCCAACACGGGCCTATCCAGGATGGCCGTGCGGGAGCATCAGTTCACGCAACACGGGCACCTTATGGCCGTGTTGCGTGACACGACTCGTGTCGTGTCTGAGGCAGCGTTTTAAAAGTCAGATTTTTAGACACGACCACTCATTCCATTCGTGTCCTAAATCCATTCCCGTCGTGAGAATTCCATCCGAACTCCATCAATTGTCACCCAAACATCAAAGAGTGGTAAGATTGTGAGATTAAAAGGTGAATTTCAAAGTTTAAACAACAATCCCCTTCATTTGATTCAAGGAAATTCAAGGTATGAACTCTTGTGCCCTAATTTTCATTTCAAGGTATAATTTTTGAAATTCATGTATGGGTTGGAATGATAGTATGTATGAAGCATGTCTAGGATTGTGAAACATGAATTTGCACATGATTGTATTGATTAATAATGCTTCTATGATGATTGTATTGATTAATAATGCTTCTATGATGATTGTATTGATGTGAATAAGTTTAGGTGTTGAGGATTTGAGCATGAAGGCATAGTTAAGACTTGTTAAATTGAAGTGTGAAATATGTGCATGCCAAGTGTTTGATGAAATGCTTAAATGAAATGCTTAAATGAAATTTCAAATTGGAATTCAAATCTTTTGCATGAAGCATTATTGAATTGAGTTGTGCCCATTGAAGAAGTGAAATGTTAGGAAAGAATGAGAGGATTAGGATGTGGAAATTGATTGATTGAATGAAATTTTTGAATAACTTTGTGATAAGTTGGTTGGATCAAAATGTTAGTCTTTGAAACACATTGTTTGTTGTGCTTGAATATGTGCTAGAATTAACACTTAGTTGAATAACTAGTGATAATTCTAATTAATATGAGACATTTTGCTTTGAGTTGAATTGAAACTAATTTGAATTATGTTGGAAATTGTAGATGGCTGAAAGAAGAGTGAGGAAACGCAATGAGGATTTCATTTTTATTGAGTCAGAAATGGAACTATCCAACCTTGATGCAAAACTGCTAATGAAGGACCAACACCCTGAGAATTTCGGAGTAGAGTTCATGGAATGGGAGAAGTATGCATTGAGATGGGAGTACATAATCCCCAAGATTAGGGCAACTCGATTCCAGGATCAAGCAACCATGGAGGGTCTTGGGATAGAGAGTGATCTGAGGACTCTATTCCGTCGAGTGGAAATAGAAGAGTTTTTCGATAAGAGACCTCCCACTTATCTCCATCTTACAGCCGAGTTTATGAGCACCTTGGAGGTTCATAAAGATAGGAACAAGTTTCCTATTGCAATCACCTTTCCGTTGAACAATGAGATGTGGGAGAAGATTCCTGTGAACGAGCTAAATAGGTTCTTTGGGTGCCCAATCATGAGAGTTCATCAGAACTTTTTACCACAAGGGGGTTTCAATCAACAGACTTGGTGGAGAAAATTGGTTGAGGATGGGACTGAGCCTCCAGAGTACATTCCAAGTTCTTCAAAAGGGACAGCTATAAGGAACCCAGTCATGAGATACCTTGAGAAGATAGTATCCAATACTATTCTGGGTCGGTTTGAGAGTGGATCTGTTGGTGAGAAGCAATTGTACATCATGTACAGTATGTTCAAGGAGTTCAAAGTGAACATTGCAGCTCACTTCATTCAGCATGTTGAGAGAGTGGCGAAGAGAGAGAACACTCGAGGGATTATGATTGGAGGGATGGTGATAATGATTGCTCAAGGGTTAGGCATCGACCTCAGAGGGATGCAACACTTGATGGTTAGTGAAGGGCTCACTTATAATCAACTCATAAGGATGGAGTTCCTATCATTCATAGGAAACATGTATTGCTTGAAGCAAGATAAGGGAGCTCCATTTCCTCTACCTGCTCCTGAGCTCACCATATTGCGAGGACAAAGAAAGCAGCTGAATCTAGCAATGGCGAGTCCCAACCACTCAGCAGTTGTGAGAGCCTTCTACAGAGAGAATAGAGATGGAGTGGAAGCAGTACTCCAGCAGATGAGAGTAGATGAGAATCCTGAGCTAAGAAGTTTGAGAGCTGAGCCAGTGGACATGGATGTAGGAGAGGAAGAGCAACCTCATCAGGTGGAATTTGAAGAGCATGCACCAGAGCCTCCGGCATTTGAACAAGAAGAAGAAGAACTCCAAGAGGAAGAAGATGGACCAAGAGAAGGGAATGCAAGATGGAATTTTATAGAAGATGAACTCAGGGAGATCAGGCAGACGCAGCAGGCGCATGGAGATGAGATGAGAGAGTTCCGAGAGGAGCAGCAGAGACAGGGTGCGATGATTAAGGAGATCCATGAGGGGCAGCGTCGTAGGGAGTACTATGAAGAGAATACGTGATTACGCTCGAACAACATGGAGGAGATGATCACGAGGATGTTTAATTTCCAGTTCCCTACACACCTCGTGTTTATACCCCTTGGGGATCATGGCAAAATCAACCCCCTCCTCATCCGGATAACTAAGGGAGTACTTTTAGTGCTTGTCGCTTCATTAGTTTATCTATTTTAGTTGGATTGATTTGTGTTGGATTTGAGACTTCTTATTGTTTTGTTTTGGGATGTTTAATTTCGTACTTTAGTTTTTTTTATGTTTAATTAAGGATTGAGATGATTTTGATGTGTATTGATCGTGGATGGGGTGATTTTCTTGTGTTGTGTTTTTGTTGTTGTGTTGTCTTTGTTTTATTTGTTTTTGTGTGTAGTTGTTTTTATTATTCGTGTTTAGGTTTTGATTTGGTGGTTTGTTTGGGAGGTTGTGAGTCATTTTGAATATGAGTGATGATGCATTATGGTGATAAGTGATGTCAAATCATGATTAAGGAACTCTACACTTTCGAATTGTGATATGTTTTATTTAACTAATTCAATTAAAAGATGAATATGTTGTAATAAGTCCTTTTAAGTCGAGCATATACTTGTGAGAATTTGAGTCTCGACCATGTATACATGGTATATCTTTTCATGAGTGGATCGGTTGAGTTTTGATAAACTAAATACTTGCTCAAAGACTTTAGGAATGAATCCGATTAGTTGAGATCGATGAAATGATTTAAGGCCATCCTTGTCATGTATAGCCATTGCCAAATATTTCCTTACCTTTAAAATCATCCCTAGTCAACCACTTTGAGCCTATAAGCCTATTTATTGTGAAGATAGCACATTACAAGCTTTAATTACCCACATGAGCCTAAGATATATACCTTTTGTGTGAGTAATAAAGAAGATGGTGGCTAGAAAGGTGTGATGAGATAACAAAAGAGAAAGAGGAAATGGTAAATAAGTAAGAAAAAGGATGAAAAGAGCACAAGAAAGAATGGACATGCAACTTCAAAACAAGAAAATGAGCAAAGCAAAAAGCAACAATAATATGCTCAAGTACTTAAGAATCAAAGAAAAGAGGCATGAATCTATAAGAAGCTCAAGAAATCCAAGGAAGTGATGATTAGTGCTTGTGATCAATAAAGAAAAGAAAGGAAGAAAAAGAATGTGAAGGGATGGAAGAAAGTAGCTACCTCTTCGATTACTTACACTCGTTTAGTCACTTTTATCTAAATTATTCATACCCTACCAAAGAGCCCATCATTACATCCTTAATTAAAGGCCTTTTTGATCATTGATTAAAATTTTAGTGGTTTGTGAATAGAGTCTTCGAGCAAGTGTATGGTGATTCGAACCAATTGATTGAGGAGTGTTGATTTACCTTATTTAAAGAGTGACGAGTGACATTGATAAACTTATGTGAGGTTTATGTTGGCAATTGGATCGTGCGGATCAACGTGATCGTTAGTAAAATAGGTAAACAAATCAGCGGAAGCAATTAAACCGTTTACCGTACTTCTGGGTTGGTGTAGAGGATGAATCGCTGCAGAGAACCACCTCTCAATCTTCTGCAGTATGTCCCAAGTTGAATCCTGCTGTTGTGTGGGCAACAATCTACAGGATTCTCTCAATCTGCTCTTGTTTCCCTTTTCTACGTAAGAGGCATAGACTTAGGGTTAACAGGAACTGAGATAACTTATTAATAAGGGCTACTGCAGGGACCAGGAGGAGAAATTGGGTTGGGCCTCAATTGAATTTAATTAACCAAGCTTAGCCCAAAGCTTTTAATTAAATCCAATAATAATAATATAGTCCACTAAAATATTATTATTGCACTACCCATCCAATCCCAAGTTATGTTCTGGGCTCCTTCTTATTATAAGCCCGATAGTCTCCCCATGTTTAAGATATACAATGCCCATTAATTAATTAAGTTACTGACAACTCAAATTAATTAATATCTCATCCGAGAGTAGTACCACTCAACTTTATTATCATGCCGGAAATTAATCCACTTGCAAGATTTACATGATAAACCTTATGAGCTCCTAAAGGGGACATCATCAACCTATGACGGACATGGATTCCTTCTACAATCAACAGCACACCATAGATACAGCACTATTTCCCAACTCACCGAGTTTGTTGATTTAATACTTATAAATCTCACCCATTGATGAATCAAAGAAATACATACTGCCCTACGTGTCGAGGTTATTGTATATGGATTAAGAGCACGAACTTCCATAATAACAGAGATCAAGTTCTTCTATAAGTCAGTATAAGAAGAACGATCTCAGGCGGTCCTGCTCAATACACACAAGTGCACTAATGTGATTCTATAGCCAAGACAAGCTAATACCAAACCACACTACAACCATACCGATAGAGAGTCCCCGTCTATCTCAGTTGTGAGCATCTGTTTATACTTTATAAGGAAACCAATAATATGATCTTCTGCGTGTTGTCGCACAACATATTATCTACAGTATAAAGTAAATGGACTATTGCATCATGCATACAAAATAAATTATAAGATGCAATCATTTGATCAATGATTCTCATTTCAAATATTGTTAAGACATTGTTCATACTAAAGATAGACTTTTAGTATACAATCCAACAATCTCCCACTTATACTAAAAGACTATGTTGTCATGTCTTCTGCCATACATCTGATTCCTACTCCCATTACACGACCATTAAAAGCTCTCGCCTTAAAGTCCTTGTAAATGGTTTACTAGGTCATCATCCGATGCAATCTAGGCGACAACAACCTACCCCTCATCATACGATTTCTCGTAACAGGTGGTACTCGCGCTCCATGTGTTTAATTGCCTTATGGACTTGTGATTTCTTCAAGTTTGCAACTGAACCAATATCATCAATATAAATTGTGATTACCTTGGGCAAACTTAGAAACACTTCAAAGTCCATCATGAAGTCTCTAGAGTCATATAGATACTTTGGCTGCCTCATAGGCTCCAATTCATCATCTTTCCATGATGGAGTCCGGAGTCTGAAATATATTCCTATATAACACTCCTCCACATTATGACTCTACTTCCTAAGATTAAACACATAACTTTTGAGGTGAATTTACTGCCGTCCAATCTGACTAAAAAATCCGAATCTACGTAATCCACAAGAAGCAGTGAATCTGTCCAGTAAGTCCACATATAATTTCCAGTCCTTCTCAGGCACTTTATAAATGTCTTACCACAGTTCATCATTCTTGTTCCGGGTTACGTTGATACCCACTGTTCATGCATTTAGCAAAACAGATATCCAATATCGTTCATAGCATTCCTTAGATTAAGCTTCCTTATTCGCCGAAGCATAAGGAACCGCTTTCATCCTCTTTATCTTCTTCTTGTGTCTCAAAGACACATTCACTTAGATAAATTTACATGCTAAACGAGTATGGGCTGTATCATTTTATGAAACTTGAGATAAGCATAATATCCTTTCTTGTGATCCGTATTACCGTGATCAAAAGGATATATTTTGCCTTTCTTAAGTCCTTCATCTCTACCGCTTTATTAACCGTACCCATACGCCCGATAATACTCTTTCATTGTCCCCAATGAGCAAGATACTATCTACGTATAGTACAAAAAACACCACCACGTTTCCATCACTCTTTACAACACACAAGACTCATCCGCTCATTGATTTAAATCCATGCCACTGGATTACCTAATCAAAACAGATGCTTCACGATCTTGAAGCTTGCTTTAGTCCATCGCTGGACAATTTTAAGCTTACTATCAAAATGCTATTAGTATTTTGCAATGAATCACTCTGGTCGCTTCACATAGATGTTTTCCTCAAGACTTCAAATCAGGAAAGCTGTCTTGACATCTATTTGCTGTTCCTCATAGCAGCAATAAATAAAAGAATCTGGATCAATATAAGCATAGCTACCAGCGAACATGTTTCCTCATAATCGAACCATTTCTTTCTGAGTACACCTTTACGCAACAAGCTTTGCTTCCAAGGTTTTCACCTTTTCGTATGATCCTCTTTTGTTTCCCTTGACCACTTGCAATGGCTTTTACACCATTTAGTGGTCATTCAAGTCCCCAGACTTAATTTAGAATCCGTAGATTCTATTTCAACATACATTGCAACTTACTAAGATTCCGCATTTTAATCTTGTAGTGTTACGTCGTATCCGTGGGACAATACCATGTTTACTAGGGATCAAGTCTCACGACTCTCCCAAAATATATATTTATGGGTTGTCATACAACCCTCCCACTACGACAAGGCACTACATGTAATTGTGTATCAGACGTGACACGTGTTGCAGTTTACCTTGTGGTATATCCTCTTGTACACTTGGTACTTACACTTTGTGTTTTCCTCTCACTTCCTTTAGAACAACTTATATATGAGTTTGTGATTCATTACATAGTCCTTTTCCAAAAATCTAGTTATTGAGTTAACAATTATCCTTCGATCTTTTGGACTAAATAAATCACCCTTCATTTTTCTAGGATATCCCATATACAGACAAACGTTTCACGAATTACTGTATCTAGGGCATATCCATAAAATGAATTTAATTATTCCAAATAATTCATCATCTATCTAATCATAACCATAAGAGATTTATACCTTCTATCCACCACACCATTCAGCTGGGGCATACCCGGTGTAGTCAACTTGAGATTTAATCTCAACTTCTGATCAATAGCTCCTAACTATCCCAAGAGGTATTCGCCATCATGACTGAATCGTAATGACTTAATATATTTTCCATGACGCTTCACTGTACCAGCCTTACAATTCTTGAATTAATCAAAGAACTTAGACATGCAGTGCATCATATAAATATATTGGTTTCCAGAATAATCTTCGAATATTCATAACCACCTCTCGTCTGGATAATATTAGATTCGCTTGAATCAGAATGAACTAATTCCAACATATATATCTTTGGCTCTACACCCCAAAGCCTTGAAAAGGCAGTTAATCATTTTTACTTCCAAGCAAGACTCGCAAGTCCGATAGTTTCCACTTCAGATAAACCTTACGGTCTATCGGCTATCAACTTTTGAATCCTACTTAAGTAAAATGAATTAGTCATAGACGCCAAATGTATGTTCAGTTCATTTCCAAAGGTTCCTTTCTCTTACTAATATTAGAAGATGCATTATTTAATTACTATTTATTGCATCTGTGGGATGTACATGATTCAAGAGTATACTTTTTATCCACCAACGTACTTTAACGGATTATAGCCTCATTCCTCATTACTATGACCATGTCATTTAAATGAAATGAAGTATCCATCCGTTAATGCATAGAAACCGAAATTAAATTCTTTCTATGGAACGTACATAAAGACAATTTCTCATAATCAATCGTTTATTCTTATCATGAGATAAATAAACAACTCCCACTGCAATAGCCACTACCTTTGTAGTTTTGCCCATGTTATTAACAATCTTATCCTTACTCAGTGATAAACATTTAGTGATTCCAGTATCTACATACTTCGTGTCAGTAGATGCCATCACTAATCATGTTTAAACCATTAGTAAATAAGATATTAAATTTGTTCACATTATGATGAAAATGGCTTTCCTTTGCCACATGTTTTGTTAGAAGTTTCCCACCATTTACATCCTCTTGTAATTCATGTGGAACTTACTCAAAACATCCAGGCAAATTGTGAAGAATAAATTGATTTAGGTTTCCCTTTCAATTTCTATTCCAAGCTTTTCCAATTCATTCACCAATTGAACCATGATTTTCTGCCTTTTAATTTACTCAAGTATCCGAAGAGTTATATGAGACCATCATATTTCTATGAACCTCTCATCTCTTCACTAGAGACTTTAATAGGCATCATGAGACGTCCTTTGTGAGAATACACATGTATTTTCTTAAGCAGTAATTATCAAAACCAAGATTCTTTCTAATTATCTAATTTGGACAAGTAAATGTAATGTCTTTTAGTTAACAATTAGTGAAATAAAACCATTCAAAATTCAGAGAATCACAAATAAATATTCCGATCAAATCTTCGGATTTTATCCTTTTATATTGATTCCCTCAAAAACAATATAAAAATAAAATTCACCGACATCTCAAGCACCATGAGTCTGCAAGCCACGTTAGTGTGGACGTTTACAAACCCAAACTTTTACAAGAGAAGGTTTTATCCATTAATTTCATTTGTCAATCTAACTTTATGACAAAATAATTAATACTCGGTTCCTCTTTAGCCATGTAAATAATAGCAGTGACTCCGTTGGGGATAATACTAATTATTTACACCTAAGTGTACACCATTATTTGATCCCAAGTCTACTGCGCGAGCTTGTGTGCCTTACAGTTGGAGAAGTACACACGCGCTCGGATAGCTTCCTACAACCATCAATTATTAGTTTGTACTAGTGAACCGCACACAAACTCATCCGTTAGGGAGGAAGGCCTATTGCCAACACGCAAGTTTATGTGCCACATTACAAACAATAATTATTTAATGAAGTCTGTACCAGTGATCCGTGAATAAACTCATCCGTTAGGGAGGAAGGCCTATTGCCAACACGCAAGTTTACTCACATCACTTACAAACCAATAATGGAGGCCGCGGGAATTAATAACCAATCCCCTCTCCCACTTAGTTATTTAACACCGAGGGTTTTAACATGCATATAATATTCCAGAATAAAATATACAACTTAGACATACTTCTATTAACAGCAATTTAAATAAATAAATCACATAGAACATGCATGTCACATATACAACAATAATTGACAATTAAATCAATTAATCAGTTATATAACATTAATTAATTGCATAATTAGTGGATCAATCAATTTGGGCCCAAGAGCAACAAATAAGCACAAAATGAGCAGCAGATTAAATAATTAATCAAGCTCACTATCCATGGCCCATAATATTAACCCAAAATTAAATTAAGTCCACCAAGCCCACTAGCACAAAATTAGTCCATTAATAAAATTAATTAATTATCATGCTTGGCCCATTATCCACAATTAATTAAAACCAGCAATTAATATTGGCCCAGCAGCCCATTACCATTTAATTAAAATTTGGGCCCAAAAGCCCAAAAACAAATTAAATAAATGAGCAGCCCCTAATATATTACTGAATTGGGCCCATCATCCAACAATTAAAAATTAATCAATGAGGCCCAATAACTAATAAAACAAGCCCAGCAGCCCTTGCAGGATAACCCACATACTACAAGCCCATTGCCACCACATAAAAAAATGGGCCTAGCAGGGAGCCCAAAACCAATTAAATTGAGCCCAAAAAGGCAGCCCATACACAACTGCTGCCCTAATATACCAGCCGACACCACCTGTGCCCCGCCTCAACCGATCGAACACACGGCAGCAGACACCCCGGCGCTGCTGCTGCACGCCGGTCGGAGTCCTCCGGCGCCTTCAAGCCTCGACGTTCCAGCAACGCCCACCAGCCACGACAGCGACTTGCCTCCATCAAGCCTCGACCAGCCACGCCGACAGCCAACCCGGCTGCTGCTCCTCGAAAACGCCTGCTGCTGTCGACGGCTGTCCAGACAGGTAAGCCAGAATCGAACCCCTCAGACTCCACATGAAACGTCGAGTCGACTGGCTGGGAACCACCAACGCCTCGCCCGTAGCCTGCAGTCTAGGTATGAAGCCTCTGAACGTCGCGCCAGCCACCACTCATCGTCGACTTCACAGCAACGTTCCTCTCTGACCTGATCGACTCACAGCAGACCCGATCGGAGAAGAAATATAGTCGATCGAAACACCGGGGACTCGGCTGCAACTCCGTCAGACACGTGACGACGATCCAGCAGGGCGTGCCATCACGCCATGCCAATCTGTCCCATCGCAAGCCTTGAGTATCCATCCATCAGCGACGCTCGCTTGCCGTCGACTATTAGCGTCGCTGATCATGGCTCTCACAAGTCGATGGCTCGCTATCAACCCCAACAGCCGGTAGCCTAGAATTCTCCCTTTCTTCTTCACCGTTTGGTCCAGTCGCTCGTCGCCTTTCTTTGCAGACTCCAACGATGTCAATCGCCAAGATTAACGTGTGTGTGATAAACAGGGTGATAGAAAGTAGATAGGTTTTGATGCAGTGTGAATGATGTCCAGCAATTATAATCAACAACAATCACATATACTATATTGGATACCATGGAGAAAAACAATAACAGTACAAAACCCATGAGATTATATCCAAATTATTTCACATAATCAAATAATCTCATTCGTACATGTTTTTAATCCAACAATAAATAACACACGAAAAGCATAAACCCAACCTAACGTCTCACGTTTCACCATGAAACCAACGCTCTGATACCAATTGTTGGCAATTGGATCGTGCGAATCAACGTGATCGTTAGTAAAATAGGTAAACAAATCAGCGGAAGCAATTAAACCATTTACCGTACTTCTGGGTTGGTGTAGAGGATGAATCGCTGCAGAGAACCACCTCTCAATCTTCTGCAGTATGTCCCAAGTTGAATCCTGCTGTTGTGTGGGCAACAATCTGCAGGATTCTCTCAATCTGCTCCTGTTTCCCTTTTCTATGTAAGAGGCACAGACTTAGGGTTAACAGGAACTGAGATAACTTATTAATAAGGGCTACTGCAGGGACCAGGAGGAGAAATTGGGCTGGGCCTCAATTGAATTTAATTAACCAAGCTTAGCCCAAAGCTTTTAATTAAATCCAATAATAATAATATAGTCTACTAAAATATTATTATTGCACTACCCATCCAATCCCAAGTTATGTTCTGGGCTCCTTCTTATTATAAGCCCGATAGTCTCCCCATGTTTAAGATATACAATGCCCATTAATTAATTAAGTTACTGACAACTCAAATTAATTAATATCTCATCCGAGAGTAGTACCACTCAACTTTATTATCATGCCGGAAATTAATCCACTTGCAAGATTTACATGATAAACCTTATGAGCTCCTCAAGGGGACATCATCAACCTATGACGGACATGGATTCCTTCTACAATCAACAGCACACAATAGATACAGCACTATTTCCCAACTCACCGAGTTTGTTGATTTAATACTTATAAATCTCACCCATTGATGAATCAAAGAAATACATACTGTTGGATTGTATACTAAAAGTCTAGCTTTAGTATGAACAATGTCATAACATTATTTGAAATGAGAATCATTGATCAAATGATTGTGTCTTATAATTTATTTTATATGCATGACGCAATAGTCCATTTACTTTATACTGTAGATAATATGTTGTGCGACAACTCGCAGAAGATCATATTATCGGTTTCCTTATAAAGTATAAACAGATGCTCACAACTGAGATAGACGGGGACTCTCTATCGGTATGGTTGTAGTGTGGTTTGGTATTAGCTTGTCTTGGCTATAGAATCACATTAGTGCACTTGGGTGTATTGAGCAGGACCATCTGAGATCGTTCTTCTTATACTGACTATATAGTAGAACTTGATCTCTGTTATTATGGAAGTCCGTGCTCTTAATCCCTATACAAAAACCTCGACACGTAGGGCAGTATGTATTTCTTTGATTCATCAATGGGTGAGATTTATAAGTATTAAATCAACAAACTCGGTGAGTTGGGAAGTAGTGCTGTATCTATGGTGTGCTGTTGATTGTAGAAGGAATCCATGTCCGTCATAGGTTGATGATGTCCCCTTGAGGAGCTCATAAGGTTTATCATGTAAATCTTGCAAGTGGATTAATTTCTGGCATGATAAAAAGTTTGAGTGGTACTACTCTCGGACGAGATATTAATTAATTAGAGTTGTCAGTAACTTAATTAATTAATGGACATTGAATATCTTAAACATAGGGAGACTATCGGGCTTATAATAAGAAGGAGCCCAGAACATAATTTGGGATTGGATGGGTAGTGCAATAATAATATTTTAGTGGACTATATTATTATTATTGGATTTAATTAAAAGCTTTGGGCTAAGCTTGGTTAATTAAATTCAATTGAGGCCCAGCCCAATTTCTCCTCCTGGTCCCTGCAGTAGCCCTTATAAATAAGTTATCTCAGTTCCTGTTAACCCTAAGTCAGTGCCTCATTTGACAGTTAGAAAGAACAGGAGCAGATTGAGAGAATCCTGCGGATTGTTGCCCACACAACAGCAGGATTCAACTTGGGACATACTGCAGAAGATTGAGAGGTGGTTCTCTGCAACGGTTCATCCTCTACATCAACCCAGAAGTACGGTAAACGTTTAATTGCTTCCGCTGTAAATTGTTTGCCTGAAACCCTAAACGGATCACGTTTGAACCACACGATCCAATTGCCAACAATTGGTATCAGAGCGTTGGTTTCGTGGTGAAACGTGCAATGTTAGGTAAGGTTTGATCCATACATGTGTTGTTTTTCATATTGATAGCATGTGTAAAAGGGATTATTTGATTATGTGAAATAATCTAGAAATATAATCGTATAAAGTCAGCATGATAAGAAGGGTTTGTATTATTCTGTCTATCATTGAAACCCTATCTACTGCTTTTTATTATCATTGCTGTTCGAGTAAGCGGATCACACACACACACTTGTCACTTCGCTGTGCGACGACAATGGTAAAAGGGTGAAAGGCTGGACGATGGGGTGATGGGCTGCCAGCGCGAAAGGGAACGCTGAACAGACCTGGGCTGTGCAGCCACTAAAGGATCAGTTGGTCGTATGACCACGATGGGCTGGAGCCCTGATGGCTATCGGCCAACGTTGATGGAGAGAAAGGTTCGTGTCGGACTGGTGAAGGCTGGGCTATACGATGAGCAGCAGGTGGCGTCGGATGCAGGTTCCGGCGAGTCTGAGCGGCTTTTTTTGAGCGAGACGCTTGGACGAATCAGGAGCTGCAGGTTGTGCCTTGTTCGACTGGGCTGGAGGCGTGGTGTGCGGCGCTGGACTGTTGACGGAGGTGTCAATGGTGGCATCCGATGATGGCTATCTGACTGGTGGCTGGTGGCTACCCTGATGCCAGTGCGGAGGCGATTGGGTTGGCGACGACTGCTGGTTCCAGACGAGCCACAGCTGGTTCCGAGCGAGAACACGCTGCGATCGGGCGAATCCTTCCATGGCCAGAGCGAGTCTTGGGTAATTTTCGATCGGGTGTCTTCAAGGAAGAAGGCTGGCAGCACTGGAGAACGCCGGCCAGCGAAGGCTGCAGCGCTGCGTCGACCGCTTTTGAGGCGCAACGACGGCGTTGCTGACTGGAGTTCCGAATGGGCCTGATTATTTTGAGCAGAGCTTCGCACTGCAGATGTCGGGCGAGTCGTTGCTGGTTCTGTGCGAGGCTGGACACGCCATCACCAGATGAACTGCAGCAGCTTCTAGCCGAGTTACTTCTAAGTTCCGGCGAGTCAATGTTCACTTGTAGCAGTGACGGCAGACAGCACATGGAAGGAGGGCTGTCGGCGCGACTCCGGTGGGCTGACGGGACGACTGCCGAAAGCAGCTGCCACCAGGTCGCACCGGTGATAGCTGCCGTGTGAGATGAAGATTGCAGCTGCTTACTGTGCGCGGTAGGAGTTGCGGCTGGAAGGATTTTAAGGGCAGCAGTTGTTTGGGCCAACCCCATTGGGCCTTTATTCTTAATTTGGTTTTGGGCTATGGAAATGGGTCTGATTTTAATTAAGTGATTATGGGCTGCTGGGCCTTGGTATTTTAATTTGGTTATGGGCTGTTGGGCCCATTTTTAATTAAAAAGCTAAGGGTTGTTGGGCCAATTATTATTGCTGGATTTAATTAATTGTGGGATTAATGTTGGGCCTGATTTTAGAATGGGCTGGATTATTCATGCAAAAAATTGGCAGGGTAAATGGGCTTGATTAATTTATTAATGGGCTGCTCATTTTATGCTATTGATGCTTGGGTCAGCGGGGCCCATTTAATTGATCCAACATTTTATGCAATTAAATATGATATATAATTGATTTAATTGTTTTTCTTGACAATTAATTGTTATATATGTGGTATGTTTTATGTGATTTATTTACTTAAATTGCTGTTAATAAAACCATGCTAAGATGCATATTTTATTTATGAAATATTATATGCATGTTTAAAACCCTCGGTGTTAAATAACTAAGTGGGAGAGGGGATTGGTAATAAATTCTCGCGGCCTCCATTATTGGTTTGTAAGTGATGTGAGTAAACTTGCGTGTTGGCATAGGCCTTCCTCCCTAACGGATGAGTTTATTCACGGATCACTGGTACATACTTCATAAATAATTATTGTTTGTAATGTGGCACATAAACTTGCGTGTTGGCATAGGCCTTCCTCCCTAACGGATGAGTTTGTGTGCGGTACACTGGTACAAACTTATAATTGATGATTGTAGGAAGCTACCCGAGCGCGTGTGTACTTCTCCAACTGTAAGGCACATAAGCTCGCGCAGTGGACTTGGGATCAAATAATGGTGTACACTTAGGTGTAAATAATTAGTATCCTCCCCAACGGAGTCACTGCTATTATTTGCATGGCTAAAGAGTAACCGACTATTAATTATTTTGTCATAAAGTTAGGTTGACAAATGAAATTAATGGGTAAAACCTTCTCTTGTAAATGTTCGGGTTTGTAAACGTCCACACTAACGTGGCTTGCAGACTCACGGTGCTTGAGATGTCGGTGAATTTTATTTTATATTGTTTTGAGGGAATCAATATAAAAGGATAAAATTCGAAGATTTGATCGGTAAATTTATTTGTGATTCTCTGAATTTCGAATGATCTTATTTCACTGATTATTAACTAAAAGACATTATATTTACTCGTCCATATTAAATGATTAGAAAAGAATCTTGGTTTTTTAAAAATTACTGCTTAAGAAAATACATGTGTATTCTCACAAAGGACGTCTCATGATGCCTATTAAAGTCTCTAGTGAAGAGATGAGAGGTTCATAGAAATATGATGGTCTCATGTAACTCTTCGGATACTTGAGTAAATTAAAAGGCAGAAGATCATGGTTGAATTGATGAATGAATTGGAAGAGCTTGGAATAGAAATTGAAAGGGAAACCTAAAATCAATTTATTCTTCACAATTTTCCTGGATGTTTTGAGAAAGTTCTACCTGAAATATGAAAGGCTGTATATGGTGGGAAAACTTCTAACAAAACATGTGGCAAAAGAAAGCCAATTTTCATCATGATATGAACAAATTTAATATCTTATTTACTAATGGTTTAAACATGATTAGTGATGGCATCTACTGACTCGAAGTGAGTAGATACTGGAATCACTAAATGTTTATCACTTAGTAAGGATAAGATTGTTAAAACATGGGTAAAACTACAAGGGTAGTGGCTATTGCAGTGGGAGTTGTTTATTTATCTCATGATAAGAATAAACGATTGATTATGAGAAATTGCCTTTGCGTACGTTTCATAGAAAGAATTTGATTTCGATTTCTATGCATTAATGGATGGATACTTCATTTCATTTAAATGACATGGTCATAGTAATGAGGAATGAGGCTATAATCCGTTAAAGTACGTTGGTGGATAATATGTATATTCTTGAATCATGTACATCCCATAGATGCAATAAATAATTATTAATAATGCATCTTCTAATATTAGTAAGAGAAAGGAACCTTCGAAAATGAACTAAACATACATTTGGCGTCTATGACTAATTCATTTTACTAGAGTAGGATTCAAAAGTTGATAGCCGATAGACCGTAAGATTTATCTGAAGTGGAAACTATCGGACTTGCGAGTCCTGCTTGGAAGTAAAAATGATTAACTGTTTTTTGAAGGTTGTGGGGTGTAGAGCCAAAGATATATATGTTGGAATTAGTTCATTCTGATTCAAGCGAACCTAATATTATCCAGACGAGAGGTGGTTATGAATATTCGAAAATTATTCTGAAAACCGATATATTTATTTGATGCACTGCATGTCTAAGTTCTTGGATTAATTCAAGAATTGTAAGGCTGGTACAGTGAAGAGTCATGGAAAATATATCATATCATTACGATTCAATCGTGATGATGAAAACCTCTTAGGATAGTTAGGAACTTATAATCAGAAGTTGAGATTAAATCTCAAGTTGACTACACCGGGCATGCCCCAGCTGAATGGTGTGGTGGGTAGAAGGTATAAGGCTCTTATGGTTATGATTAGATAGATGATGGATTATTTGGAATAATTAAATTCATTTTATGGATATGCCCTAGAAACAGTAATTCGTAAAACATTTGTCTGTTTGTGGGACATCCTGGAAAAATGAAGGTTGATTTATTTAGTCCAAAAGATCGAATGGTGACTGTTAACACAAACACCAAATTTTTGGAAAAGGACTATGTAATAATTCACAAACCCATGCATAAGTTGTTCTCAAGAAAGTGAGAGGAAAACACCAAGTGTAAGTACCAAGTATACAAGAGGATATACCACAAGGTAAACTGCAACGCGTGTCACGTCTGATACACAATTACATGTAGTGCCTTATCGTAGTGGGAGGGTTGTGTGACAACCCATAAATATATGTTTTGGGAGAGTCGTGAGACTTGATCCCTAGTAAACATGGTATTGTCCCACGGATACGAAGTAGCACTACAAGATGAAAATGCGGAATCTTAGTAAGTTGCAATGTACGTTGAAATAGAGTCTACGGATTCTATATTAAGTCTGGGAACTTGTATGACCACTAAATGGTGTAAAAACCATTGCAAGTGATCATAGGAAATAAAAGAGGATCATACGGAAAGGTGAAAATCTTGGAAGCAAAGCTTGTTGCGAAAAGATGTACTCAGAAAGAAATGGTTCGATTATGAGGGAACATATTCGCTGGTAGCTATGCTTAAATTGATCTGGATTCTTTTATTTATTGCTGCTCATATTAAATTATGAGGGACAGCAAATAGATGTCAAGACAGCTTTCCTGATTGGAAGTCTTGAGGAAAACATCTATGTGAAGCAACCAGAGTAATTCATTGCAAAGTACTAATAGCATTTTGATAGTAAGCTTAAAAGTGTCCAGCGATGGACTAAAGCAAGTTTTAAGATCGTGAAGCATCTGTTTTGATTAGATAATCCAGTGGCATGGATTTAAATCAATGAGCGGATGAGTCTTGTGTGTTGTAAAGAGTGACGGAAACGTGGTGGTGTTTCTTGTACTATACGTAGATAGTATCTTGCTCATTGGAGACAATGAAAGAGTATTATCGGGCGTATGGGTACGGTTAATAAAGCGGTAAAGATGAAGGACTTAAGAAAGGCAAAATACATCTTTTTGGTCACGGTAATACGGATCACAAGAAAAGATGTTATGCTTATCACAAGTTTCATAAAATGATACAATCCATACTCGTTTAGCATGTAAATTTATCTAAGTAAATGTGTCTTTGAGACACAAGATGAAGATAAAGTAGATGAAAGCGGTTCCTTATGCTTCGGCGAATAAGGAAGCTTAATCTAAAGAATGCTATGAACGAAGTTGGATATCTGTTTTGCTGAACGCATGAACAGAAGGTATCAACGTAACCCGGAACAAGAATGATGAACTGTAGTAAGACATATATAAAGTGCCTGAGAAGGACTGGAAATTATATGTGGATTTACTAAACAGATTCACTGCTTCTTGTGGATTACGTAGATTCAGATTTTTAGTCAGATTGGACGGCAGTAAATTCTCCTCAAAAGGTTATGTGTTTAATTTTAGGAAGTAGAGTCATAATGTGGAGGAGTGTTATTTAGAAATATATTTCAGACTCTGGACTCCATCATGGAAAGATGATAAATTGGAGCTTATGAGGCAGCCAAAGAATCTATATGACTCTAGAGACTTCATGATGGACTTTGAAGTGTTTCTAAGTTTGCCCAAGGTAATCACAATTTACATTGATGATATTGGTGCAGTTGCAAACTTGAAGAAATCACAAGTCCATAAGGCAATTAAACACATGGAGCGCGAGTACCACCTGTTACGAGAAATCGTATGATGAGGGGAAGGTTGTTGTCGCCTAGATTACATCGGATGATGACCTAGTAAACCATTTACAAGGACCTTAAGGCGAGAGCTTTTAATGGTCGTATAAGTGGGAGTAGGAATCAGATGTATGGCAGAAGACATGACAGCATAGTCTTTTAGTATAAATGGGAGATTGTTGGATTGTATACTAAAAGTCTAGCTTTAGTATGAACAATGTCATAACATTATTTGAAATGAGAATCATTGATCAAATGATTGCGTCTTATAATTTATTTTATATGCATGACGCAATAGTCCATTTACTTTATACTGTAGATAATATGTTGTGCGACAACACGCAGAAGATCATATTATCGGTTTCCTTATAAAGTATAAACAGATGCTCACAACTGAGATAGACGGGGACTCTCTATCGGTATGGTTGTAGTGTGGTTTGGTATTAGCTTGTCTTGGCTATAGAATCACATTAGTGCACTTGGGTGTATTGAGCAGGACCGTCTGAGATCGTTCTTCTTATACTGACTATATAGTAGAACTTGATCTCTGTTATTATGGAAGTCCGTGCTCTTAATCCCTATACAAAAACCTCGACACGTAGGGCAGTATGCATTTCTTTGATTCATCAATGGGTGAGATTTATAAGTATTAAATCAACAAACTCGGTAAGTTGGGAAGTAGTGCTGTATCTATGGTGTGCTGTTGATTGTAGAAGGAATCCATGTCCGTCATAGGTTGATGATGTCCCCTTGAGGAGCTCATAAGGTTTATCATATAAATCTTGCAAGTGGATTAATTTCCGGCATGATAAAAAGGTTGAGTGGTACTACTCTCGGACGAGATATTAATTAATTAGAGTTGTCAGTAACTTAATTAATTAATGGACATTGAATATCTTAAACATAGGGAGACTATCGGGCTTATAATAAGAAGGAGCCCAGAACATAATTTGGGATTGGATGGGTAATGCAATAATAATATTTTAGTGGACTATATTATTATTATTGGATTTAATTAAAAGCTTTGGGCTAAGCTTGGTTAATTAAATTCAATTGAGGCCCAGCCCAATTTCTCCTCCTGGTCCCTGCAGTAGCCCTTATAAATAAGTTATCTCAGTTCCTGTTAACCCTAAGTCAGTGCCTCATTTGACAGTTAGAAAGAACAGGAGCAGATTGAGAGAGTCCTGCGGATTGTTACCCACACAACAGCAGGATTCAACTTAGGACATATTGCAGAAGATTGAGAGGTGGTTCTCTGCAACGGTTCATCCTCTACATCAACCCAGAAGTACGGTAAACGTTTAATTGCTTCCGCTGTAAATTGTTTGCCTGAAACCCTAAACGGATCACGTTTGAACCACACGATCCAATTGCCAACACATACTGCCCTACGTGTCGAGGTTATTGTATATGGATTAAGAGCACGAACTTCCATAATAACAGAGATTAAGTTCTTCTATAAGTCAGTATAAGAAGAACGATCTCAGGCGGTCCTGCTCAATACACACAAGTGCACTAATGTGATTCTATAGCCAAGACAAGCTAATACCAAACCACACTACAACCATACCGATAGAGAGTCCCCGTCTATCTCAGTTGTGAGCATCTGTTTATACTTTATAAGGAAATCGATAATATGATCTTCTGCGTGTTGTCGCACAACATATTATCTACAGTATAAAGTAAATGGACTATTGCATCATGCATATAAAATAAATTATAAGATGCAATCATTTGATCAATGATTCTCATTTCAAATATTGTTATGACATTGTTCATACTAAAGATAGACTTTTAGTATACAATCCAACAGTTTAGACTAAAAGGGACTATATTGCTCCTTATTCTCTTTTGATTGAACTTGTTAATTTCTCATATCATAAATCTAATGTTGTAGGATAGCTTAGCATAATTTGTAATTCTTGTTGCTAATGATGTGTTATTACTTGTGTTCGTTTAGTCTTTTTACTAGGTGAAAACTTCTCCCTCGGTTTATCATTTTCATTGTTCGGGGACGAACAATACTTTAAGTTTGGGGGTGTGATTGTCGTTATTTTCACCTAGATTTTAGTGCCTTTTTGTGTGTATTTTTCATAGTGTTTTATCAGTATTTTCGTGTATTTTGGTGGTGTTATGTGTTTTTATGGGAATGTGTGAGAATGTTCTTAAACATATGTATAACAGGTGAAAATGGAGTAAAAAATGAAGACGGGAGATCAAACAAGGAAGAATGAATAAAAGTGCAAGAACACCGCTGGCCGTGCTCGCAACTCGACTCGTGTTGCAGAACACGGCCCGTGTACCAGACACGGGCCTGTAAGCGGCGGCCGTGCGGCGACATCTATTCATCCAACACGGCCACCCTTTGGTCGTGCGATACAGCACGACTCGTGTTACAGCACACGGAGCGTGTACCAGACACGGGCCTGTAAGCGATGGCCGTGCGGGAGCATCAGTTCACGCAACACGGGCACCTTATGGCCATGTTGCGCCACACGACTCGTGTCGTGTCAGGGATCAGAAAAAGTCAGAATCCTTCTAGAAGCTTGTCAAGGAGTATAAATACCAATCCATTCAATATTTTCAGGGAAGATCCGATTTTCCACCTTTCCCACACACCTCACACACCTTTCCTTTGATTTTACACCATATTCTTCATCCCATTCATCCATTTTTGGATCTACATCATTTCTCCATAATTTCTACCATCCAAATTGTTGGAAATTAGATCGTGCGGTTCAACGTGATCCGTTTAGGATTTCAGGCAAACAATCAGCGGAAGCGATTTAAACAATATTTACCGTACTTCTGGGTTGGTGTAGAGGTTGATCGTTGCAGAGAACCACCTCTCGATCTTCTGCTGTATGTCCCAAGTGTGATCCTGCTGTTGTGTGGGCAACAGTCTGCAGGATCTCTCAATCTGCTTCTCTTCCCTTTTCTCACCAAAAGAGGCGCAGGAAAATAATCTCAGGGTTCCAGGAAGCTGAGTTCACTTATATATTGGGCTACAGCAGGGACCAGGAGGAGAAATTGGGCTGGGCCTCAATTGAATTTAATTAACCAAGCTTAGCCCAAAGCTTTTAATTAAATCCAATAATAATAATATAGTCCACTAAAATATTATTACTGCACTACCCGTCCAATCCCAAAATTATGTTCTGGGCTCCTTCTTATTATAAGCCCGATAGTCTCCCCATGTTTAAGATATACAATGCCCATTAATTAATTAAGTTACTGACAACTCAAATTAATTAATATCTCATCCGAGAGTAGAACCACTCAACCTGATTATCATGCCGGAAATTAATCCACTTGCAAGATTTACATGATAAACCTTATGAGCTCCTCAAGGGGACATCATCAACCTATGACGGACATGGATTCCTTCTACAATCAACAGCACACCATAGATACAACACTACTTCCCAACTCACCGAGTTTGTTGATATAATACATATAAATCTCACCCATTGATGAATCAAAGAAATATATACTGCCCTACGTGTCGAGGTTATTGTATAGGGATTAAGAGCACGAACTTCCATAATATCAGAGATCAAGTTCTACTATATAGTCAGTATAAGAAGAACGATCTCATGCGGTCCTGCTCAATACACACAAGTGCACTAATGTGATTCTATAGCCAAGACAAGCTAATACCAAACCACACTACAACCATACCGATAGAGAGTCCCCGTCTATCTCAGTTGTGAGCATCTGTTTATACTTTATAAGGAAACCGATAATATGATCTTCTGCGTGTTGTCGCACAACATATTATCTACAGTATAAAGTAAATGGACTATTGCATCATGCATATAAAATAAATTATAAGATGCAATCATTTGATCAATGATTCTCATTTCAAAAATTGTCATGACATTGTTCATACTAAAGCTAGACTTTTAGTATATAATCCAACAATCTCCCACTTATACTAAAAGACTATGTTGTCATGTCTTCTGCCATACATCTGATTCCTACTCCCACTTACGCGACCATTAAAAGCTCTCGCCTTAAGGTCCTTGTAAATGGTATACTAGGTCATCATCCGATGCAATCTAGGCGACAACAACCTTCCCCTCATCATACGATTTCTCGTAATAGGTGGTACTCGCGCTCCATGTGTTTAATTGCCTTATGGACTTGTGTTTTCTTCAAGTTTGCAACTGCACCAATATCATCAATGTAAATTGTGATTACCTTGGGCAAACTTAGAACCACTTCAAAGTCCATCATGAAGTCTCTAGAGTCATATAGATACTTTGGCTGCCTGACAGGCTCCAATTCATCATCTTTCCATGATGGAGTCCGGAGTCTGAAATATATTTCTATATAACACTCCTCCACATTATGACTCTACTTCCTAAGATTAAACACTTAACCTTTGAGGTGAATTTACTGCCGTCCAATCTGACTAAAAAAAAATCCGAATCTACGTAATCCACATGAAGCAGTGAATCTGTCCAGTAAGTTCACATATAATATCAAGTCCTTCTCAGGTACTTTATAAATGTCTTACCACAGTTCATCATTCTTGTTCCGGGTTACGTTGATACCTTCTGTTCATGCGTTCAGCAAAACAGATATCCAACTTCGTTCATAACATTCTTTAGATTAAGCTTCCTTATTCGCCGAAGCATAAGGAACCGCTTTCATCTATATTATCTTCTTCTTGTGTCTCAAAGACACATTCACTTAGATAAATTTATATGCTAAACGAGTATGGACTGTATCATTTTATGAAACTTGAGATAAGCATAATATCCTTTCTTGTGATCCGTATTACCGTGATCAAAAGGATATATTTCGCCTTTCTTAAGTCCTTTATCTCTACCGCTTTATTAACCGTACCTATACGCCCGATAATACTCTTTCATTGTCTCCAATGAGCAAGATACTATCTACGTATAATACAAGAAACACCACCACGTTTTCGTCACTCTTTACAACACACAAGACTCATCCGCTCATTGATTTAAATCCATGCCACTGGATTACCTAATCAAAACAGATGCTTCACGATATTAAAGCTTGCTTTAAGTCCATCGCTGGATAATTTTAAGCTTACTATCAAAATACTATTAGTACTTTGCAATGAATTACTCTGGTTGCTTCACATAGATGTTTTCCTCAAGACTTCCAATTAGGAAAGCTGTCTTGACATCTATTTGCTGTTCCTCATAATTCAATATGAGCAGCAATCAATAAAAGAATCCGGATCAATTTAAGCTTAGCTACCAGCGAACATGTTTCCTCATAATCGAACCATTTCTTTCTGAGTACACTTTTTCGCAACAAGCTTTGTTTCCAAGGTTTTCACCTTTCCGTTATGATCATCTTTTATTTCCCTTGACCACTTGCAATGGCTTTCATACCATTTAGTGGTCATTTAAGCTCCAGACTTAATTTAGAATCAGTAGATTCTATTTCAACATTTATTGCAACTTACTAAGATTCTGCATTTTAATCTTGTAGTGCTACGTCGTATCCGTGGGACAATACCATGTTCACTAGGGATCAAGTCTCACGACTCTCCCAAAACATATATTTATGGGTTGTCATACAACCCTCCCACTACGACAAGGCACTACATGTAATTGTGTATCAGACGTGACACGTGTTGCAGTTCACCTTGTGGTATATCCTCTTGTACACTTGGTACTTATACTTAGTGTTTTCCTCTCACTTCCTTTAGAACAACTTATACATGGGTTTGTGATTTATTACATAGTCCTTTTCCAAAAATCTAATGTTTGTGTTGACAATCACCCTTCGATCTTTTGGACTGAATAAATCACCCTCCATTTTTCTAGGATATCCCATATACAGACAAACGTTTCACGAATTACTGTATCTATGGCATATCCATAAAATGAATTTAATTATTCTAAATAATTCATCATCTATCTAATCATAATCATAAGAGCCTAATACCTTCTAGCCACCATACCATTCAGCTGGGGCATACCCGGTGTAGTTAACTTGAGATTTAATCTCAACTTCTGATCAATAGCTCCTAACTATCCCAAAAAGGTATTCGTCATCATGATTGAATCGTAATGACTTAATATATTTTCCATGATGCTTCACTGTACCAGCCTTACAATTCTTGAATTAATCAAAGAACTTAGAATTTAGTATGAACAATGTCATAACAATATTTGAAATGAGAATCAATTGATCAAATGATTGCATCTTATAATTTATTTTATATGCATGATGCAATAGTCCATTTACTTTATACTGTAGATAATATGTTGTGCGACAACACGCGGAAGATCATATTATCGGTTTCCTTATAAAGTATAAACAGATGCTCACAACTGAGATAGACGGGGACTCTCTATCGGTATGGTTGTAGTGTGGTTTGGTATTAGCTTGTCTTGGCTATAGAATCACATTAGTGCACTTGTGTGTATTGAGCAGGACCGCCTGAGATCGTTCTTCTTATACTGACTATATAGTAGAACTTGATCTCTGTTATTATGGAAGTTCGTGCTCTTAATCCCTATACAATAACCTCGACACGTAGGGCAGTATGTATTTCTTTGATTCATCAATGGGTGAGATTTATAAGTATTAAATCAACAAACTCGGTGAGTTGGGAAGTAGTGCTGTATATATGGTGTGCTGTTGATTGTAGAAGGAATCCATGTCCGTCATAGGATGATGATGTCCCCTTGAGGAGCTCATAAGGTTTATCATGTAAATCTTGCAAGTGGATTAATTTCCGGCATGATAAAAAGGTTGAGTGGTACTACTCTTGGATGAGATATTAATTAATTTGAGTTGTCAGTAACTTAATTAATTAATGGACATTGTATATCTTAAACATGGGGAGACTGTCGGGCTTATAATAAGAAGGAGCCCAGAACATAATTTTGGGATTGGACGGGTAGTGCAGTAATAATATTTTAATGGACTATATTATTATTATTGGATTTAATTAAAAGCTTTGGGCTAAGCTTGGTTAATTAAATTCAATTGAGGCCCAGCCCAATTTCTCCTCCTGGTCCCTGCTGTAGCCCAATATATAAGTGAACTCAGCTTCTTGGAACCCTTAGATTATTCCTGCGCCTCTTTTGGTGAGAGAAGGGAAGAGAAGCAGATTGAGAGATCCTGCAGACTGTTGCCCACACAACAGCAGGATCACACTTGGGATATACAGCAGAAGATCTAGAGGTGGTTCTTCTGCAACGATTCAGACTCTACATCAACCCTGAAGTACGGTAAACATGTTTAAATCGCTTCCGCTGATTGTTTGCCTTAAATCCTAAACGGATCACGTTGAACCAAACGATCCAATTGCCAACAATTGGTATCAGAGCGTTGGTTTCGGGATGAAATGTGAATCGTTAGGTGGGTTGTGATTATATGATTAATTGTTTTAATCTGGAATAATCGCATGTTTGTAAACCCAGAATTATGTTATTGATTAATTTGATTATGTGATATAATCTGGAATTTATTTCTTGGGTTCTGTACTGTTTTTTTTACCATGGCATGATATTTGGTATGTGTGATTGTTGAATTATGTTAATTACTCAACACGCACGAACTTCGAACGACCTATCTGCCTTCTTATCACACACGCCCTGCACGACGGCAACCCAGAAAGTAGTACGGCGGCGCGTGGATAGAAGTATGAACGATTGCGAAGAGCAGCCTCAACAAAGTTTGCGACTGGTTGAGGTCGTGAGTTTTCCAGAAGAGGCTTGATCGTTTTCGGCGCGTATGCGATAGGGCTGCAAGGCGAGTCCCTGCAAGTTTCAGGCGGGTGTGTCATTCGCCGGTGGGGTTGCTGGCGGTTTTTAGGGTGGCCCAGCGTAGTAAAAATCGAGTCTGCCCCTTTTTTCAATTGTGTGCTGCGGATTCTGGGCTGGTACTGTTTTTCCGAGGGGATCTGGAGGGATCCCTGTCGACTCCAAATCGGATTGGGTAATCGAAGGAGATGCCAGTAGGCGATGGTGGCCTTGGGAGGCGCTGGTAGTGGCGCGTGTGAGCAGTGCGCGGCTGATGAGGGTGGATCCACGGCAAACTGGGCGGCGGCGGACGCTGGAAGCGGCGTTCCGAGCGAGTCCCTGATGATTCCGGGCGAGTCTCCTTGGCGATTCCGGTGATTCTGTGATGCATCCAGGAGCATTTCCCATGGCTTCCAATCACGTCCGATTGGCGACGGGCGGCGGCGATGCTCAATTCAGGGTGAACTAGGGCCTGGCGTGAGTCGATGGAGTGGACGCGTTGCTTGTGCGCGGTGGCTCTGTTGAAGAAGACGAGGCAGTCGACTGATGCTGTTGCCGACGTTCTTCACGGCAGTGGTCGACGACAGGCGGGTGATTCGACAGGCGCTGCTGAATGACGCACGGTAGTTGGTCGCCAGCAGCTGGCGGCTGGCGGTCGGAGGACTGACGAAGCGGCTCCTGTGGGCTGTGGGTGCGTCGGCCGGCAGCGGTGGTGCCGGGTTGTGCCCGTGTTGACTCGCCGTGTGGTTTCCGTTGCGGCTGGAAGTAGAAATAGGGCAGATGATGATCTGGGCCTTGTTTCTATTTTGCTTTGGGCTGCATGTTTGGGCACAATAAGGCTGGAAGATAATGGGCTCATGGTTTATATTAATAGGCCCAATTCAGTTATTAATATAGGGTTGCTCATTTGATTTAATTTGGTTTTGGGCCTGGGTTGTTTTTACTAATTCAGTTTTTTTTTTTGGGCCCAATTTTAATTAAATGAAAATGGGCTGCTGGGCCAATTCTGGTTTTAATTAATTGTGAGTAATGAGCCAAGCATAATTAGTTATTTACTAATGGGCTGATTTTGTGCTAGTGGGCTTGGTGGATTTAATTTGGTTTTGGGCTAAGATTATGGGCCATAGATAATGAGCATGATTAATTAAATTAGTCTGCTGCTCATTTTGTGCTTATTTGTTGCTCTAGGGCCCATTTAATTGATCCACTATTTATTATGCAATTAATTATGTTATATAACTGATTTAATTGTTTTAACTTGACAATTAATTGTTATATATGAAAGGCATATTCTATGTGATTTATTTATTTAAATTGTTGTTAATAGAAGCATGTCTAAGTTGTATATTTTATTCTGAATATTATATACTTGTTAAAAACCCTCGGTAATTAAATAACTAAGTGGGAGAGGGGATTGGTAATAAATTCCCGCGGCCTCCATTATTGGTTTGTAAGTGATGTGAGTAAACTTGCGTGTTGGCAACAGGCCTTCCTCCCTAACGGATGAGTTTATTCACGGATCACTGGTACAGACTTCATAAATAATTATTGTTTGTAATGTGGCACATAAACTTGCGTGTTGGCATAGACCTTCCTCCCTAACGGATGAGTTTGTGTGCGGTACACTGGTACAAACTTATAATTGATGATTGTAGGAAGCTACCCGAGCGCGTGTGTACTTCTCCAACTGTAAGGCACATAAGCTCTCGCAGTGGACTTGGGATCAAATAATGGTGTACACTTAGGTGTAAATAATTAGTATCCTCCCCAACGGAGTCACTGCTATTATTTGCATGGCTAAAGAGTAACCGACTATTAATTATTTTATCATAAAGTTAGGTTGACAAATGAAATTAATGGGTAAAACCTTCTCTTGTAAATGTTCGGGTTTGTAAACGTCCACACTAACGTGGCTTGCAGACTCACGGTGCTTGAGATATCGGTGAATTTTATTTTATATTGTTTTGAGGGAAACAATATAAAAGGATAAAATTCGAAGTTTTGATCAGTAAATTTAATCGTGATTCTCTGTATTTCGAATAGTTTTAGTCTCACTAATTGTTAACTAAAAGAAATTATATTTACTTGTCCAAATTAACTGATTAGAAAAGAATCTTAATTTTGAAATTTACTGCTTAAGAAAATACATGTGTTCTCTCAAAGGACGGCTCATGATGCCTATTAAAGTCTTTAGTGAAGAGATGAGAGGATCATAGAAATATGATGAACTCATGTAACTCTTCAGATACTTGAGTAATTTAAAAGGCGCAAGATCATGATAGAATTTGATGAATGAATTGGAAAAGCTTGGAGTATAAATTGAAAGGGAAACCTAGATCAATTTTATTCTCCATGTTTAGCCTTGATGTTTTGAGAAAGTTCTACCTGAAATACTAGAGGATGTATATGGTGGGAGACTTCTAACAAAACATGTGGCAAAGGAAAGCCATTTTCATCATAAAGTGAACAAGTTTAATATCTTATTCACTAGTTGTTTAAACATGATTAGTGTTGGCATCTATTAACACGAAGTGTGTAGATACTGGAATCACTAAATGTTTATTACTAAGTGAGGATAAGATAGTTATGACATGGGTAAAACTACGAAGGTAGTGGCTATTGCAGTGGGAGTTATTTATCTATCTTATAATAGGAATAAATGATTGATTATGAGAAATTATCTTTACGTACGTTTTCATGGAAAGAATTTAATTTCAGTTTCTATGCATTAACGGATGGATACTTCATTTCATTTATATGACATGGTCATAATGATGAGGAATGGGGGTATAATCTGTTATAGTACGTTGATGGATAATAATTATACTCTTGAATCATGCACATCCCACAGATGCAATAAATAGTAATTAATAATGCATCTTCTAATATTAGTAAGAGAAAGGAACCTTCAAAGATGAACTAAATATACATTTGGCGTCTAAGATTAGTTCATTTTACTTGAGTAGGATTCAAAAGTTGATAGCCGATAGACTGAAAAGTTTATCTAAAGTGGAAACTATCGGACTTGCGTGTCTTGCTTAGAAGTAAAAATGATTAACTGCCTTTTCAAGGCTGTGGGGTATAGAGCCAAAGATATATATGTTGGAATTAGTTCATTCTGATTCAAGCGGACCTAATATTATCCAGGCGAGAGGTGGTTAAGAATATTCGAAGATTATTCTAGATACCAATATATTTTTTGATGCACTGCATGTCTAAGTTCTTTGATTAATTCAAGAATTGCAAGACTGGTACAGTGAAGCGTCATGGAAAATATATTAAGTCATTACGATTTAATCGTGATGGCGAGTACCTTTTGGGATAGTTAGGAACTAATAATCAGAAGTTGAGATTAAATCTCAAGTTGACTACACCGGGTATGCCCCAGCTGAATGGTGTGGTGGGTAGAAGGTATTAGGCTCTTATGGTTATGATTAGATAGATGATGAATTATTTGGAATAATTAAATTCATTTTATGGATATGCCCTAGATACAGTAATTCGTGAAACGTTTGTCTGTATATGGGATATTCTAGAAAAATGGATAGTGATTTATTTAGTCCAAAAAGATCGAAGGGTAATTGTTAACACAATAACCAGATTTTTGGAAAAGGACTATGTAATAAATCACAAGCCCATGTATAAGTTGTTCTAAAGGAAGTGAGAGGAAAACACTAAGTATAAGTACCAAGTGTACAAGAGGATATACCACAAGGTAAACTACAACGCGTGTCACGTCTGATACACAATTACATGTAGTGCCTTGTCGTAGTGGGAGGGTTGTTTAACAACCCATAAATGTATGTTTTGGGAGAGTCATGAGACTTGATCCCTAGTGAACATGGTATTATCCCACGGATACGACGTAGCACTACAAGATGAAAATGCGGAATCTTAGTAAGTTGCAATGTATGTTGAAATAGAATCTACGGATTCTGAATAAAGTCTGGGAGCTTATAGGACCACTAAATGGTATAAAAATCATTGCAAGTGGTCAAAGAAAATAAAAGAGGATCATATGGAAAGGTGAAAACCTTGAAAGCAAAGCTTGTTGCGAAAAAGTGTACTCAGAAAGAAATGGTTCGATTATGAGGAAACATATTCGCTGGTAGCTATGCTTAAGTTGATCCAGATTCTTTTGTGTATTGCTGCTCATATTGAAATATGAGGAACAACAAATAGATGCCAAGACAGCTTTCCTGATTGGAAGTTTTGAGGAAAACATCTATGTGAAGCAACCAGAGTGATTCATTGCAAAGTACTAATAGCATTTTGATAGTAAGCTTAAAAGTGTCCAGCGATGGACTAAAAGCAAGCTTTGAGATCGTGAAGCATCTGTTTTGATTAGGTAATCCAGTGGCATGGATTTAAATCAATGAGCGGATGTGTCTTGTGTGTTGTAAAGAGTGACGGAAACGTGGTGGTATTTCTTGTACTATACGTAGATAGTATCTTGCTCATTGGAGACAATGAAAGAGTATTATCGGGCGTATGGGTATGGTTCATAAAGCGGTAGTGATGAAGGACTTAAGAAAAGCAAAATACATCTTTTTGATCACGGTAATACAGATCACATGAAAGGATGTTATGCTTATCTCAAGTTTCATAAATGATACAATCCATACTCGTTTAGCATGTGAATTTATCTTATTGGATGTGTCTTGAGACATAAATGAAGATAAAGGAGATGAAAGCGGTTCCTTATGCTTCGGCAAATAAGGAAGCTTAATCTAAAGAATGCTATGAACGAGATTGGATATTTATTTTGCTGAATGCATGAACAGTGGGTATCAACGTAACCCGGAACAAGAATGATGAACTGTGGTAAGATATATATGAAGTGCCTGAGAAGGACTGGTTATCATATATACACTTACTGGACAGATTCACTGCTTCTTGTGGATTACGTAGATTCGGATTTTTAGTCAGATTGGACGGCAGTAAATTCTCCTCAAAGGTTATGTGTTTAATTTTAGGAAGTAGAGTCATAATGTGGAGGAGTGTTATATAGAAATATATTTCAGAATCCGGATTCCATCATGGAAAGATGATGAATTGGAGCCTATAAGGTAGCCAAAGTATCTATATGACTCTAGAGACTTCATGATGGACTTTGAAGTGTTTCTAAGTTTGCCCAAGGTAATCACAATTTACTTTGATGATATTGGTGTAGTTGCAAACTTGAAGAAATCACAAGTCCATAAGGCAATTAAACACATGGAGCGCGAGTACCACCTGTTACGAGAAATCGTATGATGAGGGGAAGGTTGTTGTCGCCTAGATTGCATCGGATGATGACCTAGTAATCCATTTACAAGGACCTTAAGGCGAGAGCTTTTAATGGTCGTGTAAGTAGGAGTAGGAATCAGATGTATGGCAGAAGACATGACAGCATAGTCTTTTAGTATAAGTGGGAGATTGTTGGATTGTATACTAAAAGTCTAGCTTTAGTATGAACAATGTCATAACAATATTTGAAATGAGAATCAATTGATCAAATGATTGCATCTTATAATTTATTTTATATGCATGATGCAATAGTCCATTTACTTTATACTGTAGATAATATGTTGTGCGACAACACGCGGAAGATCATATTATCGGTTTCCTTATAAAGTATAAACAGATGCTCACAACTGAGATAGACGGGGACTCTCTATCGGTATGGTTGTAGTGTGGTTTGGTATTAGCTTGTCTTGGCTATAGAATCACATTAGTGCACTTGTGTGTATTGAGCAGGACCGCCTGAGATCGTTCTTCTTATACTGACTATATAGTAGAACTTGATCTCTGTTATTATGGAAGTTCGTGCTCTTAATCCCTATACAATAACCTCGACACGTAGGGCAGTATGCATTTCTTTGATTCATCAATGGGTGAGATTTATAAGTATTAAATCAACAAACTCGGTGAGTTGGGAAGTAGTGCTGTATCTATGGTGTGCTGTTGATTGTAGAAGGAATCCATGTCCGTCATAGGATGATGATGTCCCCTTGAGGAGCTCATAAGGTTTATCATGTAAATCTTGCAAGTGGATTAATTTCCGGCATTATAAAAAGGTTGAGTGGTACTACTCTTGGATGAGATATTAATTAATTTGAGTTGTCAGTAACTTAATTAATTAATGGACATTGTATATCTTAAACATGGGGAGACTGTCGGGCTTATAATAAGAAGGAGCCCAGAACATAATTTTGGGATTGGACGTGTAGTGCAGTAATAATATTTTAGTGGACTATATTATTATTATTGGATTTAATTAAAAGCTTTGGGCTAAGCTTGGTTAATTAAATTCAATTGAGGCCCAACCCAATTTCTCCTCCTGGTCCCTGCTGTAGCCCAATATATAAGTGAACTCAGCTTCCTGGAACCCTTAGATTATTCCTGCGCCTCTTTTGGTGAGAGAAGGGAAGAGAAGCAGATTGAGAGATCCTGCAGACTGTTGCCCACACAACAGCAGGATCACACTTGGGATATACAGCAGAAGATCTAGAGGTGGTTCTTCTGCAACGATTCAGACTCTACATCAACCCTGAAGTACGGTAAACATGTTTAAATCGCTTCCGCTGATTGTTTGCCTTAAATCCTAAACGGATCACGTTGAACCAAACGATCCAATTGCCAACACCCACAGCCTTGAAAAGGCAGTTAATCATTTTTACTTCCAAGCAAGACTCGCAAGTCCGATAGTTTCCACTTCAGATAAACCTTACGGTCTATCGGCTATCAACTTTTGAATCCTACGCAAGTAAAATGAATTAGTCATAGACGCCAAATGTATGTTTAGTTCATTTCCGAAGGTTCCTTTCTCTTACTAACATTAGAAGATGCATTATTTAATTACTATTTATTGCATCTGTGGGATGTACATGATTCAAGAGTATACTCATTTATCCACCAACGTACTTTAACGGATTATAGCCTCATTCCTCATTACTATGAGCATGTCATTTAAATGAAATGAAGTGCCCATCCGTTAATGCATAGAAACCGAAATTAAATTCTTTCTATGGAACATACGTAAAGACAGTTTCTCATAATCAATCGTTTATTCTTATCATGAGATAAATAAACAACTCCCACTGCAATAGCCACTATATTTGTAGTTTTACCCATGTTATTAATAATCTTATCCTTACTCAGTGATAAACATTTAGTAATTCCAGTATCTACATACTTCGTGTCAGTAGATGCCATCACTAATCATGTTTAAACAATTAGTTAATAAGATATTAAACTTGTTCACATCATGATGAAAAATGGCTTTCTTTTGCCACATGTTTTGTTAGAAGTTTCCCACCATATACAACTTTCGTATTTCAGGTAGAACTTGCTCAAAACATCCAGGCAAATTGTGAAGAATAAATTGATTTGGGTTTCCCTTTCAATTTCTATTCCAAGCTCTTCCAATTCATTCATCAATTTAACCATGATCTTCTGCCTTTTAATTTACTCAAGTATCCGAAGAGTTACATGAGACCGTCATATTTCTATGAACCTCTCATCTCTTCACTAGAGACTTTAATAGGCATCATGAGACGTCATTTGTGAGAATACACATGTATTTTCTTAAGCAGTAATTATCAAAACCAAGATTCTTTCTAATCATTTAATTTTGGACAAGTAAATGTAATGTCTTTTAGTTAACAATTAGTGAAATAAAACCATTCAAAATTCAGAGAATCACAAATAAATTTACCGATCAAATCTTCGAATTTTATTCTTTTATATCGATTCCCTCAAAACAATATAAAATAAAATTCACCGACATCTCAAGCACCGTGAGTCTGCAAGCTACGATAGTGTGGACGTTTACAAACCCGAACATTTACAAGAGAAGGTTTTACCCATTAATTTCATTTGTCAACCTCACTTTATGACAAAATAATTAATAGTCGGTTCCTCTTTAGCCATGCAAATAAAAGCAGTGACTCCGATGGGGAGGATACTTATTATTTACATCTAAGTGTACACCATTATTTGACCCCAAGTCCGCGGCCCAAGCTTGTGTGCCTTACAGATGGAGAAGTACACACGCGCTCGGATAACTTCCTACAGTCATCAATTACAAGTTTGTACCAGTGAACCGCATATAAACTCATCCGATAGGGAGGAAGGTCTAAGCCAACGCGCAAGTTCATATGCATCACATTACAAACATAATTATTTAATGAAGTCTGTTCCAGCAATCCATGAATAAACTCATCCGATGGGGAGGAAGGCTCTAATGCCGACGCGCAAGTCTATTCACATTGCTAACAAACCAATAATGGAGGCCGCGGGAATTTATTACCAATCCCCTCTCCCACTTAGTTATTTAATTACCGAGGGTTTTTAACATGCATATAATATTCCAGAATAAAATATACAACTAAGACATGCTTCTATTAACAGCAATTTAAATAAGTAAATCACATAGAACATGCCTTACATATATAACAATTAATTATCAAGTTAAAACAATTAAATCAGTTATATATCATAATTAATTGCATGAAATGTTGGATCAATTAAATAGGCCCAGCTGACCCAAACATCATTAGCATAAAATGAGCAGCCCATTAATAAAATAATTAAGCCCATTTACCCTGCCAATTTCTGCTTGAAGGTCTAGCCCAATATTTAACCTTGGCCCAACATCAATCCCACAATTAATTAAAACCAGCAATAATAAATGGTCCAGCAGCCCATTACCATTTAATTAAAATTGGGCCATTTGACAACAGCCCAAAACCATTTAATTAAAAATGAGCAGCCCACAAGCTTAATTACTGAATTGGGCCCAATAATAAAACAATCAGCCGATCCAGCCCTTTAGCATTTTAATTAAAAAAAAAAAGGGCAAAGGCCAATAACATAAAACAGGCCCAGCAGAGACACCTCATACATCAAGCCAGCAGGCCCATTAACCATTAATTAAAATTGGGCCCAAGAAGTAAACAAGGCCCAACAACCCATTAGCCTTGGATTCAGAAACCCTGCTCCTTCCTTTCGTCAGTCGCAACAGAATCCTCTCGGCGACCGTCACACGAAGTTTCCACCGTCGCGCCGTCTCCGATCACCAGCATCGTCCAGCCAGCTTCCCGCAGACCCACAGCGCGTTGGTCCAGCAACACGTCTGTCTTCATGGTTACGCCATCGACCTTCAGTGCCGGTCAGTCGCGCGCCACCGCTGTGCCCTCAGCCCACCGGCGTCGGTTGGCGACGCTGCTCCCGGCAACGATCGACGCAGCCATCAAGCTGACAGCGACCAGCATTCGATTTGCTCCGTTGCCTCACCCAGCTATCGTCGGGGCTGCCGACTGAGACGTCACGCTGCAACCACCACCGGAAACGACTTGCCCCGATAGCCCACCTTTCGCCGCACCGTCGATCCGCCACGATTTCGCCAGATCAATGCCAATCTGGTCTGATCCAATCAGGATCTTGTTGGGCTCTCACGGATCCCCTTCTGAATCGAAATGATCAACCAACAACCCGCCATTGCACCAGCTACCGGAAGTTGCAGAGGCGCCCCACCCAACGCTAGTCAGCTTCTTCCCCGTGCAGTCGCCTCCGCATCGGCTTCCAGCTAACACGCGCCGCCATCATCAGTACTGTTCGCCGATGATTTTGATCCAGTCGATGCCTCTCGCTTCATGTTTTGATCGACACTAGTCAACGATTACATCGACTGCTCCCAAAGGCGTTTAACGTTGCCGACAATCGCCGCTCCATTAGGCCGTTTGACTGACTGATTGGCGTTCTTGTGTGCCAGATACTCATTATTGTTCTATGTTCGTACTTCCATCGCTTTCTCGCCTCCATTAACATCAGAACCACGTGTGTGTGTTTAGATGTGTCCAGTGTGATAGGATTTCAGGCAAACAATCAGCGGAAGCGATTTAAACAATATTTACCGTACTTCTGGGTTGGTGTAGAGGTTGATCGTTGCAGAGAACCACCTCTCGATCTTCTGCTGTATGTCCCAAGTGTGATCCTGCTGTTGTGTGGACAACAGTCTGCAGGATCTCTCAATCTGCTTCTCTTCCCTTTTCTCACCAAAAGAGGCGCAGGAAAATAATCTCAGGGTTCCAGGAAGCTGAGTTCACTTATATATTGGGCTACAGCAGGGACCAGGAGGAGAAATTGGGCTGGGCCTCAATTGAATTTAATTAACCAAGCTTAGCCCAAAGCTTTTAATTAAATCCAATAATAATAATATAGTCCACTAAAATATTATTACTGTACTACCCGTCCAATCCCAAAATTATGTTCTGGGCTCCTTCTTATTATAAGCCCGATAGTCTCCCCATGTTTAAGATATACAATGCCCATTAATTAATTAAGTTACTGACAACTCAAATTAATTAATATCTCCTCCGAGAGTAGTACCACTCAACCTGATTATCATGCCGGAAATTAATCCACTTGCAAGATTTACATGATAAACCTTATGAGCTCCTCAAGGGGACATCATCAACCTATGACGGACATGGATTCCTTCTACAATCAACAGCACACCATAGATACAGCACTACTTCCCAACTCACCGAGTTTGTTGATTTAATACATATAAATCTCACCCATTGATGAATCAAAGAAATACATACTGCCCTACGTGTCGAGGTTATTGTATAGGGATTAAGAGCACGAACTTCCATAATATCAGAGATCAAGTTCTACTATATAGTCAGTATAAGAAGAACGATCTCATGCGGTCTTGCTCAATACACACAAGTGCACTAATGTGATTCTATAGCCAAGACAAGCTAATACCAAACCACACTACAACCATACCGATAGAGAGTCCCCGTCTATCTCAGTTGTGAGCATCTGTTTATACTTTATAAGGAAACCGATAATATGATCTTCTGCGTGTTGTCGCACAACATATTATCTACAGTATAAAGTAAATGGACTATTGCATCATGCATATAAAATAAATTATAAGATGCAATCATTTGATCAATGATTCTCATTTCAAAAATTGTCATGACATTGTTCATACTAAAGCTAGACTTTTAGTATATAATCCAACACAAATCAAGTGAAGAAGCAAGGAAGATTGGGTGATCACCAAAGGAAGAAGGGAGATTCAATTGGATCCATTTCCAAGGGAGTTTTCATTCCAATTTTGTGTTAATCCTTTAGTTTACCATGATTTGTAAGAATTCTAATGTCTATGTTATGGATCTTATGAAGATTGTAGGCTAATCTCCCTTGTGAGATTAGTAACATGAATGTTGTTGGTTAATTTGTGGATCTATGTAATTAAATTCATATGTTGATGGGGATATTTGATTTTTAATCATTGGTGCTTACATATCTTGAGATCTATGATGTTTTGTATGTTTGATTGTTCTAATTATATGATTAGATTGAGAAATCAATTATGTGCTTAGGATAGTCAAGTGAATCATTTCATCAAACACCTCATGTGCATTATAAATTGTAAAGTGATTGAGAAGTCCTTTATTATTTAGAACCCTTTGATAGAACATGTGATTAGTTAGATTGAGAAGTCAATTAATTATATGAAGGGATTCTTTAATTGAACTTAGTACCTAGTTGAAATAGTTTAATTGAGAACCAACCTTTGAGCTATTTTGAGATTGTGCAAATGATCTACATCCTATTCATTTCGAGAGGAAGTTTAGGTGGTATATGTGTTGGCCCTTAGTCTTAACCCTTGATACATATGAGTTTAATGCATGAGTCCACGAGTTACCACTTCATTAGTGTTGTTAACCTCACTTCTACTCAATTTGGAAAACCACTCATTCATCATTTTATCTTGTCATTTGATAATTGCTTGTCTACTTTCATTGGTTTTCATTTAATTACTTGTTTAATCAATCATCCATCTATGATTCGTTTCTATAAAATCGTGATAAACGTGATCTTGCTTAAGTGCTAGCATCGACCTCCCTGTGGTTCGATAAATTCTTGAATTGGTCAACCCGACTACAAGTTATGGCTAATCACCTATACTAGTTATTGTTTTATTTTAATCTTAACAATAATCTCAATAATAATAGATAGAAATATTAAAATACTAAGTTCATTATCAATAATTTCAAATTTCTTTCTGTTTCAAAATCTGAGATTAAAATTTGAAGCAAATTAACTTTTAGTGGAAACTGAAATAAAAAAGTCATTTCATTTTCGCATTTAATTATCCTCTTTCAACCCCTTTTGTAAATATGTGATTATGTTTAAATAGTTGATATTAGGTGCACCAGGGTGCAAGGGTGCATCCATATGTATATAATTTTTTATTCTATTTTGTATAAATATTATTATATTTTGTATACGTGTTTCTTAATAATTGTATATTTTTTTCACACCAAATTTTTCATTAAAAAAAACTAGCATCCATATGTGTATAACTTTTTATTCAATAGTGTATATTCATTTTTTTTAATAATTGTATATTTTTTACACTCAATTTTTCATTAAAAAATTAACAATTAAATTGTATACATTTCTGTTCATAATTATATATGTTTTTGTTTATATTTGTATACGTTTTTTAAAGTGAATGCACCTTATTTTAAGGTGCATCGGGGTGCACAGTGTAATTAGTATATTTAAATGTACATTTAGCATGTTAATATAAAAATATATAAAATAATAAAATTATTAAAAATATGTAATTTTTATTTTTTCCAATTAAACTGCTGGTCCAATCATGAACTGGCGCTATCGGTTTGATCTCCGGCCTATTATATAACACCGATAAAACTGATTGGGGAAGGGTAAAGTTGACAATACGACAGTTCTTCGCCGTACTGGTGGTGGGATCACTCCCCCAATCTCCCTATAAATTTAATTTAATAATTTAATTTTATGCTCTTCTTAGTTTCTCTCTAGTTCGCTCTCTTCCTCCCACACTAAACCCTAGCGCTTATAGAGTGACATTATGAATTGTTCAAGTAAATCTCTCATCTTTTTGCTTGGTTACCGGTCATTTGTAAATTTATAGTTTTTCTTTATATATTTTGTGAATATGTATGTATAATTTTGCATTAATTTGGGCGTATTCTGAACTATATATTGAATCGGGACCCTACAGTTTCCGGCGAGGTGCCGGAGGAACCCGTCGTCTCAAAAAGTTCTGGTCTCCTCTTTGAGAAGCGATTGATTGAGCGCCACATCTCAGTGAGTAGTTTTACTCTATATCGATTTTTCCATCAACTGTAAATTTACATTTGTACCTGAGGTTTTTTTTTTTCTTAACGTGAGGAACGCTGCCACTGAGATTTATGCAGACTGTCGTTTATTAATGAATTTTCCATTCTGCTGAATCATGGACATACTTGGGTGTAAATAACAAAATTTTACTTGGTATATAAACATATAACGCTAATTATCTTTTCTCAGCTCAAAGAAAGTTTGATCAAAGTAAGTCTTTTGTTTGTTATTGTTTCTTGAAACTATGCTTCTATTATGTTGTGCGATGATGGGTTTTTGGAAAAACTTAACAAAGATTATTGTTGTTGAGAAAGTGAGTTTTCATCACGTGAACTTAGAGAAAAGAGAGCTTCAAAAAGATAAAAAAAAAAAAAAAGAGAAGGGAGTAGATGAGTTGGTAGAAATGTTACAATTATTATAAAATATAAAGTAAAGGCACAGAAAAGATAGGTTTTTTTCTTCCTTTTAGTCAGTCTGTGAATTTTGTTAGAAGATTACCTTTGTGATTTTTTTTATTTAGGATTATGGAAAATGTCCAATTACTGGAGAAACTATGACTATGGATGATATTGTCCCAGTCAGAACTGGAAAGGTATGAAATTTTCTGGAAGTATATGGCATTTTTTATTGTTCACTCGTGAGGTTTTATATTTTTCCTTATAAAACCTGGTGAATAAGTCGAGTTTGATTGTTTTGTGCAGATTGTGAAGCCTAGACCGGTGCAGGCTGCCAGTATTCCTGGGATGTTGGGAATGTTTCAGATAGTATGTGGTCCTTTTCTCTTAACTATTTTGGTAATAGTATATTGTCCTTGGAAATATTGTCATTTTATCAACAATTGGCACTGGAGATTTCTTCTCGAATTCCATAGTGGAAGCAGGAGCCGCGAGAACAGGGTTGACGAAGTTGTTACAAGCTTTTTGTTTAACTTTGATGTGCATATTTATAGTTTATTTTGATGCTTTGTGATATCTATGTCGTTTGTGTTCATCCCTTTTGTCTCTCTTTGGATTTGCTGTTAACGACGACCTACTATTTCTTAAATCGCGAAACCTCTGAAGATAGAAGAGAAACTAACATTCAGAGAGTTTGCTTTGATTGATCTAGGCTCTTCACTCTTCAGTATAACTTAATTGGGATAACAGAGATTTATGCCTCTCCTTAAATACACTGTGTTCAAACATATGTTTTTATAAGATTGTTGAACTTATTGGTTAATGACTATGGAAATTTTTTGCATTGTAAATTTATCTTGTTAATATCGTAACCTACAATTTTGAAACTATCTATGTCAACTATGAATTTATAATTACTCAGTGTAGTTGGATTTATGGACTACTGTGAGGCACTATCCTTGTAGTTTGTTCCTTCAAATCTTTTTCATTATCTTAAGTTGATATATAAAATTCGGCCAGTTATAGGAATTAATGCGTCTCATTATATTTCCTTGTATATCTTCTTTGGTCTTAATTTCACATGAGATCAATCAGAAAAAAGTAAAATTAGAACATGTAAGCTGAGTTGATACTTCTGTATTTCTAACAAATTCCTTTAAATTAGGAATGGGATGGTTTGATGCTATCCAATTTTGCATTGGAGCAACAATTACATACTGCCAGGCAAGAACTAAGTCATTCCCTTTATCAGGTCTGAACGCTTTAATATTGAATAGGTTTACTATTATAATATAATGAATGCTAGGTTATGGTAGTGTTACTAACTTTTCTTGTGTACCTTGCAGCATGATGCTGCGTGTCGTGTTATTGCAAGGTTGAAGAAGGAAAGAGACGAGGCAAGGGCATTATTGGCGCAGGCTGAAAGACAATTACCCGTGTCCTTTGTCTCTACAGATACAGTGAATGCTGATTCACTAAGCAATGGCAAAAGAGGTTTATTTTTTATTTTTTGTTTCTTGAGTTCTTGTGTAGGATGTACTTCATGCTTCCATTTTTTTTGCAGCTGCTGAGGATATTGAGATGGGCTCTGATGGGAAAAGAATTCGGCCGGGAATCTCTAGTAGTATTATTTCTGAGCTTACAGACTGTAATGCAGTCCTTTCACAACAAAGGAAAAAGCGACAGGTAAAGTTAGGTGTATATGCTATTGTATTTCTTGTGAAGAATGGTGTCAATAAATTCAAATTTGTTGGATACTCCTGTTCAATATGTTCTTTGATAAAAATGAATTTTTGTTAATGTGTATATTTATATTCTACCAGATACCTTCAACATTGGCTCCTGTTGAAGCTGTTGAGAGGTATACACAACTCACTGTGAATCCTCTTCACCGAACCAACAAACCTGGGATATTGTCTTTGGACATTATGCACTCCAAGGTATGGGAAGTATACATGTCAACCTTTGAGGGATATTTCTGCAAATTTCACTGTTCTCTACAGCACTTGGTGTTGAACTTCTTAAAATTTTATCCACCTCTACCACATTTACTTTAAAACTGATTTAAGATGTCAAATTTGATGTGGGCTTAGGGGAAAAAATATAGAATATTTTATTTGTTAATAAAAACATGCAGTTGAATTATGAAAGGATGTGGAGTTCCTATTATAATTAGGTGATTTAGATTTTTCTGGAGTTTCTTAGTTGTGCTAAGAAAAAGAATAGAAGGAACATAAAAAGATAGCTCCATTTTCTTATGTGGTTTATTGTATGTGGTTAGAGTAAACTGTAAATTTTTAAGATAGCTTGAGATTGAGACATGGTTCAATGATCCTTCTATTGTAATCTTCAAGCACTGTTATCATTGAAATACTGTTTTTATATAGAGATACCAAAGCTTTAAGATTTTGAATGACCTGGTCTGAACCTATAACTGTCATGAAGAGGAATGATTTAATATTTAGAGCATAGTTGTTTAAGGCGCGCCAGGCGAGGCGCAACCCTTATTGCCTGGATTTGTTGGTTTTTTGGGGTTTAGGGTTGACATTCAAGAGGCACTCGCCTCTATGTGCCTTTTTAGGTCTGGGACGCGCCTCACATACAATTCAAATTATGGTTGATTTTGAATGATTTTTATTTTAGGCTGTCATGCTTTTTTATAAGGTGAAAACGTTTTAATTAGTAGGCAGGGTAAAATTTTTTCTTTTATTTAGAAAGTATTGACTAGGTTTTCACTCTTCACAAGTCGTTAGGGTTTAGAAAAACAAATACCTTTTTCACTCCTACCTGCCACAGCCGTTGTCGCCCAGCCGCTTAGGAAGATGAGGAGGACCACCGACATAATAATTATGATTTTCAGCTAATTGCTATTTATCCGAGTCTTTGACATTTGATATTTTCTTAAACTTAAGGACTACTACTTATTTGCTTATTGTGATTGTCTATTTGTGTTGAGTACTTGAATTTTAAATTTCATTATGACATTATGTATGGGTTTCAATTTGTCATTATCTTATTTATGAGTTATTATGTATTATTATTTGATGTTTTGTGATTTAGACCTTTATTTAGTTAGTTAATCATGTGTTAAGTTGGATATATTAAAGTATATATGTTCTAGAATAGGTTGTAGTACCTCAGGCGCGCCTCGCGCCTTAGGCTCCAACAAGGTCTTTGCGCTTTTAACAACTATGATTTAGAGGCCTTTTCTATCTTCTGTAGTTAAGAGTGGGCTGTATTTTTAACCTCTTACATAGAGCTGCCCTTTCGGCTTTCACTTATGTTTTTGTTTTCTAGTAGGAAAGTGGCCTTTAAATGTTATTCAGTTTTACTGCCATCTATAAACTTTAAAGTTCATTGATTAATAAATTAACTGATAACATGTATCTACTGCAACGAAACTTAATTGAATCATTTTTACTTTGGAAATACCTCTTACGTCTAGCTGCCATTGTACTCATATTATTCTGTTGAAAAGCGTTCTTCTAATGTGATTTAGTTGTACTGCATCATATAATTTAGTGAATAACATAAATAATAAATTATCCAATAAAATGCTTTTGTGAAATGATGTCTAATAAATCATTTTTCTAATGGAACTATTGTTTATTGGTGTCTTGGATAGTTTGATCATAAAAGAAGGGATGCTTCTGATACTGAGAAGTATATGTGCTCAAGTAACCTTTAGACAGACAGTTCCAAAAATTTGGGCTTCTGAAAGTTATTCAAATCTTGCTTATGAGTTGCCTTACCATTGCTTTATACTATTTTTAATGTTTAATTGGTACTTATGTCATTGCTGTAAACTGTAAATGAGAGTTTTGCTCTACCTTAGTATTTCATGGTTTATGTTATGATTGTTGATTTAATCATTTGGTAAACCCATTGTTTTCCTTGGGATTTTCTACTGTGTGTTATTATGTTTGGTAGTTTTACAAATGTTAACAAACGTTTAATTTTGCAATGTTAAATTATTGTTCAGTTTAGCTTTTTTCGGGTGTTTCTTGTAGGATCTCATTGCCACTGCTGGGGCTGATTCAAATGCTGTAGTTTTTGATAGATCTTCAGGTCAAGTAGTATCTACTCTCAGTGGCCATTCTAAGAAGGTCTGCCAGATTGACTGTTGTATTATTCTGTGTAGTTAATTTCTTGTTTCCTGAAAAATTGTTTGAGCTCTCCCATCGAGTTGAGGATGTCATATTTCTGACCATCATGTAGGTTACAAGTGTCAAATTTGCTGCGGAGGGTGAACTGGTGGTGACTGCATCTGCTGATAAGGTGAATAATCTCAACTGTGAATTTCTTTTTGATTCTTGTCGCTTCCAGTATGACTAATGACACTTTTATGATTCTTCTTTTCAGTACTCATATTTCTTTTTATTTATTTATTTATTTATACTTGGTTTCATTAAACCCTAGGCCAGAATTTTGACTCTTTTTTCTTGTTATTGGATCTGTGCTTTATACTTCTAGGTATAATTTATTTATTTATTTATATGTTTTTGGGATTATGATGTGTTTCAATTCTTGAAAAATTAGCACAACACATTTTGAGGTGAGGAGATCTGCTGAGTAACAGATGCACAACTCAGGCACTTCAGAAAAGGTTCTAAGGGCACGCAATGCAGTGCACACCCTACATCAGGCTTGAAAAGGCATAAAACTTGTAGACTAATACACCTATGCCAGACCAAGCCACTCCTTCAAAAACTATGTTTGTCAAACTTCTCTTGAGTTTATCAAACATAAAAGTAGCGTTAAATATTTGGTATAAAGCAGAGGAGTATGTGAAATTGCATAATTAAGTTGATTATAGCAAACTCGGAAATCCAACAGTCCTTTAAATTGCATTAGCCATAATGTGAAATTGTTTCATTTATGTAATAAATATTCTGGTTATATTATTCTTGTCTGCCTCGTTTTTAATATGTTTATTTTGCAATCTGTTTTTTGCAGACAGTTCGTGTATGGCAAGGTTCTGAAGGTGGAAATCTAGATTATAGGCATGTATTAAAAGATCATACAGCTGAGGTAAGTTACATGCATAGAATTGAGGATTTTACATGCATACGTGTATGTTTGTTTGTATGTATGTATGTATGTGTGTGTGTGTGTGTGTGTGTGTGTGTGTGTGTGTGTGTGTGTGTGTGCTGGAAGTGTTTTTGGTTTTTCCTGACCTGGTATATAGTATTTATTTGCTTAGTTCTATATGCTAATTGCATATTCTGATGTCCTTGCATTCTGATTGCTACTTAATATTTGCTAATGTGGGTAGGTGTCCTGTCTTTGTTTAATTTATAGCACTTCGCAGTTTTTGATATACATTATTCTACACCCAAATTCGAGATAGTAATTTAGGCTTAATTTAAAATTAAATCCATCATCTTCAATAAACAATCTCTTGAATTTTCACTAGACTAATATAGAACCAATATAGTTGTCAGGGGCGATAAATGCGCAAGGGCCCTCCTCTTGTATGTTGAGGACACAAGTTACATAACATTATCTACAAATCCTACAGTTGAATTTAACCCATTTGATTTAACCCATTTGGCCCATAATTACCTAACGAAGTAAATTCACAACATGAATGCATGATGTAAATACTAAATAGAATGAAATACTAAAATACTCGAGAAGTAAGGCTCACATCAAATCTTCAAGACTACTGCACGAAGTGCATCATTTTTCAAAATGGTAGCAGAGCAGAAAATATTCACTAATCAATTATTATCATGATCAAATGATCATCAAGTTGAGCATCTTCCTCAAAAATATAGTAACCTTGTTGGAAGACGCTTTAGGTACTACTTAAATGTTCTATAAAAGACGATGCATTATAAACACCCATAAAACATGTTTCGAAAGCAGCTAGACTGTGTAAGAGGCATGCCTTGTACTATGCAGAAGAGGTGCGAATCTCATAGCTTCTCCAGTAGGCACGCTTTAGGTGAACCTCTAACAATTATGGGTACAAAGCAGCATGAAGTGGCTGCAGATATTAAAAAAGACCTTGTATGTATGTAGTCATCATAGGTGTTGTCAGTGTCTCCAGCTCTTTAAGTGAATCTGGTGACACAGATTATAACTATGTATTCTTCTAATCTCGATTAATTAAAAATGGCAGTAAAATTCTAGGTTTATCATGCACCTTGTATTGGATTTTAGAATCCTACTTCCATTTATGTTATCTGTTTGCTCAACTTGCTTATATTTGGGGATCTTCATTCTCTTGTTTGCTATCTAAATTTTTTTAGCATATTTCTTCTATATGATAGGTGCAAGCAGTTACAATACATGCAACCAATAATTACTTTGTCTCTGCGTCACTTGATAACACTTGGTGCTTCTATGACCTTGCTTCTGGTTTATGCCTTGCTCAGGTACACGTGTCTCTAACTTGTATGTAGAAAGAATTCAAGTCTTTTTTCTTGGAACTTTGTCTCTGGATGGATAATTTGTATTGTCTTTGCAGGTAGAGGATGTATCAGGATCTGCTGAGGGCTACACCTCTGCTGCTTTTCATCCTGATGGCCTCATTCTTGGAACAGGCACCTCTGGGGCTCTTGTTAAAATTTGGGATGTAAAAAGTCAGGTAAAGTTCCTTCATTTGTGAATTTATATTGTTATATTGATCCCAAAATTAGCCTGAGTACACTCAACAATGTCCAGGCAAATGTCGCAAGATTTGATGGACATGTGGGGGCAGTGACTGCCATTTCATTTTCAGAGAATGGATACTTCCTGGCGGTATGTTTTCCTCCATTGATTGTGACATTGAACAGAAAGGTTTCTATCTTCTGATGTCATGGGTGAAATTTCAGACTGCAGCTCAAGATGGTGTTAAGCTTTGGGATCTTCGCAAATTGAAAAATTTTAGGAGTTTGACCCCTTATGATGAAAATACACCCATACAATCAGGTATATGTCATGGCTGGGAATATATAAGATGTCTTTAGTGTTTACTGTGCTGGTAGTTTGATGTATATATTGGCTACTCTACCCAAAGAAAACAAAAGAGAAATTTACCTTGCATATGTTACATAGCAAAATAAACACGGAATAATATGGTTGAGAATTGTCAAAATGTGTTATTGCTGATCTCAAACCAATCTGATTTTGCAGTGGAATTTGACCCTAGTGGAAGTTACCTTGCACTAGGAGGCTCAGACATCAGGTAGTCTTTTAAGATAATGTGTTTTGGCACCCTCTTCCTCTTATCTCTCTCCCTCTCTCTCTTTCTCACACACACTGTATGTGCTCTTCTTTTGAATCAATATATAGTATATTTGAAGATTTTGCAGTGATAGTTATTACCTTGTCTAGCAACCTAACTGTTCCACTCTGATTAAAAAAGTTACTTTTTGACCAACTTTATCGACCTTTGGGGTAATTTGATAATTTTAGATTAATAAATAAAATATACTTCCTCCGTCCCATTTCAATCTTTACATATTTTTGTTTTGGGTGTCCCATTTCAATCTTTACATTTCCCTTTTTTAATATGGGACCCACCTAAACAATTAATATATCTCCATGGGACCCACATCCAATACTAATACATCTACCCACTTTACTTGTAATATTATATCTTTCAACCCACTATCCATTAAAATATTATATTCCTTAATCAACGTGCAAAAAACAAACGTAAGCATTGAAATGGGACGGAGGGACTATTATGTGTGTAAAAATGGGGCGGCGATTATGAAATTAAATTGAACTTTTTGAGTATTTTGATTGAAATGTTTTTTACTTTTTTGTTGGGGTGAATGATTTTGTAGGACAAAAAATTAAAGAAATAATGAACAATTCTATAAGACGGAGGGCGGGAGGGAGTATTATTATCATTACTGCTTTACACTGAGTGATTCATTATACAGTTTTACACCGAGTGATTTGTTTTCGTCAATGGTATATTGCAGAGTTTATCAAGTTGCTAGTGTCAAATCTGAATGGAATTGCATCAAAACATTTCCAGACTTGTCTGGGACAGGTAAATTGCCCTCACATTCCGTCCACTTCTTTTATAAGCATGCAAATAGATGCAAAATATTGTAGCCTTCATGGAATCTCTAGATACATCGTAGACTTGGCTCTTTTAAGGTTTTTTTTTTTATTTTTGGCACTTTAAATGTCTATAATAATATAATACATCATCTCAAGTTATAGTGTGTAATTCCACGCACTCCTTGGATGCAGGTAGAACAACCTGTGTGAAATTTGGACCCGATGCAAAATATGTGGCAATTGGATCGATGGATAGAAACCTTAGAATATTTGGTCTGCCTGAGGAAGATGCTGGTGCGTTAGAGTCTTGAAGGGGCTGAAACAATATTGCATGCGTGACTTGAGTAAATTACTCGGGGCTGAAACAGTATCGTATGTGTGACTTTTGGTAAATTACTCGGGGCTATGATTTCAGTGCGATGAAAAATGAGCTTGGAATTTGTAATATGGATTAAACAACAGAATCTTGGAATTTTTTGAATTTTCATGATGATGAATTTTATTTGCTGAGGGAAAAAGACCACGGCTATTAGAGCGGTTACAAGAAATGAGTTGCTCGATAGCTTGGCTCGACTCGATAAAGCTCGAATTTGTCTCGACTCGTGAATATTCAAGCTCGAGTTCGAGCTCGTCTATATACTCGTGATGTAATCGAGCCGAGCTCGGCTCGATTCGATACGACAAGGCTCGATAGTAGTATTAATGTTAATAATAAGTATTATATAATGATAATTAATAATTATATACTCTCTTCGTCTGTCCGAAAGAGGGCCTTTTATTTTTGTGCATGTTAATTAAGGAGTATTATTATTATTTAATGTGTAGTGGATAGTTGTATTAGTCGGAGTGTGGATTCCATATTTAGTTGTGTTAGTAGGGGTGTGTGGGTTCCATGTGTGTAAAAAGAAAATAACTCTCTTTGGAGCGGTCAACCAACATGGAAAAAAATTCTTTCGAGCGGACGAAGGGAGTATATTAATATAATAATTATTAATTATAATATTAAATATATTAATTAAAATATGGCTCGAGAGCTCGACTCGTTTTGCTTAATGAGTCGAGCTCGAGCTTGGTTGAGTAATTTTCGAGTTGAGCACGAGCTCGCATGTAAACTCGTTATCTAATCGAGCTGAAATTAAGTTCGGCTCGATAACTACTCGAGCTGAGCTCGAGTATGCACTATTCGAGCTTGCTTGGCTCGTTTAACAACCCTAGTAGCTATAAGCATCAAAATGAAGGAAATATGCATCGAAACGATGAAATTGTTGATCATAACAAGCGAAAGAATATCAAAATAATATGTATCGAAACGAAGGAAATGTTGATCGTAATGAGAGAATAAGCATCAAAATGATGGAAATATGCATCGAAACGAAGGAATTGTTGATCATAACAAGCGAAGGAGCATTAAAATGAAGGAAATATGCATCGAAACGAAGGAATTGTTGATTATAACAAGTCAAGGAGCATCAAAATGAAGGAATATACATCGAAATGAAAGAAATGTTGATCGTAATGAAATAATAAGCATCAAAATAAAGAAAATATGCATCGAAACGAAGAAAATGTTGATCATAATAAGCAAATGAGCATCAAAATGAAGGAGTATGCAACGAAACAAAGGAAATGTTAATCATAACAAGCGAGTGAGCATCAAAATGAATGAAATATGCATCGAAAAGAAGGAAATGTTGATCGTAATGAGAGAATGAGCATCAAACTGAAGGAAATACGTATCGAAACAAAGAAAATGTTGATCATAATAAGCGAATGAGCATCAAAATGAAGGATTATGCATCGAAACGAAGGAAATGTTGACCATAACAAGCGAGTGAGCATCAAAATGAAGGAAATATGCATCGAAATGAAGGAAATGTTGATCGTAATGAGAGAATGGGCATCAAAATAAAGGAAATATGCATCGAAACGAAGAAACTGTTGATCATAACAAGCGAATGAGCTTCGAAATGAAGGAAATATGCATCAAAACGAAGGAAATGTTGATCATAACAAGCGAGCATCAAAATGAAGGAAATATGCCTCGAAACGAAGGAATTGTTGATCATAACAAGTCAAGGAGCATCAAAATGAAGGAATATATATCGAAATGAAGGAAATGTTGATCGTAATGAAATAATAAGCATCAAAATGAAGGAAATATGTCTCGAAAAGAAGGAAATGTTGATCATAACAACCGAATGAGCATCAAAATGATGGAAATATGCATCGAAATGAAGGAAATGTTGATCGTAACAAGCGAATGAGCTTCAAAATGAAGGAATTTGCATCGAAACGAATGAAATGTTGATCATAACAAGTGAATGAGCTTCAAAATGAAGGAAATATGCATCGAAATGAAGGAATTGTTGATCATAACAAGCGAATGAGCATCATAATGAAGGAAATATGCATCGAAATGAAGGAAACGTTGATCATAACAAGCGAATGAGCTTCAAAATGAAGGAATATGCATCGAAATGAAGGCAATGTTGATCGTAACAAGCGAATGAGCATCAAAATAAAGTAAATATACATCAAAACGAAGGAAATATTGATCATAACAAGCGAACGAGCATCAAAATGAAGGAATATGCATCGAAACGATGGAAATATTGATCATAACAAGCAAACGAGCATCAAAATGAAGGAAATATGCATCGAAACGAAGGAAATGTTGATCATAACAAGCGAATGAGCATCAAAATGGAGAAATATGTCTCGAAAATAAGGAAATGTTGATCGTAATGAGAAAATAAGCATCAAAATGAAGGAAATATGCATCGAAACGATGGAATTGTTGATCATAACAAGCGAAGAAGCATCAAAATGAAGGAATATGTTTCAAAATGAAGGAAATGTTGATCGTAATGAGAGAATTAACATCAAAATGAAGGAAATATGCATCGAAACGATGGAATTGTTGATCATAACAAGTGAAGGAGCATCAAAATGAAGGAAATGTTGATCATAACAAGTGAATTAGCATCAAAATGAGGAAAATATGCATATAAACGAAGGAAATGTTGATCGTAACAAACGAATAAGCATCAAAATGAAGGAATATACATCGAAATGAAGGAAAAGTTGATCATAACAAGCGAATGAGCTTCAAAATGAAAAAATATACATCGAAACGAAAGAATTGTTCATCATAACAAGCGAATAAGCATAAAAATGAAGGAAATATGCATCGAAAAGAAGGAAATGTTAATCATATCAAACGAATGAGCATCAAAATGAAGGAATATGCATCGAAATGAAGGCAATTTTGAATAAGCGAATGAGCATCAAAATGAAGGAAATATATATCGAAACGAAGGTGTTGATCATAACAAGCGAATGAGCATCAAAATGAAGGAATATGCATTGAAACGATTGAAATGTTGATCATAACAAGCGAACGAGCATCAAAATGAAGGAAATATGCATCGAAACGAAGGAAATGTTGATCATAACAAGCGAATGAGCATCAAAATGGAGAAATATGTCTCGAAAAGAAGGAAATATTGATCGTAATAAGAAAATAAGCATCAAAATGAAGGAAATATGCATCGAAACGTTGGAATTGTTGATCATAACAAGCGAAGGAGCATCAAAATGAAGGAATATGTATCGAAACGAAGGAAATATTGATCGTAATGAGATAATAAGCATCAAAATGAAGGAAATATGCATCGAAACGAAGGAATTGTTGATCATAACAAGCGAAGGAGCATCAAAATGAAGGAAATATGCATCGGAACGAAGGAATTATTGATCATAATAAGTCAAGGAGCATCAAAATGAAGGAATATACATCGAAATGAAGGAAATGTTGATCGTAATGAAATAATAAACATCAAAATGAAGAAAATATGCATCGAAAAGAAGAAAATGTTGATCATAATAAGCAAATGAGCATCAAAATTAAGGAATATACAACGAAACGAAGAAAATGTTGACCATAACAATCGAGTGAGCATCAAAATGAAGGAAAATGCATCGAAATGAAGGAAATGTTGATCGTAATGAGAGAATGAGCATCAAACTGAAGGAAATACGTATCGAAACAAAGAAAATGTTTAACATAATAAGCAAATGAGCATCAAAATGAAGGATTATGCATCGAAACGAAGGAAATGTTAATCATAACAAGCGAGTGATCATCAAAATGAATGAAATATGCATCGAAAAGAAGGAAATGTTGATCGTAATGAGAGAATGAGCATCAAAATAAAGGAAATATGCATCGAAATGAAGAAATTGTTGATCATAACAAGCGAATGAGCTTCAAAATGAAGGAAATATGCATCGAAACGAAGGAAATGTTGATCATAACAAGCGAGCATCAAAATGAAGGAAATATGACTCGAAACGAAGGAATTGTAGATCATAACAAGTGAAGGATCATCAAAATGAAGGAATATACATCGAAATGACGGAAATGTTGATCGTAATGAAATAATAAGCATCAAAATGAAGGAAATATGTCTCGAAATGAAGGAAATGCTGATCATAACAACCGAATGAGCATCAAAATGATGGAAATATGCATCGAAACGAAAGAAATGTTGATCGTAACAAGCGAATGAGTGTCAAAATGAAGGAATATGCATCGAAACGAAGGAAATGTTGATCATAAGAAGCGAATGAGCTTCAAAATGAAGGAAATATGCATCGAAATGAAGGAATTGTTGATCATAACAAGCGAATGAGCATCAAAATGAAGGAAATATGCATCGAAATGAAGGAAATGTTGATCATAACAAGCGAATGAGCATCAAAATGAAGGAATATGCATCGAAATGAAGGCAATGTTGATCGTAACAAGCGAATGAACATCAAAATAAAGGAAATATACATCAAAACGAAGGAAATGTCTATTATAACAAGCGAATGAGCATCAAAATGAAGGAATATGCATCGAAACGATGGAAATGTTGATCATAACAAGCAAACGAGCATCAAAATGAAGGAAATATGCATCGAAATGAAGAAAATGTTGATCATAACAAGCGAATGAGCATCAAAATGGAGAAATATGTCTCGAAAAGAAGGAAATGTTGATCGTAATGAGAAAATAAGCATCAAAATGAAGGTAATATGCATCGAAACGATGGAATTGTTGATCATAACAAGCGAAGGAGCATCAAAATGAAGGAATATGTATCGAAACGAAGGAAATGTTGATCGTAATGAGAGAATAAGCATCAAAATTAAGGAAATATGCATCGAAACGAAGGAAATGTTGATCATAACGAGCGAATGAGCATCAAAATGGAGAAATATGTTTCGAAAAATAGGAAATATTGATCGTAATGAGAAAATAAGCATCAAAATGAAGGAAATATGCATCGAAACGATGGAATTGTTGATCATAACAAGCGAAGGAGCATCAAAATGAAGTAATATGTACCGAAACGAAGGAAATGTTGATCGTAATAAGAGAATAAGCATCAAAATGAAGGAAATATGCATCGAAACGAAGGAATTGTTGATCATAACAAGCGAAGGAGCATCAAAATGAAGGAAATGTTGATCATAACAAGTGAATGAACATCAAAATGAGAGAAATATGCATAGAAACGAAGGAAATGTTGATCGTAACAAGCGAATGATCATCAAAATGAAGGAATATGCATCGAAATGAAGGAAATGTTGATCATAACAAGCGAATGAGCTTCAAAATGAAGAAAATATACATCGAAACGAAAGAATTGTTCATCATAACAAGCGAATAAGCATAAAAATGAAGGAAATATGCATCGAAAAGAAGGAAATGTTAATCATATCAAACGAATGAGCATCAAAATGAAGGAATATGCATCGAAATGAAGGCAATGTTGATCGTAACAAGCGAATGAGCATCAAAATGAAGGAAATATATATCGAAACGAAGGAAATGTTGATCATAACAAGCGAATGAGCATCAAAATGAAGGAATATGCATTGAAACGATGGAAATGTTGATCATAACAAGCGAACGAGCATCAAAATGAAGGAAATATGCATCGAAACGAAGGAAATGTTGATCGTAATGAGGGAATAAGTATCAAAATGAAGGAAATATATCGAAACGAAGGAATTGTTGATCATAACAAGCGAAGGAGCATCAAAATGAAAGAAATATGCATCGGAACGACGGAATTATTGATCATAATAAGTCAAGGAGCATCAAAATGAAGGAATATGTACCGAAACGAAGGAAATGTTGATCGTAATAAGAGAATAAGCATCAAAATGAAGGAAATATGCATCGAAACGAAGGAATTGTTGATCATAACAAGCGAAGGAGCATCAAAATAAAGGAAATGTTGATCATAACAAGTGAATGAACATCAAAATGAGGGAAATATGCATAGAAACGAAGGAAATGTTGATCGTAACAAGCGAATGATCATCAAAATTAAGGAATATCATCAAAATGAAGGAAATGTTGATCATAACAAGCGAATGAGCTTCAAAATGAAGAAAATATACATCGAAACGAAAGAATTGTTCATCATAACAAGCGAATAAGCATAAAAATGAAGGAAATATGCATCGAAAAGAAGGAAATGTTAATCATATCAAACGAATGAGCATCAAAATGAAGGAATATGCATCGAAATAAAGGCAATGTTGATCGTAACAAGCGAATGAGCATCAAAATGAAGAAAATATATATCGAAACGAAGGAAATGTTGATCATAACAAGCGAATGAGCATCAAAATGAAGGAATATGCATTGAAACGATGGAAATGTTGATCGTAACAAGCGAACGAGCATCAAAATAAAGGAAATATGCATCGAAACGAAGGAAATATTGATCATAACAAGCGAATGAGCATCAAAATGTGAAATATGTCTCGACAAGAAGGAAATATTGATCGTAATTGTTGGCAATTGGATCTTATGGTTAACGTGATTCGATAAGCAAAACAGATAATCAGATACAGCGGAAGCATAAAACGATTACCTGTCTTCTGGGTTGGTGTAGAGGATGATGATCTGAGAAGAACACCTCTGATCTTCTGCAGTATTACCCAAAGTCAACTCTCTGGTGTTGTGTGGCCAACAATCCCCAGAGAGTTCTCAATCTATTCCTGATCTCTTCTACGTAAGAGGCGTAAACTTAGGTTATTAGGAACTGAGATTACTTTTATAGATGGGCTACTGCAGGGACCAGGAGGAGAAATTGGGTTGGGCCTCAATTAGATTTAATTAACCAAGCTTAGCCCAAAGCTTTTAATTAAATCCAATAATAATAATATAGTCCACTAAAATATTATTACTGCACTACCCGTCCAATCCCAAAATTATGTTCTGGGCTCCTTCTTATTATGAGCCCGATAGTCTCCCCATGTTTAAGATATACAATGCCCATTAATTAATTAAGTTACTGACAACTCAAATTAATTAATATCTCATCCGAGAGTAGTACCACTCAACCTTATTATCATGCCGGAAATTAATCCACTTGCAAGATTTACATGATAAACCTTATGAGCTCCTCAAGGGGACATCATCAACCTATGACGGACATGGTTTCCTTCTACAATCAACATCACACCATAGAGACAGCACTACTTCCCAACTCACCGAGTTTGTTGATTTAATACATTTAAATCTCACCCATTGATGAATCAAAGAAATATATACCGCCTTACGTGTCGAGGTTATTGTATAGGGATTAAGAGCACGAGCATCCATAATAACAGAGATCAAGTTCTTCTATATAGACAGTACAAGTCGAACGATCTCAGACGGTCCTACTCAATACACAAAGCAGTGTAATAATGTGGTTCTATACTCAAGACAAACTAATACCAAACCACACTACAACCATACCGATAAATAGTCCCCGTATATCTCGGTTGTGAGCATCTGTTTATACTTTATAAGGAAACTGATAATATGATCTTCCGCGTGTTGTCGCACAACATATTATATACAGTATAAAGTAAATGGACTTTTGCACAAACATATAAATAAATAATTTATAATATGCAAAACAGTTTGTTCATATGATTCTCATTTCAAATAAAATCGTTATTACATTGTTCAATACAAAAGCAAGGCTTTTAGTATACAAATCTAACAGTATTGAGAAAATAAGCATCAAAATGAATGAAATATGCATCGAAATGATGAAATTGTTGATCATAACTAGCGAAGGATCATCAAAATGAAGGAATATGTATCGAAATGAAGGAAATGTTGATCGTAATGAGGGAATAAGCATCAAAATGAAGGAAATATGCATCGAAACGAAGGAATTGTTGATCATAACAAGCGAAGGAGCATCAAAATGAAGGAAATATGCATCAAAACGAAGGAATTATTGATCATAATAAGTCAAGGAGCATCAAAATGAAGGAATATACATCGAAATGAAGGAAATGTTGATCGTAATGAAATAATAAGCATCAAAATGAAGAAAATATGCATCGAAAAGAAGAAAATGTTGATCATAATAAGCAAATGAGCATCAAAATTAAGGAATATACAACGAAACGAAGAAAATGTTGACCATAACAATCGAGTGAGCATCAAAATGAAGGAAAATGCATCGAAATGAAGGAAATGTTGATCGTAATGAGAGAATAAGCATCAAACTGAAGGAAATACGTATCGAAACAAAGAAAATGTTTATCATAATAAGCAAATGAGCATCAAAATGAAGGATTATGCTCGAAACGAAGGAAATGTTGATCTTAACAAGCGAGTGATCATCAAAATGAATGAAATATGCATCGAAAAGAAGGAAATGTTGATCGTAATGAGAGAATGAGCATCAAAATAAAGGAAATATGCATCGAAATGAAGAAATTGTTGATCATAACAAGCGAATGAGCTTCAAAATGAAGGAAATATGCATCGAAATGAAGGAAATGTTGATCATAACAAGCGAGCATCAAAATGAAGGAAATATGCCTCGAAACGAAGGAATTGTAGATCATAACAAGTGAAGGATCATCAAAATGAAGGAATATACATCAAAATGAAGGAAATGTTGATCGTAATGAAATAATAAGCATCAAAATGAAGGAAATATGTCTCGAAATGAAGGAAATGCTGATCATAACAACCGAATGAGCATCAAAATGATGGAAATATGCATCGAAACGAAAGAAATATTGATCATAACAAGCGAATGAGTGTCAAAATGAAGGAATATGCATCGAAACGAAGGAAATGTTGATCATAAGAAGCGAATGAGCTTCAAAATGAAGGAAATATGCATCGAAATGAAGGAATTTTTGATCATAACAAGCGAATGAGCATCAAAATGAAGGAAATATGCATCGAAATGAAGGAAACGTTGATCATAACAAGCGAATGAGCTTCAAAATGAAGGAATATGCATCGAAATGAAGGCAATGTTGATGTAACAAGCGAATGAGCATCAAAATAAAGTAAATATACATCAAAACGAAGGAAATATTGATCATAACAAGCGAACGAGCATCAAAATGAAGGAATATGCATCGAAACGATGGAAATATTGATCATAACAAGCAAACGAGCATCAAAATGAAGGAAATATGCATCGAAACGAAGGAAATGTTGATCATAACAAGCGAATGAGCATCAAAATGGAGAAATATGTCTCGAAAATAAGGAAATGTTGATCGTAATGAGAAAATAAGCATCAAAATGAAGGAAATATGCATCGAAACGATGGAATTGTTGATCATAACAAGCGAAGAAGCATCAAAATGAAGGAATATGTTTCAAAATGAAGGAAATGTTGATCGTAATGAGAGAATTAACATCAAAATGAAGGAAATATGCATCGAAACGATGGAATTGTTGATCATAACAAGCGAAGGAGCATCAAAATGAAGGAAATGTTGATCATAACAAGTGAATTAGCATCAAAATGAGGAAAATATGCATATAAACGAAGGAAATGTTGATCGTAACAAACGAATAAGCATCAAAATGAAGGAATATACATCGAAACGAAGGAAAAGTTGATCATAACAAGCGAATGAGCTTCAAAATGAAAAAATATACATCGAAACGAAAGAATTGTTCATCATAACAAGCGAATAAGCATAAAAATGAAGGAAATATGCATCGAAAAGAAGGAAATGTTAATCATATCAAACGAATGAGCATCAAAATGAAGGAATATGCATCGAAATGAAGGCAATTTTGAATAAGCGAATGAGCATCAAAATGAAGGAAATATATATCGAAACGAAGGTGTTGATCATAACAAGCGAATGAGCATCAAAATGAAGGAATATGCATTGAAACGATGGAAATGTTGATCATAACAAGCGAACGAGCATCAAAATGAAGGAGATATGCATCGAAACGAAGGAAATGTTGATCATAACAAGCGAATGAGCATCAAAATGGAGAAATATGTCTCGAAAAGAAGGAAATATTGATCGTAATAAGAAAATAAGCATCAAAATGAAGGAAATATGCATCGAAACGATGGAATTGTTGATCATAACAAGCGAAGATGCATCAAAATGAAGGAATATGTTTCAAAATGAAGGAAATGTTGATCGTAATGAGAGAATTAACATCAAAATGAAGGAAATATGCATCGAAACGAAGGAATTGTTGATCATAACAAGCGAGCATCAAAATGAAGGAAATATGCCTCAAAACGAAGGAATTATTGATCATAATAAGTCAAGGAGCATCAAAATGAAGGAATATACATCGAAATGAAGGAAATGTTGATCGTAATGAAATAATAAGCATCAAAATGAAGAAAATGTGCATCGAAAAGAAGAAAATGTTGATCATAATAAGCAAATGAGCATCAAAATTAAGGAATATACAACGAAACGAAGAAAATGTTGACCATAACAATCGAGTGAGCATCAAAATGAAGGAAAATGCATCGAAATGAAGGAAATGTTGACCGTAATGAGAGAATAAGCATCAAACTGAAGGAAATACGTATCGAAACAAAGAAAATGTTTATCATAATAAGCAAATGAGCATCAAAATGAAGGATTATGCTCGAAACGAAGGAAATGTTGATCTTAACAAGCGAGTGATCATCAAAATGAATGAAATATGCATCGAAAAGAAGGAAATGTTGATCGTAATGAGAGAATGAGCATCAAAATAAAGGAAATATGCATCGAAATGAAGAAATTGTTGATCATAACAAGCGAATGAGCTTCAAAATGAAGGAAATATGCATCGAAATGAAGGAAATGTTGATCATAACAAGCGAGCATCAAAATGAAGGAAATATGCCTCGAAACGAAGGAATTGTAGATCATAACAAGTGAAGGATCATCAAAATGAAGGAATATACATCAAAATGAAGGAAATGTTGATCGTAATGAAATAATAAGCATCAAAATGAAGGAAATATGTCTCGAAAAGAAGAAAATGTTGATCATAATAAGCAAATGAGCATCAAAATTAAGGAATATACAACGAAACGAAGAAAATGTTGACCATAACAATCGAGTGAGCATCAAAATGAAGGAAAATGCATCGAAATGAAGGAAATGTTGACCGTAATGAGAGAATAAGCATCAAACTGAAGGAAATACGTATCGAAACAAAGAAAATGTTTATCATAATAAGCAAATGAGCATCAAAATGAAGGATTATGCTCGAAACGAAGGAAATGTTGATCTTAACAAGCGAGTGATCATCAAAATGAATGAAATATGCATCGAAAAGAAGGAAATGTTGATCGTAATGAGAGAATGAGCATCAAAATAAAGGAAATATGCATCGAAATGAAGAAATTGTTGATCATAACAAGCGAATGAGCTTCAAAATGAAGGAAATATGCATCGAAATGAAGGAAATGTTGATCATAACAAGCGAGCATCAAAATGAAGGAAATATGCGTCGAAACGAAGGAATTGTAGATCATAACAAGTGAAGGATCATCAAAATGAAGGAATATACATCAAAATGAAGGAAATGTTGATCGTAATGAAATAATAAGCATCAAAATGAAGGAAATATGTCTCGAAATGAAGGAAATGCTGATCATAACAACCGAATGAGCATCAAAATGATGGAAATATGCATCGAAACGAAAGAAATATTGATCGTAACAAGCGAATGAGTGTCAAAATGAAGGAATATGCATCGAAACGAAGGAAATGTTGATCATAAGAAGCGAATGAGCTTCAAAATGAAGGAAATATGCATCGAAATGAAGGAATTGTTGATCATAACAAGCGAATGAGCATCAAAATGAAGGAAATATGCATCGAAATGAAGGAAACGTTGATCATAACAAGCGAATGAGCTTCAAAATGAAGGAATATGCATCGAAATGAAGGCAATGTTGATCGTAACAAGCGAATGAGCATCAAAATTAAGTAAATATACATCAAAACGAAGGAAATATTGATCATAACAAGCGAACGAGCATCAAAATGAAGGAATATGCATCGAAACGATGGAAATATTGATCATAACAAGCAAACGAGCATCAAAATGAAGGAAATATGCATCGAAACGAAGGAAATGTTGATCATAACAAGCGAATGAGCATCAAAATGGAGAAATATGTCTCGAAAATAAGGAAATGTTGATCGTAATGAGAAAATAAGCATCAAAATGAAGGAAATATGCATCGAAACGATGGAATTGTTGATCATAACAAGCGAAGAAGCATCAAAATGAAGGAATATGTTTCAAAATGAAGGAAATGTTGATCGTAATGAGAGAATTAACATCAAAATGAAGGAAATATGCATCGAAACGATGGAATTGTTGATCATAACAAGCGAAGGAGCATCAAAATGAAGGAAATGTTGATCATAACAAGTGAATTAGCATCAAAATGAGGAAAATATGCATATAAACGAAGGAAATGTTGATCGTAACAAACGAATAAGCATCAAAATGAAGGAATATACATCGAAACGAAGGAAAAGTTGATCATAACAAGCGAATGAGCTTCAAAATGAAAAAATATACATCGAAACGAAAGAATTGTTCATCATAACAAGCAAATAAGCATAAAAATGAAGGAAATATGCATCGAAAAGAAGGAAATGTTAATCATATCAAACGAATGAGCATCAAAATGAAGGAATATGCATCGAAATGAAGGCAATTTTGAATAAGCGAATGAGCATCAAAATGAAGGAAATATATATCGAAACGAAGGTGTTGATCATAACAAGCGAATGAGCATCAAAATGAAGGAATATGCATTGAAACGATGGAAATGTTGATCATAACAAGCGAACGAGCATCAAAATGAAGGAGATATGCATCGAAACGAAGGAAATGTTGATCATAACAAGCGAATGAGCATCAAAATGGAGAAATATGTCTCGAAAAGAAGGAAATATTGATCGTAATAAGAAAATAAGCATCAAAATGAAGGAAATATGCATCGAAACGATGGAATTGTTGATCATAACAAGCGAAGATGCATCAAAATGAAGGAATATGTTTCAAAATGAAGGAAATGTTGATCGTAATGAGAGAATTAACATCAAAATGAAGGAAATATGCATCGAAACGAAGGAATTGTTGATCATAACAAGCGAAGGAGCATCAAAATGAAGGAAATATGCATCAAAACGAAGGAATTATTGATCATAATAAGTCAAGGAGCATCAAAATGAAGGAATATACATCGAAATGAAGGAAATGTTGATCGTAATGAAATAATAAGCATCAAAATGAAGAAAATGTGCATCGAAAAGAAGAAAATGTTGATCATAATAAGCAAATGAGCATCAAAATTAAGGAATATACAACGAAACGAAGAAAATGTTGACCATAACAATCGAGTGAGCATCAAAATGAAGGAAAATGCATCGAAATGAAGGAAATGTTGATCGTAATGAGAGAATAAGCATCAAACTGAAGGAAATACGTATCGAAACAAAGAAAATGTTTATCATAATAAGCAAATGAGCATCAAAATGAAGGATTATGCTCGAAACGAAGGAAATGTTGATCTTAACAAGCGAGTGATCATCAAAATGAATGAAATATGCATCGAAAAGAAGGAAATGTTGATCGTAATGAGAGAATGAGCATCAAAATAAAGGAAATATGCATCGAAATGAAGAAATTGTTGATCATAACAAGCGAATGAGCTTCAAAATGAAGGAAATATGCATCGAAATGAAGGAAATGTTGATCATAACAAGCGAGCATCAAAATGAAGGAAATATGCCTCGAAACGAAGGAATTGTAGATCATAACAAGTGAAGGATCATCAAAATGAAGGAATATACATCAAAATGAAGGAAATGTTGATCGTAATGAAATAATAAGCATCAAAATGAAGGAAATATGTCTCGAAAAGAAGAAAATGTTGATCATAATAAGCAAATGAGCATCAAAATTAAGGAATATACAACGAAACGAAGAAAATGTTGACCATAACAATCGAGTGAGCATCAAAATGAAGGAAAATGCATCGAAATGAAGGAAATGTTGACCGTAATGAGAGAATAAGCATCAAACTGAAGGAAATACGTATCGAAACAAAGAAAATGTTTATCATAATAAGCAAATGAGCATCAAAATGAAGGATTATGCTCGAAACGAAGGAAATGTTGATCTTAACAAGCGAGTGATCATCAAAATGAATGAAATATGCATCGAAAAGAAGGAAATGTTGATCGTAATGAGAGAATGAACATCAAAATAAAGGAAATATGCATCGAAATGAAGAAATTGTTGATCATAACAAGCGAATGAGCTTCAAAATGAAGGAAATATGCATCGAAATGAAGGAAATGTTGATCATAACAAGCGAGCATCAAAATGAAGGAAATATGCCTCGAAACGAAGGAATTGTAGATCATAACAAGTGAAGGATCATCAAAATGAAGGAATATACATCAAAATGAAGGAAATGTTGATCGTAATGAAATAATAAGCATCAAAATGAAGGAAATATGTCTCGAAATGAAGGAAATGCTGATCATAACAACCGAATGAGCATCAAAATGATGGAAATATGCATCGAAACGAAAGAAATATTGATCGTAACAAGCGAATGAGTGTCAAAATGAAGGAATATGCATCGAAACGAAGGAAATGTTGATCATAAGAAGCGAATGAGCTTCAAAATGAAGGAAATATGCATCGAAATGAAGGAATTGTTGATCATAACAAGCGAATGAGCATCAAAATGAAGGAAATATGCATCGAAATGAAGGAAACGTTGATCATAACAAGCGAATGAGCTTCAAAATGAAGGAATATGCATCGAAATGAAGGCAATGTTGATCGTAACAAGCGAATGAGCATCAAAATAAAGTAAATATACATCAAAACGAAGGAAATATTGATCATAACAAGCGAACGAGCATCAAAATGAAGGAATATGCATCGAAACGATGGAAATATTGATCATAACAAGCAAACGAGCATCAAAATGAAGGAAATATGCATCGAAACGAAGGAAATGTTGATCATAACAAGCGAATGAGCATCAAAATGGAGAAATATGTCTCGAAAATAAGGAAATGTTGATCGTAATGAGAAAATAAGCATCAAAATGAAGGAAATATGCATCGAAACGATGGAATTGTTGATCATAACAAGCGAAGAAGCATCAAAATGAAGGAATATGTTTCAAAATGAAGGAAATGTTGATCGTAATGAGAGAATTAACATCAAAATGAAGGAAATATGCATCGAAACGATGGAATTGTTGATCATAACAAGCGAAGGAGCATCAAAATGAAGGAAATGTTGATCATAACAAGTGAATTAGCATCAAAATGAGGAAAATATGCATATAAACGAAGGAAATGTTGATCGTAACAAACGAATAAGCATCAAAATGAAGGAATATACATCGAAACGAAGGAAAAGTTGATCATAACAAGCGAATGAGCTTCAAAATGAAAAAATATACATCGAAACGAAAGAATTGTTCATCATAACAAGCGAATAAGCATAAAAATGAAGGAAATATGCATCGAAAAGAAGGAAATGTTAATCATATCAAACGAATGAGCATCAAAATGAAGGAATATGCATCGAAATGAAGGCAATTTTGAATAAGCGAATGAGCATCAAAATGAAGGAAATATATATCGAAACGAAGGTGTTGATCATAACAAGCGAATGAGCATCAAAATGAAGGAATATGCATTGAAACGATGGAAATGTTGATCATAACAAGCGAACGAGCATCAAAATGAAGGAGATATGCATCGAAACGAAGGAAATGTTGATCATAACAAGCGAATGAGCATCAAAATGGAGAAATATGTCTCGAAAAGAAGGAAATATTGATCGTAATAAGAAAATAAGCATCAAAATGAAGGAAATATGCATCGAAACGATGGAATTGTTGATCATAACAAGCGAAGATGCATCAAAATGAAGGAATATGTTTCAAAATGAAGGAAATGTTGATCGTAATGAGAGAATTAACATCAAAATGAAGGAAATATGCATCGAAACGAAGGAATTGTTGATCATAACAAGCGAAGGAGCATCAAAATGAAGGAAATATGCATCAAAACGAAGGAATTATTGATCATAATAAGTCAAGGAGCATCAAAATGAAGGAATATACATCGAAATGAAGGAAATGTTGATCGTAATGAAATAATAAGCATCAAAATGAAGAAAATGTGCATCGAAAAGAAGAAAATGTTGATCATAATAAGCAAATGAGCATCAAAATTAAGGAATATACAACGAAACGAAGAAAATGTTGACCATAACAATCGAGTGAGCATCAAAATGAAGGAAAATGCATCGAAATGAAGGAAATGTTGACCGTAATGAGAGAATAAGCATCAAACTGAAGGAAATACGTATCGAAACAAAGAAAATGTTTATCATAATAAGCAAATGAGCATCAAAATGAAGGATTATGCTCGAAACGAAGGAAATGTTGATCTTAACAAGCGAGTGATCATCAAAATGAATGAAATATGCATCGAAAAGAAGGAAATGTTGATCGTAATGAGAGAATGAGCATCAAAATAAAGGAAATATGCATCGAAATGAAGAAATTGTTGATCATAACAAGCGAATGAGCTTCAAAATGAAGGAAATATGCATCGAAACGAAGGAAATGTTGATCATAACAAGCGAGCATCAAAATGAAGGAAATATGCCTCGAAACGAAGGAATTGTAGATCATAACAAGTGAAGGATCATCAAAATGAAGGAATATACATCGAAATGACGGAAATGTTGATCGTAATGAAATAATAAGCATCAAAATGAAGGAAATATGTCTCAAAAAGAAGAAAATGTTGATCATAATAAGCAAATGAGCATCAAAATTAAGGAATATACAACGAAACGAAGAAAATGTTGACCATAACAATCGAGTGAGCATCAAAATGAAGGAAAATGCATCGAAATGAAGGAAATGTTGACCGTAATGAGAGAATAAGCATCAAACTGAAGGAAATACGTATCGAAACAAAGAAAATGTTTATCATAATAAGCAAATGAGCATCAAAATGAAGGATTATGCTCGAAACGAAGGAAATGTTGATCTTAACAAGCGAGTGATCATCAAAATGAATGAAATATGCATCGAAAAGAAGGAAATGTTGATCGTAATGAGAGAATGAGCATCAAAATAAAGGAAATATGCATCGAAATGAAGAAATTGTTGATCATAACAAGCGAATGAGCTTCAAAATGAAGGAAATATGCATCGAAATGAAGGAAATGTTGATCATAACAAGCGAGCATCAAAATGAAGGAAATATGCCTCGAAACGAAGGAATTGTAGATCATAACAAGTGAAGGATCATCAAAATGAAGGAATATACATCAAAATGAAGGAAATGTTGATCGTAATGAAATAATAAGCATCAAAATGAAGGAAATATGTCTCAAAATGAAGGAAATTCTGATCATAACAACCGAATGAGCATCAAAATGATGGAAATATGCATCGAAACGAAAGAAATATTGATCGTAACAAGCGAATGAGTGTCAAAATGAAGGAATATGCATCGAAACGAAGGAAATGTTGATCATAAGAAGCGAATGTGCTTCAAAATGAAGGAAATAGGCATCGAAATGAAGGAATTGTTGATCATAACAAGCGAATGAGCATCAAAATGAAGGAAATATGCATCGAAATGAAGGAAACGTTGATCATAACAAGCGAATGAGCTTCAAAATGAAGGAATATGCATCGAAATGAAGGCAATGTTGATCGTAACAAGCGAATGAGCATCAAAATAAAGTAAATATACATCAAAACGAAGGAAATATTGATCATAACAAGCGAACGAGCATCAAAATGAAGGAATATGCATCGAAACGATGGAAATATTGATCATAACAAGCAAACGAGCATCAAAATGAAGGAAATATGCATCGAAACGAAGGAAATGTTGATCATAACAAGCGAATGAGCATCAAAATGGAGAAATATGTCTCGAAAATAAGGAAATGTTGATCGTAATGAGAAAATAAGCATCAAAATGAAGGAAATATGCATCGAAACGATGGAATTGTTGATCATAACAAGCGAAGAAGCATCAAAATGAAGGAATATGTTTCAAAATGAAGGAAATGTTGATCGTAATGAGAGAATTAACATCAAAATGAAGGAAATATGCATCGAAACGATGGAATTGTTGATCATAACAAGCGAAGGAGCATCAAAATGAAGGAAATGTTGATCATAACAAGTGAATTAGCATCAAAATGAGGAAAATATGCATATAAACGAAGGAAATGTTGATCGTAACAAACGAATAAGCATCAAAATGAAGGAATATACATCGAAATGAAGGAAAAGTTGATCATAACAAGCGAATGAGCTTCAAAATGAAAAAATATACATCGAAACGAAAGAATTGTTCATCATAACAAGCGAATAAGCATAAAAATGAAGGAAATATGCATCGAAAAGAAGGAAATGTTAATCATATCAAACGAATGAGCATCAAAATGAAGGAATATGCATTGAAATGAAGGCAATTTTGAATAAGCGAATGAGCATCAAAATGAAGGAAATATATATCGAAACGAAGGTGTTGATCATAACAAGCGAATGAGCATCAAAATGAAGGAATATGCATTGAAACGATTGAAATGTTGATCATAACAAGCGAACGAGCATCAAAATGAAGGAAATATGCATCGAAACGAAGGAAATGTTGATCATAACAAGCGAATGAGCATCAAAATGGAGAAATATGTCTCGAAAAGAAGGAAATATTGATCGTAATAAGAAAATAAGCATCAAAATGAAGGAAATATGCATCGAAACGTTGGAATTGTTGATCATAACAAGCGAAGGAGCATCAAAATGAAGGAATATGTATCGAAACGAAGGAAATATTGATCGTAATGAGATAATAAGCATCAAAATGAAGGAAATATGCATCGAAACGAAGGAATTGTTGATCATAACAAGCGAAGGAGCATCAAAATGAAGGAAATATGCATCAAAACGAAGGAATTATTGATCATAATAAGTCAAGGAGCATCAAAATGAAGGAATATACATCGAAATGAAGGAAATGTTGATCGTAATGAAATAATAAGCATCAAAATGAAGAAAATGTGCATCGAAAAGAAGAAAATGTTGATCATAATAAGCAAATGAGCATCAAAATTAAGGAATATACAACGAAACGAAGAAAATGTTGACCATAACAATCGAGTGAGCATCAAAATGAAGGAAAATGCATCGAAATGAAGGAAATGTTGACCGTAATGAGAGAATAAGCATCAAACTGAAGGAAATACGTATCGAAACAAAGAAAATGTTTATCATAATAAGCAAATGAGCATCAAAATGAAGGATTATGCTCGAAACGAAGGAAATGTTGATCTTAACAAGCGAGTGATCATCAAAATGAATGAAATATGCATCGAAAAGAAGGAAATGTTGATCGTAATGAGAGAATGAGCATCAAAATAAAGGAAATATGCATCGAAATGAAGAAATTGTTGATCATAACAAGCGAATGAGCTTCAAAATGAAGGAAATATGCATCGAAATGAAGGAAATGTTGATCATAACAAGCGAGCATCAAAATGAAGGAAATATGCCTCGAAACGAAGGAATTGTAGATCATAACAAGTGAAGGATCATCAAAATGAAGGAATATACATCAAAATGAAGGAAATGTTAATCGTAATGAAATAATAAGCATCAAAATGAAGGAAATATGTCTCGAAATGAAGGAAATGCTGATCATAACAACCGAATGAGCATCAAAATGATGGAAATATGCATCGAAACGAAAGAAATATTGATCGTAACAAGCGAATGAGTGTCAAAATGAAGGAATATGCATCAAAACGAAGGAAATGTTGATCATAAGAAGCGAATGAGCTTCAAAATGAAGGAAATATGCATCGAAATGAAGGAATTGTTGATCATAACAAGCGAATGAGCATCAAAATGAAGGAAATATGCATCGAAATGAAGGAAACGTTGATCATAACAAGCGAATGAGCTTCAAAATGAAGGAATATGCATCGAAATGAAGGCAATGTTGATCGTAACAAGCGAATGAGCATCAAAATAAAGTAAATATACATCAAAACGAAGGAAATATTGATCATAACAAGCGAACGAGCATCAAAATGAAGGAATATGCATCGAAACGATGGAAATATTGATCATAACAAGCAAACGAGCATCAAAATGAAGGAAATATGCATCGAAACGAAGGAAATGTTGATCATAACAAGCGAATGAGAATCAAAATGGAGAAATATGTCTCGAAAATAAGGAAATGTTGATCGTAATAAGAAAATAAGCAACAAAATGAAGGAAATATGCATCGAAACGATGGAATTGTTGATCATAACAAGCGAAGAAGCATCAAAATGAAGGAATATGTTTCAAAATGAAGGAAATGTTGATCGTAATGAGAGAATTAACATCAAAATGAAGGAAATATGCATCGAAACGATGGAATTGTTGATCATAACAAGCGAAGGAGCATCAAAATGAAGGAAATGTTGATCATAACAAGTGAATTAGCATCAAAATGAGGAAAATATGCATATAAACGAAGGAAATGTTGATCGTAACAAACGAATAAGCATCAAAATGAAGGAATATACATCGAAACGAAGGAAAAGTTGATCATAACAAGCGAATGAGCTTCAAAATGAAAAAATATACATCGAAACGAAAGAATTGTTCATCATAACAAGCGAATAAGCATAAAAATGAAGGAAATATGCATCGAAAAGAAGGAAATGTTAATCATATCAAACGAATGAGCATCAAAATGAAGGAATATGCATCGAAATGAAGGCAATTTTGAATAAGCGAATGAGCATCAAAATGAAGGAAATATATATCGAAACGAAGGTGTTGATCATAACAAGCGAATGAGCATCAAAATGAAGGAATATGCATTGAAACGATGGAAATGTTGATCATAACAAGCGAACGAGCATCAAAATGAAGGAGATATGCATCGAAACGAAGGAAATGTTGATCATAACAAGCGAATGAGCATCAAAATGGAGAAATATGTCTCGAAAAGAAGGAAATATTGATCGTAATAAGAAAATAAGCATCAAAATGAAGGAAATATGCATCGAAACGATGGAATTGTTGATCATAACAAGCGAAGATGCATCAAAATGAAGGAATATGTTTCAAAATGAAGGAAATGTTGATCGTAATGAGAGAATTAACATCAAAATGAAGGAAATATGCATCGAAACGAAGGAATTGTTGATCATAACAAGCGAAGGAGCATCAAAATGAAGGAAATATGCATCAAAACGAAGGAATTATTGATCATAATAAGTCAAGGAGCATCAAAATGAAGGAATATACATCGAAATGAAGGAAATGTTGATCGTAATGAAATAATAAGCATCAAAATGAAGAAAATGTGCATCGAAAAGAAGAAAATGTTGATCATAATAAGCAAATGAGCATCAAAATTAAGGAATATACAACGAAACGAAGAAAATGTTGACCATAACAATCGAGTGAGCATCAAAATGAAGGAAAATGCATCGAAATGAAGGAAATGTTGACCGTAATGAGAGAATAAGCATCAAACTGAAGGAAATACGTATCGAAACAAAGAAAATGTTTATCATAATAAGCAAATGAGCATCAAAATGAAGGATTATGCTCGAAACGAAGGAAATGTTGATCTTAACAAGCGAGTGATCATCAAAATGAATGAAATATGCATCGAAAAGAAGGAAATGTTGATCGTAATGAGAGAATGAGCATCAAAATAAAGGAAATATGCATCGAAATGAAGAAATTGTTGATCATAACAAGCGAATGAGCTTCAAAATGAAGGAAATATGCATCGAAACGAAGGAAATGTTGATCATAACAAGCGAGCATCAAAATGAAGGAAATATGCCTCGAAACGAAGGAATTGTAGATCATAACAAGTGAAGGATCATCAAAATGAAGGAATATACATCGAAATGACGGAAATGTTGATCGTAATGAAATAATAAGCATCAAAATGAAGGAAATATGTCTCGAAAAGAAGAAAATGTTGATCATAATAAGCAAATGAGCATCAAAATTAAGGAATATACAACGAAACGAAGAAAATGTTGACCATAACAATCGAGTGAGCATCAAAATGAAGGAAAATGCATCGAAATGAAGGAAATGTTGACCGTAATGAGAGAATAAGCATCAAACTGAAGGAAATACGTATCGAAACAAAGAAAATGTTTATCATAATAAGCAAATGAGCATCAAAATGAAGGATTATGCTCGAAACGAAGGAAATGTTGATCTTAACAAGCGAGTGATCATCAAAATGAATGAAATATGCATCGAAAAGAAGGAAATGTTGATCGTAATGAGAGAATGAGCATCAAAATAAAGGAAATATGCATCGAAATGAAGAAATTGTTGATCATAACAAGCGAATGAGCTTCAAAATGAAGGAAATATGCATCGAAATGAAGGAAATGTTGATCATAACAAGCGAGCATCAAAATGAAGGAAATATGCCTCGAAACGAAGGAATTGTAGATCATAACAAGTGAAGGATAATCAAAATGAAGGAATATACATCAAAATGAAGGAAATGTTGATCGTAATGAAATAATAAGCATCAAAATGAAGGAAATATGTCTCAAAATGAAGGAAATGCTGATCATAACAACCGAATGAGCATCAAAATGATGGAAATATGCATCGAAACGAAAGAAATATTGATCGTAACAAGCGAATGAGTGTCAAAATGAAGGAATATGCATCGAAACGAAGGAAATGTTGATCATAAGAAGCGAATGAGCTTCAAAATGAAGGAAATAGGCATCGAAATGAAGGAATTGTTGATCATAACAAGCGAATGAGCATCAAAATGAAGGAAATATGCATCGAAATGAAGGAAACGTTGTTCATAACAAGCGAATGAGCTTCAAAATGAAGGAATATGCATCGAAATGAAGGCAATGTTGATCGTAACAAGCGAATGAGCATCAAAATAAAATAAATATACATCAAAACGAAGGAAATATTGATCATAACAAGCGAACGAGCATCAAAATGAAGGAATATGCATCGAAACGATGGAAATATTGATCATAACAAGCAAACGAGCATCAAAATGAAGGAAATATGCATCGAAACGAAGGAAATGTTGATCATAACAAGCGAATGAGCATCAAAATGGAGAAATATGTCTCGAAAATAAGGAAATGTTGATCGTAATGAGAAAATAAGCATCAAAATGAAGGAAATATGCATCGAAACGATGGAATTGTTGATCATAACAAGCGAAGAAGCATCAAAATGAAGGAATATGTTTCAAAATGAAGGAAATGTTGATCGTAATGAGAGAATTAACATCAAAATGAAGGAAATATGCATCGAAACGATGGAATTGTTGATCATAACAAGCGAAGGAGCATCAAAATGAAGGAAATGTTGATCATAACAAGTGAATTAGCATCAAAATGAGGAAAATATGCATATAAACGAAGGAAATGTTGATCGTAACAAACGAATAAGCATCAAAATGAAGGAATATACATCGAAACGAAGGAAAAGTTGATCATAACAAGCGAATGAGCTTCAAAATGAAAAAATATACATCGAAACGAAAGAATTGTTCATCATAACAAGCGAATAAGCATAAAAATGAAGGAAATATGCATCGAAAAGAAGGAAATGTTAATCATATCAAACGAATGAGCATCAAAATGAAGGAATATGTATCGAAATGAAGGCAATGTTGATCGTAACAAGCGAATGAGCATCAAAATGAAGGAAATATATATCGAAACGAAGGAAATGTTGATCATAACAAGCGAATGAGCATCAAAATGAAGGAATATGCATTGAAACGATGGAAATGTTGATCACAACAAGCGAACGAGCATCAAAATGAAGGAAATATGCATCGAAACGAAGGAAATGTTGATCATAACAAGCGAATGAGCATCAAAATGGAGAAATATGTCTCGAATAGAAGGAAATGTTGATCGTAATGAGAAAATAAGCATCAAAATGAATAAAATATGCATCGAAATGATGAAATTGTTGATCATAACAAGCGAAGGATAATCAAAATGAAGGAATATGTATCGAAACAAAGGAAATATTGATCGTAATGAGGGAATAAGCATCAAAATGAAGGAAATATGCATCGAAATGAAGGAATTGCTGATCATAACAAGCGAAGGAGCATCAAAATGAAGGAAATATGCATCGGAACAAAGGAATTATTGATCATAATAAGTCAAGGAGCATCAAAATGAAGGAATATACATCGAAATGAAGGAAATGTTGATCGTAATGAAATAATAAGCATCAAAATGAAGAAAATATGCATCGAAAAGAAGAAAATGTTGATCATAATAAGCAAATGAGCATCAAAATTAAGGAATATACAACGAAACAAAGAAAATGTTGACCATAACAATCGAGTGAGCATCAAAATGAAGGAAAATGCATCGAAATGAAGGAAATGTTGATCGTAATGAGAGAATAAGCATCAAACTGAAGGAAATACGTATCGAAACAAAGAAAATGTTTATCATAATAAGAAAATGAGCATCAAAATGAAGGATTATGCATCGAAATGAAGGAAATGTTGATCTTAACAAGCGAGTGATCATCAAAATGAATGAAATATGCATCGAAAAGAAGGAAATGTTGATCGTAATGAGAGAATGAGCATCAAAATAAAGGAAATATGCATCGAAATGAAGAAATTGTTGATCATAACAAGCGAATGAGCTTCAAAATGAAGGAAATATGCATCGAAACGAAGGAAATGTTGATCATAACAAGCGAGCATCAAAATGAAGGAAATATGCCTCGAAACGAAGGAATTGTAGATCATAACAAGTGAAGGATCATCAAAATGAAGGAATATACATCGAAATGAAGGAAATGTTGATCGAAATGAAATAATAAGCATCAAAATGAAGGAAATATGTCTCGAAATGAAGGAAATGCTGATCATAACAACCGAATGAGCATCAAAATGATGGAAATATGCATCGAAACGAAAGAAATGTTGATCGTAACAAGCGAATGAGTGTCAAAATGAAGGAATATGCATCGAAACGAAGGAAATGTTGATCATAAGAAGCGAATGAGCTTCAAAATGAAGGAAATATGCATCGAAATGAAGGAATTGTTGATCATAACAAGCGAATGAGCATCAAAATGAAGGAAATATGCATCGAAATGAAGGAAATGTTGATCATAACAAGCGAATGAGCTTCAAAATCAAGGAATATGCATCGAAATGAAGGCAATGTTGATCGTAACAAGCGAATGACAATCAAAGTAAAGGAAATATACATCAAAACGAAGGAAATGTTGATCATAACAAGCGAATGAGCATCAAAATGAAGGAATATGCATCGAAACGATGGAAATGTTGATCATAACAAGCAAACGGGCATCAAAATGAAGGAAATATGCATCGAAACAAAGAAAATGTTGATCATAACAAGCGAATGAGCATCAAAATGGAGAAATATGTCTCGAAAAGAAGGAAATGTTGATCGTAATGAGAAAATAAGCATCAAAATGAAGGAAATATGCATCGAAACGATGGAATTGTTGATCATAACAAGCGAATGAGCATCAAAATGAAGGAATATGTATCGTAACGAAGGAAATGTTGATCGTAATGAGAGAATTAGCTTCAAAATGAAGGAAATATGCATCGAAACGAAGGAAATGTTGATCATAACCAACGAATGAGCATCAAAATGGAGAAATATATTTTGAAAAGAAGGAAATATTGATCGTAATGAGAAAATAAGCATCAAAATGAAGGAAATATGCATCGAAACGATGGAATTGTTGATCATAACAAGCGAAGGAGCATCAAAATGAAGGAATATGTACCAAAACGAAGGAAATGTTGATCGTAATAAGAGAATAAGCATCAAAATGAAAAAAATATGCATCGAAACGAAGGAATTGTTGATCATAACAAGCGAAGGAGCATCAAAATGAAGGAAATGTTGATCATAACAAGTGAATGAGCATCAAAATGAGGGAAATATGCATAGAAACGAAGGAAATGTTGATCGTAACAAGCGAATGATCATCAAAATGAAGGAATATGCATCGAAATGAAGGAAATGTTGATCATAACAAGCGAATTAGCTTCAAAATGAATAAAATATACATCGAAACGAAAGAATTGTTCATCATAACAAGCGAATAAGCATAAAAATGAAGGAAATATGCATCGAAAAGAAGGAAATGTTAATCATATCAAACGAATGAGCATCAAAATGAAGGAATCTGATCGAAATGAAGGCAATGTTGATCGTAACAAGCGAATGAGCATCAAAATGAAGGAAATATATATCGAAACGAAGGAAATGTTGATCATAACAAGCGAATGAGCATCAAAATGAAGGAATATGCATTGAAACGATGGAAATGTTGATCATAACAAGCGAATGAGCATCAAAATGAAGGAAATATGCATCGAAACGAAGGAAATGTTGATCATAATAAGTGAATGAGCATCAAAATGGAGAAATATGTCTCGTAAAGTAGGAAATGTTGATCGTAATGAGAAAATAAGCATCAAAATAAATGAAATATGCATTGAAACGATGGAATTGTTGATCATAACAAGCGAAGGATCATCAAAATGAAGGAATATGTATCGAAACGAAGGAAATGTTGATCGTAATGAGAGAATAAGCATCAAAATGAAGGAAATATGCATCGAAACGAAGGAATTGTTGATCATAACAAGCGAAGGAGCATCAAAATGAAGGAAATATGCATCGAAACGAAGGAATTATTGTTCATAATAAGTCAAGGAGCATCAAAATGAAGGAATATACATCGAAATGAAGGAAATGTTGATCGTAATGAAATAATAAGCATCAAAATGAAGAAAATATGCATCAAAAACGAAGAAAATATTGATCATAATAAGCAAATGAGCATCAAAATGAAGGAATATACAACGAAACGAAGAAAATATTGACCAAAACAATCAGGTGAGCATCAAAATGAAGGAAAATGCATCGAAATGAAGGAAATGTTGATCGTAATGAGAGAATAAGCATCAAACTGAAGGAAATACGTATTGAAACAAAGAAAATTTTGATCATAATAAGCAAATGAGCATCAAAATGAAGGATTATGCATCGAAACGAAGGAAATTTTAATCATAACAAGCGAGTGATCATCAAAATGAATGAAATATGCATCAAAAAGAAGAAAATGTTGATCGTGATGAGAGAATGAGCATCAAAATAAAGGAAATATGCATCGAAATGAAGAAATTATTGTTCATATCAAGCGAATGAGCTTCAAAATGAAGGAAATATGCATCGAAACGAAGGAAATATTGATCATAACAAGCGAGCATCAAAATAAAGGAAATATGCCTCGAAACGAAGGAATTGTAGATCATAACAAGTCAAGGATCATCAAAATGAAGGAATATACATCGAAATGAAGGAAATATTGATCGTAATGAAATAATAAGCATCAAAATGAAGGAAATATGCCTCGAAACGAAGGAAATGTCGATCATAACAACCAAATGAGTGTCAAAATGAAGGAATATGCATCGAAACGAAGGAAATGTTGATCATAACAAGCGAATGAGCTTCAAAATGAAGGAAATATGCATCGAAATGAAGGAATTGTTGATCATAACAAGCGAATGAGCATCAAAATGAAGGAAATATGCATCGAAATAAAAGAAATGTTGATCATAACAAGCGAATGAGCTTCAAAATGAAGGAATATGCATCTAAATGAAGGCAATGTTGACCGTAACAAGCGAATGAGCATCAAAATAAAGGAAATATACATCAAAACGAAAGAAATGTTGATCATAACAAGCGAATGAGCATCTAAATGAAGGAATATGCATTGAAACGATGGAAATGTTGATCATAACAAGCGAACGAGCATCAAAATGAAGGAAATATGCATCGAAACGAATGAAATGTTGATCATAAAAAGCGAATGAGCATCAAAATGGAGAAATACGTTTCAAAAAGAAGGAAATGTTGATCGTAGTGAGAAAATAAGCATCAAAATGAAGGAAATATGCATCCAAACGATGGAATTGTTGATCATAACAAGCGAAGGAGCATCAAAATGAAGGAATATGTATCGAAACGAAGGAAATGTTGATCGTAATGAGAGAATAAGCAACAAAATAAAGGGAATATGCATCGAAACTAAGGAATTGTTGATCATAACAAGAGAAGGAGCATCAAAATGAAGGAAATGTTGATCATAACAAGTGAATGAGCATCAAAATGAGGGAAATATGCATTGAAACGAAGGAAATATTGATCGTAACAAGCGAATGAGCATCAAAATGAAGGAATATGCATTGAAACAAAGGAAATGTTGATCATAACAAGCGAATGAGCTTCAAAATGAAGAAAATATACATCGAAAGGAAAGAATTGTTCATCATAACAAGCGAATAAGCATAAAAATAAAGGAAATATGCATCGAAAAGAAGGAAATGTTAATCATATTAAACGAATGAGCATCAAATTGTAGGAATATGCATTGAAATGAAGGCAATGTTGATCGTAACGAGAGAATAAGCATCAAACTGAAGGAAATACGTATCGAAACAATGAAAATGTTTATCATAATAAGCAAATGAGCATCAAAATGAAGGATTATGCATCGAAACGAAGGAAATGTTAATCATAACAAGCGAGTGATCATCAAAATGAATGAAATATGCATCGAAAAGAAGGAAATGTTGATCGTAATGAGAGAATGAGCATCAAAATAAAGGAAATATGCATCGAAATGAAGAAATTGTTGATCATAACAAGCGAATGAGCTTCAAAATGAAAGAAATATGCATCGAAACGAAGAAAATATTGATCATAACAAGCGAGCATCTAAATGAAGGAAATATGCCTCGAAACGAAGGAGTTGTAGATCATAACAAGTCAAGGATCATCAAAATAAAGGAATATATATCGAAATGAAGGAAATGTTTATCGTAATGAAATAATAAGCATCAAAACGAAGGAAATATGCCTCGAAATGAAGGAAATATTGATCATAACAACCGAATGAGCATCAAAATGATGGAAATATGCATCGAAACGAAGGAAATGTTGATCGTAACAAGCGAATGATTGTCAAAATGAAGGAATTTGCATCGAAACAAAGGAAATGTTGATCATAAGAAGCAAATGAGCTTCAAAATGAAGGAAATATGCATTGAAATGAAGGAATTGTTAATCATAACAAGCGAATGAGCATCAAAATGAAGGAAATATGCATCGAAACGTAGGAAATGTTGATCATAACAAGCGAATGAGCATCGAAATGGAGAAATATGTCTCGAAAAGAAGGAAATGTTGATCGTAATGAGAAAATAAGCATCAAAATAAAGGAAATATGCATCGAAACGATGGAATTGTTGATCATAACAAGCGAAGGAGCATCAAAATGAAGGAATATGTATCGAAACGAAGGAAATATTGATTGTAATTAGAGAATAAGCATCAAAATGAAGGAAATATGCATCGAAACGAAGGAAATGTTGATCATAACAAGCGAATGAGCATCAAAATGGAGAAATATGTTTCGAAAAGAAGGAAATGTTGATCGTAATGAGAAAATAAGCATCAAAATGAAGGAAATATACATCGTAATGATGGAATTATTGATCATAACAAGCGAAGGAGCATCAAAATGAAGGAATATGTATCGAAAGGAAGGAAATGTTGATCGTAATAAGAGAATAAACATCAAAATGAAGGAAATATGCATCGAAACGAAGGAATTATTGATCATAACAAGCGAAGGAGCATCAAAATGAAGGGAATGTTGATCATAACAAGTTAATGAGCATCAAAATGAGGGAAATATGCATAGAAACGAAGAAAATGTTGATCGTAACAAGCGAATGATCATCAAACTGAAGGAATATGCATCAAAACGAAGGAAATGTAGATCATAACAAGCGAATGAGCTTCAAAATGAAGAAAATATACATCGAAACGAAAGAATTGTTCATCATAACAAGCGAATAAGCATAAAAATGAAGGAAATATGCATCGAAAAGAAGGAAATGTTAATCATATCAAACGAATGAGCATCAAAATGAAGGAATATGCATCTAAATAAAGGCAATGTTGATCGTAACAAGCGAATGAACATCAAAATGAAGGAAATATATATCGAAACGAAGGAAATATTGATCATAACAATCGAATGAGCATCAAAATGAAGGAATATGCATTGAAACGATGGAAATGTTGATCATAACAAGCGAACGAGCATCAATATACATCGAAACGTAGGAAATGTTGATCATAACAAGCGAATGAGCATCAAAATGGAGTAATATGTCTCTAAAAGAAGGAAATGTTGATCGTAATGAGAAAATAAGCATCAAAATGAAGGAAATATGCATCGAAACGATGGAATTGTTGATCATAACAAGCGAAGGAGCATCAAAATGAAGGAATATGTATCGAAACGAAGGAAATGTTGATCATAATTAGAGAATAAGCATCAAAATGAAGGAAATATGCATCGAAATGAAGGAAATGTTGATCATAACAAGCGAATGAGCATCAAAATGGAGAAATATGTTTCGAAAAGAAGGAAATGTTGATCGCAATGAGAAAATAAGCATCAAAATGAAGGCAATATGCATCGAAACGATGGAATTGTTGATCATAACAAGCGAAGGAGCATCAAAATGAAGGAATATGTATCGAAAGGAAGGAAATGTTGATCGTAATAAGAGAATAAGCATCAAAATGAAGGAAATATGCATCGAAACGAAGGAATTATTGATCATAACAAGCGAAGGAGCATCAAAATGAAGGAAATGTTGATCATAACAAGTTAATGAGCATCAAAATGAGGGAAATATGCATAGAAACGAAGGAAATGTTGATCGTAACAAGGGAATGATCATCAAACTGAAGGAATATGCATCGAAACGAAGGAAATGTTGATCATAACAAGCGAATGAGCTTCAAAATGAAGAAAATATACATCGAAACGAAAGAATTGTTCATCATAACAAGCGAATAAGCATAAAAATGAAGGAAATATGCATCGAAAAGAAGGAAATGTTAATCATATCAAACGAATGAGCATCAAAATGAAGGAATATGCATCTAAATGAAGGCAATGTTGATCGTAACAAGCGAATGAACATCAAAATGAAGGAAATATATATCGAAACGAAGGAAATATTGATCATAACAATCGAATGAGCATCAAAATGAAGGAATATGCATTGAAACGATGGAAATATTGATCATAACAAGCGAATGAGCTTCAAAATCAAGGAATATGCATCGAAATGAAGGCAATGTTGATCGTAACAAGCGAATGAGCATCAAAATAAAGGAAATATACATCAAAACGAAGGAAATGTTGATCATAACATGCGAATGAGCATCAAAATGAAGGAATATGCATCGAAACGATGGAAACGTTTATCATAACAAGCAAACGAGCATCAAAATAAAGGAAATATGCATCGAAACGAAGGAAATGTTGATCATAACAAGCGAATGAGCATCAAAATGGAGAAATATGTCTCGAAAAGAAGGAAATGTTGATCGTAATGAGAAAATACGCATCAAAATGAAGGAAATATGCATCGAAACGATGGAATTGTTGATCATAACAAGCGAATGAGCATCAAAATGAAGGAATATGTATCGAAACAAAGGAAATGTTGATCGTAATTAGAGAATAAGCATCAAAATGAAGGAAATATGCATCGAAAAGAAGGAAATGTTAATCATATCAAACGAATGAGCATCAAAATGAAGGAATATGCATCTAAATGAAGGCAATGTTGATCGTAACAAGCGAATGAACATCAAAATGGAGGAAATATATATCGAAACGAAGGAAATATTGATCATAACAATCGAATGAGCATCAAAATGAAGGAATATGTATTGAAACGATGGAAATGTTGATCATAACAAGCGAATGAGCTTCAAAATCAAGGAATATGCATCGAAATGAAGGCAATGTTGATCGTAACAAGAGAATGAGCATCAAAATAAAGGAAATATACATCAAAACGAAGGAAATGTTGATCATAACATGCGAATGAGCATCAAAATGAAGGAATATGCATCGAAACAATGGAAATGTTGACCATAACAAGCAAACGAGCATCAAAATAAAGGAAATATGCATCGAAACGAAGGTAATGTTGATCATAACAAGCGAATGAGCATCAAAATGGAGAAATATGTCTCGAAAAGAAGGAAATGTTGATCGTAATGAGAAAATAAGCATGAAAATGAAGGAAATATGCATCGAAACGATGGAATTGTTGATCATAACAAGCGAATGAGCATCAAAATGAAGGAATATGTATCGAAACGAAGGAAATGTTGATCGTAATTAGAGAATAAGCATCAAAATGAAGGAAATATGCATCGAAACGAAGGAAATGTTGATCATAACAAGCGAATGAGCATCAAAATGGAGAAATATGTTTCGAAAAGAAGGAAATGTTGATCGTAATGAGAAAATAAGCATCAAAATGAAGGAAATATGCATCGAAACGATGGAATTGTTGATCATAACAAGCGAAGGAGCATCAAAATAAAGGAATATGTATCGAAACGAAGGAAATGTTGATCGTAATAAGAGAATAAGCATCAAAATGAAGGAAATATGCATCGAAACGAAGGAATTATTGATCATAACAAGCGAAGGAGCATCAAAATGAAGGAAATGTTGATCATAACAAGTTAATGAGCATCAAAATGAGGGAAATATGCATAGAAACGAAGGAAATGTTGATCGTAACAAGCGAATGATCATCAAACTGAAGGAATATGCATCGAAACGAAGGAAATGTTGATCATAACAAGCGAATGAGCTTCAAAATGAAGAAAATATACATCGAAACGAAAGAATTGTTCATCATAACAAGCGAATAAGCATAAAAATGAAGGAAATATGCATCGAAAAGAAGGAAATGTTAATCATATCAAACGAATGAGCATCAAAATGAAGGAATATGCATCTAAATGAGGGCAATGTTGATCGTAACAAGCCAATGAACATCAAAATGAAGGAAATATATATCGAAACGAAGGAAATATTGATCATAACAATCGAATGAGCATCAAAATGAAGGAATATGCATTGAAACGATGGAAATGTTGATCATAACAAGCGAACGAGCATCAAAATGAAGGAAATATGCATCGAAACATAGGAAATGTTGATCATAACAAGGGAATGAGCATCAAAATGGAGTAATATGTCTCGAAAAGAAGGAAATATTGATCGTAATGAGAAAATAAGCATCAAAATGAAGCAAATATGCATCGAAATGATGGAATTGTTGATCATAACAAGTGAAGGAGCATCAAAATGAAGGAATGTGTATCGAAACGAAGGAAATGTTGATCGTAATTAGAGAATAAGCATCAAAATGAGGGAAATATGCATCGAAACGAAGGAAATGTTGATCATAACAAGCGAATGAGCATCAAAATGGAGAAATATGTTTTGAAAAGAAGGAAATGTTGATCGTAATGAGAAAATAAGCATAAAAAAAAAGGAAATATGCATCGAAACGATGGAATTGTTGATAATAACAAGCAAAGGAGCATCAAAATGCAGGAATATGTATCGAAACGAAGGAAATGTTGATCGTAATAAGAGAATAAGCATCAAAATGAAGGAAATATGCATCGAAACGAAGGAATTATTGATCATAACAAGCGAAGGAGCATCAAAATGAAGGAAATGTTGATCATAACAAGTTAATGAGCATCAAAATGAGGGAAATATGCATAGAAACGAAGGAAATGTTGATCGTAACAAGCGAATGATCATCAAATTGAAGGAATATGCATCGAAACGAAGGAAATGTTGATCATAACAAGCGAATGAGCTTCAAAATGAAGAAAATATACATCGAAACGAAAGAATTGTTCATCATAACAAGCGAATAAGCATAAAAATGAAGGAAATATGCATCAAAAAGAAGGAAATGTTAATCATATCAAACGAATGAGTATCAAAATGAAGGAATATGCATCTAAATGAAGGCAATGTTGATCGTAACAAGCGAATGAACATCAAAATGAAGGAAATATATATCGAAACGAAGGAAACATTGATCATAACAATCGAATGAGCATCAAAATGAAGGAATATGCATTGAAACGATGGAAATGTTGATCATAACAAGCGAATGAGCTTCAAAATCAAGGAATATGCATCGAAATGAAGGCAATGTTGATCGTAACAAGCGAATGAGCATCAAAATAAAGGAAATATACATCAAAACGAAGGAAATGTTGATCATAACATGCGAATGAGCATCAAAATGAAGGAATATGCATCGAAACGATGGAAATGTTGATCATAACAATCAAACGAGCATCAAAATAAAGGAAATATGCATCGAAACGAAGGAAATGTTGATCATAAAAAGCGAATGAGCATCAAAATGGAAAAATATGTCTCGAAAAGAAGGAAATGTTGATCGTAATGAGAAAATAAGAATCAAAATGAAGGAAATATGCATCGAAACGATGGAATTGTTGATCATAACAAGCGAAGGAGCATCAAAATGAAGGAATATGTATCGAAACGAAGGAAATGTTGATCGTAATTAGAGAATAAGCATCAAAATGAAGGAAATATGCATCGAAACGAAGGAAATGTTGATCATAACAAGCGAATGAGCATCAAAATGGAGAAATATGTTTCGAAAAAAAGGAAATGTTGATCGTAATGAGAAAATAAGCATCAAAATGAAGGAAATATGCATCGAAACGATGGAATTGTTGATCATAACAAGCGAAGGAGCATCAAAATGAAGGAATATGTATCGAAACGAAGGAAATATTGATCGTAATAAGAGAATAAGCATCAAAATGAAGGAAATATGCATCGAAACGAAGGAATTATTGATCATAACAAGCGAAGGAGCATCAAAATGAAGGAAATGTTGATCATAACAAGTTAATGAGCATCAAAATGAGGGAAATATGCATAGAAACGAAGGAAATGTTGATCATAACAAGCGAATGAGCTTCAAAATGAAGAAAATATACATCGAAACGAAAGAATTGTTCATCATAACAAGCGAATAAGCATAAAAATGAAGAAAATATGCATCGAAAAGAAGGAAATGTTAATCATATCAATCGAGTGAGCATCAAAATGAAGGAATATGCATCTAAATGAAGGCAATGTTGATCGTAACAAGCGAATGAACATCAAAAAGAAGGAAATATATATCGAAACGAAGGAAATATTGATCGTAACAATCGAATGAGCATCAAAATGAAGGAATATGCATTGAAACGATGGAAATGTTGATCATAACAAGCGAACGAGCATCAAAATGAAGGAAATATGCATCGAAACGTAGGAAATGTTGATCATAACAAGCGAATGAGCACCAAAATGGAGTAATATGTCTCGAAAAGAAGGAAATGTTGATCGTAATGAGAAAATAAGCATCAAAATGAAGGAAATATGCATCGAAACGTTGGAATTATTGATCATAAAAAGCGAAGGAGCATCAAAATGAAGGAATATGTATCGAAACAAAGGAAATGTTGATCGTAATGAGAGAATAAGCATCAAAATGAAGGAAATATGCATCGAAACGAAGGAATTGTTGATCATAACAAGCGAAGGAGCATCAAAATGAAGGAAATATGCATCGGAACGAAGGAATTATTGATCATAATAAGTCAAGGAGCATCAAAATGAAGGAATATACATCGAAATGAAGGAAATGTTGATCGTAATGGAATAATAAGCATCAAAATAAGAAAATATGCATCGAAATGAAGAAAATATTAATCATAATAAGCAAATGAGCATCAAAATGAAGGAATATACAATGAAACGAAGAAAATGTTGACCATAACAATCGAGTGAGCATCAAAATGAAGGAAAATGCATCGAAATGAAGGAAATGTTGATCGTAATGAGAGAATAAGCATCAAACTGAAGGAAATACGTATCGAAACAAAGAAAATGTTGATCATAATAAGCAAATGAGCATCAAAATGAACGATTATGCATTGAAACGAAGGAAATGTTAATCATAACAAGCGAGTGATCATCAAAATGAATGAAATATGCATCAAAAAGAAGGAAATATTGATCGCAATGAGAGAATGAGCATCAAAATAAAGGAAATATGCATCGAAATAAAGAAATTGTTGATCATAACAAGCGAATGAGCTTCAAAATGAAGGAAATATGCATCGAAACGAAGGAAATGTTGATCATAACAAGCGAGCATCAAAATGAAGGAAATATGCCTCGAAACGAAGGAATTGTAGATCATAACAAGTCAAGGATCATCAAAATGAAGGAATATACATCGAAATGAAGGAAATGTTGATCGTAATGAAATAATAAGCATAAAAATGAAGGAAATATGCCTCGAAACGAAGGAAATATTGATCATAACAACCGAATGAGCATCAAAATGATGGAAATATGCATCGAAACGAAGGAAATGTAGATCGTAACAAGCGAATGAGTGTCAAAATGAAGTAATATTCATCGAAACGAAGGAAATGTTGATCATAACAAGCGAATGAGCTTCAAAATGAAGGAAATATGCATCGAAATGAAGGAATTGTTGATCATAACAAGCGAATGAGCATCAAAATGAAGGAAATATGCATCGAAATGAAGGAAATGTTGATCATAACAAGCGAATGAGATTCAATATGAAAGAATATGCATCTAAATGAAGGCAATGTTGATCGTAACAAGCGAATGAGCTTCAAAATAAAGGAAATATACATCAAAACGAAGGAAATGTTGATCATAACAAGCGAATGAGCATCTAAATGAAGGAATATGCATTGAAACGATGGAAATGTTGATCATAACAAGCGAACGAGCATCAAAATGAAGGAAATATGCATCGAAACGAATGAAATGTTGATCATAAAAGGCGAATGAGCATCAAAATGGAGAAATATGTTTCAAAAAGAAGGAAATGTTGATCGTAATGAGAAAATAAACATCAAAATGAAGGAAATATGCATCGAAACGATGGAATTGTTGATCATAACAAGCGAAGGAGCATCAAAATAAAGGAATATGTATCAAAACGAAGGAAATATTGATCGTAATGAGAGAATAAGAATCAAAATGAAGGAAATATGCATTGAAAAGAAGGAATTTTTGATCATAACAAGCGAAGGAGCATCAAAATGAAGGAAATATTGATCATAACAAGTGAATGAGCATCAAAATGAGGGAAATATGCATAGAAACGAAGGAAATGTTAATCGTAACAAGCGAATGAGCATCAAAATGAAGGAATATGCATCGAAACGAAGGAAATGTTGATCATAACAAGCGATTGAGCTTCAAAATGAAGAAAATATACATCGAAACGAAAGAATTGTTCATCATAACAAGCGAATAAGCATAAAAATGAAGGAGATATGCATCGAAAAGAAGGAAATGTTAATCATATCAGACGAATGAGCATCAAAATGTAGGAATATGCATCGAAATAAAGGCAATGTTGATCGTAATGAGAGAATAAACATCAAACTGAAGGTAATACGTATCGAAACAAAGAAAATGTTTATCATAATAAGCAAATGAGCATCAAAATGAAGGATTATACATCGAAACAAAGGAAATGTTAATCATAACAAGAGAGTGATCATCAAAATGAATGAAATATGCATCGAAAAGAAGGAAATGTTGATCGTAATGAGAGAATGAGCATCAAAATAAAGGAAATATGCATCGAAATGAAGAAATTGTTGATCATAACAAGCGAATGAGCTTCAAAATGAAAGAAATATGCATCGAAACGAAGAAAATGTTGATCATAACAAGCGAGCATCTAAATGAAGGAAATATGCCTCGAAACGAAGGAATTGTAGATCATAACAAGTCAAGGATCATCAAAATGAAGGAATATACATCGAAATGAAGGAAATGTTGATCGTAATGAAATAATAATCATCAAAACGAAGGAAATATGCCTCGAAATGAAGGAAATATTGATCATAACAACCGAATGAGCATCAAAATGATGGAAATATGCATCGAAACGAAGGAAATGTTGATCGTAACAAGCGAATGATTGTCAAAATGAAGGAATTTGCATCGAAACAAAGGAAATGTTGATCATAAGAAGCAAATGAGCTTCAAAATGAAGGAAATATGCATCGAAATGAAGGAATTGTTAATCATAACAAGCGAATGAGCATCAAAATGAAGGAAATATGAATTGAAATGAAGGAAATGTTGATCATAACAAGCGAATGAGCTTCAAAATCAAGGAATATGCATCGAAATGAAGGCAATGTTGATCATAACAAGCAAATGAACTTCAAAATGAAGAAAATATACATCGAAACGAAAGAATTGTTCATCATAACAAGCGAATAAGCATAAAAATGAAGGAAATATGCATCGAAAAGAAGGAAATGTTAATCATATCAAACGAATGAGCATCAAAATGGAGAAATATGTCTCGAAAAGAAGGAAATGTTGATCGTAATGAGAAAATAAGCATCAAAATGAAGGAAATATGCATCGAAACGATGGAATTATTGATCATAACAAGCGAAGGAGCTTCAAAATGAAGAAAATATGCATCAAAACGAAGGAAATGTTTTATCATAACAAGCGAGCATCAAAATGAAGGAAATATGCCTCAAAACGAAGGAATTGTAGATCATAACAAGTCAAGGATCATCAAAATGAAGGAATATACATCGAAATGAAGGAAATGTTGATCGTAATGAAATAATAAGCAACAAAATGAAGGAAATATGCCTCGAAATGAAGGAAATGTTGATCATAACAACCGAATGAGCATCAAAATGACAGAAATATACATCGAAACGAAGGAAATATTGAACGTAACAAGCGAATGAGTGTCAAAATAAAGGAATATGCATCGAAACGAAGGAAATGTTGATCATAAGAAGCGAATGAGCTTCAAAATGAAGGAAATATGCATCGAAATGAAGGAATTGTTGATCATAACAAGCGAATGATCATCAAAATGAAGGAAATATGCATTGAAATGAAGGAAATGTTGATCATAACAAGCGAATGAGCTTCAAAATCAAGGAATATGCATCGAAATGAAGGCAATGTTGATCGTAACAAGCGAATGAGCATCAAAATAATGGAAATATACATCAAAATGAAGGAAATGTTGATCATAACAAGCGAATGAGCATCAAAATGTAGGAATATGCATCGAAACGATGGAAATATTGATCATAACAAGCAAACAAGCATCAAAATGAAGGAAATATGCATTGAAACAAAGGAAATGTTGATCATAACAAGCGAATGAGCATCAAAGTGGAGAAATATGTCTCGAAAAGAAGGAAATGTTGATCGTAATGAGAAAATAAGCATCAAAATGAAGGAAATATGCATCGAAACGATGGAATTGTTGATCATAACAAGCAAAGGAGCATCAAAATGAAGGAATATGTATCGAAACGAATGAAATGTTGATCGTAATGAGAGAATAAGCATCAAAATGAAGGAAATATGCATCGAAACGAAGGAAATGTTGATCATAACAAGCGAATGAGCATCAAAATGGAGAAATATGTTTCGAAAAGAAGGAAATGTTGATCGTAATGAGAAATTAAGCATCAAAATGAAGGAAATATGCATCGAAACGATGGAATTGCTGATCATAACAAGCGAAGGAGCATCAAAATGAAGGAATATGTATCGAAACGAAGGAAATGTTGATCGTAATAAGAGAATAAGCATCAAAATGAAGGAAATATGTATCGAAACGAAGGAATTATTGATCATAACAAGCGAATGAGCATCAAAATGAAGGAAATGTTGATCATAACAAGTGAATGAGCATCAAAATGAGGGAAATATGCATAGAAACGAAGGAAATGTTGATCGTAACAAGCGAATGATCATCAAAATGAAGGAATATGCATCGAAACGAAGGAAATATTGATCATAACAAGCGAATGAGCTTCAAAATGAAGAAAATATACATCAAAACGAAAGAATTGTTCATCATAACAAGCGAATAAGCATAAAAATGAAGAAAATATGCATCGAAAAGAAGGAAATGTTAATCATATCAAACGAATGAGCATCAAAATGTAGGAATATACATCGAAATGAAGGCAATGTTGATCGTAACAAGCGAATGAGCATCAAAATGAAGGAAATATACATCAAAACGAAGGAAATGTTGATCATACCAAGCGAACGAGCATCAAAATGAAGGAAATATGCATCGAAACGAAGGAAATGTTGATCATAACAAGCGAATGAGCTTCAAAATGAACAAAATATACATCGAAACGAAAGAATTGTTCATCATAACAAGCGAATAAGCATAAAAATAAAGGAAATATGCATCGAAAAGAAGGAAATATTAATCATATCAAACGAATGAGCATCAAAATGAAGGAATATGCATCGAAATGAATGCAATGTTGATCGTAACAAGTGAATGAGCATCAAAATAAAGGAAATATACATCGAAACAAAGGAAATGTTGATCATAACAAGCGAACGAGCATCAAATGAAGGAAATATGCATCGAAACGAAGGAAATGTTGATCATAACAAGAGAATGAGCATCCAAATCAAGAAATATGTCTCGAAAAGAAGGAAATGTTGATAGTAATGAGAAAATAAGCATCAAAATGAAGGAAATATGCATCGAAACGATGGAATTGTTGAACATAACAAGCGAAGGAGCATCAAAATAAAGGAGTATGTATCGACACGAAGGAAATATTGAACGTAATGAGAGAATAAGCATCAAAATGAAGGAAATATGCATCGAAACGAAGGAATTTTTGATCATAACAAGCGAAGGAGCATCAAAATGAAGGAAATATGCATCGAAACAAAGGAATTGTTGATCATAATAAGTCAAGGAGCATCAAAATGAAAGAATATACATCGAAATGAAGGAAATGTTGATCGTAAGGAATAAAACATCAAATTGAAGAAAATGTGCATCGAAACGCATAAAATGTTGATCATAATAAGCAAATGAGCATTAAAATGAAGGAATATGCAATGAAACGAAAGAAATGTTGACCATAACAATCGAGTGAGCATCAAAATGAAGGAAAATGCATCGAAATGAAGGAAATATGCATCGAAAAGAAGGAAATGTTAATCATATCAAACGAATGAGCTTGAAAATGAAGGAATATGCATCGAAATGAAGGCAATGTTGATCGAAACAAGCAAATGAGCATCAAAATGAAGGAAATATATATCGAAACGAAGGAAATATTGATCATAACAAGCGAATGAGCATCAAAATGAAGGAATATGCATTGAAACGATGGAAATGTTGATCATAACAAGCGAACGAGCATCAAAATGAAGGAAATATGCATCGAAACGAAGGAAATATTGATCATAACAAGCGAATGAGCATCAAAGTGAAGGAAATGTTGATCATAACAAGTGAATGAGCATCAAAATGAGGGAAATATGCATAGAAACGAAGGAAATGTTGATCGTAACAAGCGAATGATCATCAAAATGAAGGAATATGCATCGAAACGAAGGAAATATTGATCATAACAAGCGAATGAGCTTCAAAATGAAGAAAATATACATCAAAACGAAAGAATTGTTCATCATAACAAGCGAATAAGCATAAAAATGAAGAAAATATGCATCGAAAAGAAGGAAATGTTAATCATATCAAACGAATGAGCATCAAAATGTAGGAATATACATCGAAATGAAGGCAATGTTGATCGTAACAAGCGAATGAGCATCCAAATGAAGGAAATATACATCAAAACGAAGGAAATGTTGATCATACCAAGCGAACGAGCATCAAAATGAAGGAAATATGCATCGAAACGAAGGAAATGTTGATCATAACAAGCGAATGAGCTTCAAAATGAACAAAATATACATCGAAACGAAAGAATTGTTCATCATGACAAGCAAATAAGCATAAAAATGAAGGAAATATGCATCGAAAAGAAGGAAATATTAATCATATCAAACGAATGAGCATCAAAATGAAGGAATATGCATCGAAATGAATGCAATGTTGATCGTAACAAGTGAATGAGCATCAAAATAAAGGAAATATACGTCGAAACAAAGGAAATGTTGATCATAACAAGCGAACGAGTATCAAATGAAGGAAATATGCATCGAAACGAAGGAAATGTTGATCATAACAAGAGAATGAGCATCCAAATCAAGAAATATGTCTCGAAAAGAAGGAAATGTTGATAGTAATGAGAAAATAAGCATCAAAATGAAGGAAATATGCATCGAAACGATGGAATTGTTGAACATAACAAGCGAAGGAGCATCAAAATAAAGGAATATGTATCGACACGAAGGAAATATTGAACGTAATGAGAGAATAAGCATCAAAATGAAGGAAATATACATCGAAACGAAGGAATTTTTGATCATAACAAGCGAAGGAGCATCAAAATGAAGGAAATATGCATCGAAACAAAGGAATTGTTGATCATAATAAGTCAAGGAGCATCAAAATGAAAGAATATACATCGAAATGAAGGAAATGTTGATCATAAGGAATAATAAGCATCAAATTGAAGAAAATGTGCATCGAAACGCATAAAATGTTGATCATAATAAGCAAATGAGCATTAAAATGAAGGAATATGCAACGAAACGAAAGAAATGTTGACCATAACAATCGAGTGAGCATCAAAATGAAGGAAAATGCATCGAAATGAAGGAAATATGCATCGAAAAGAAGGAAATGTTAATCATATCAAACGAATGAGCATCAAAATGAAGGAATATGCATCGAAATGAAGGCAATGTTGATCGAAACAAGCAAATGAGCATCAAAATGAAGGAAATATATATCGAAACGAAGGAAATATTGATCATAACAAGCGAATGAGCATCAAAATGAAGGAATATGCATTGAAACGATGGAAATGTTGATCATAACAAGCGAACGAGCATCAAAATGAAGGAAATATGCATCGAAACGAAGGAAATGTTGATCATAACAAGCAAATGAGCATCAAAATGGAGAAATATATCTCGAAAAGAAGAAAATGTTGATCGTAATGAGAAAATAAGCATCAAAATGAAGGAAATATGCATCGAAACGATGGAATTGTTGATCATAACAAGCGAAGGAGCATCAAAATGAATGAATATGTATCGAAACGAAGGAAATGTTGATCGTAATGATAGAATAAGCATCAAAATGAAGGAAATATGCATCGAAACGAAGGAATTGTTGATCATAACAAGCGAAGGAGCATCAAAATGAATGAAATATGCATCGAAACGAAGGAATTATTGATCATAATAAGTCAAGGAGCATCAAAATGAAGGAATATACGTCGAAATGAAGGAAATGTTGATCGTAATGAAATAATAAGCATCAAAATGAAGAAAATATGCATCAAAACGAAGAAAATATTGATCATAATAAGCAAATGAGCATCAAAATGAAGGAATATACAACGAAACGAAGAAAATGTTGACCATAACGATCGAGTGAGCATCAAAATGAAGGAAAATGCATCGAAATGAAGGAAATGTTGATCGTAATGAGAGAATAAGCATCAAACTGAAGGAAATACGTATCAAAACAAAGAAAATGTTGATCATAACAAGCAAATGAGCATCAAAATGAAGGATTATGCATCGAAACGAAGGAAATGTTAATCATAACAAGCGAGTGATCATGAAAATGAATGAAATATGCATCAAAAAGAAGGAAATGTTGATCGTAATGAGAGAATGAGCATCAAAATAAAGGAAATATGCATCGAAATGAAGAAATTGTTGATCATAACAAGCGAATGAGCTTCAAAATGAAGGAAATATGCATCGAAACGAAGGAAATGTTGATCATAAAAAGCGAGTATCAAAATGAAGAAAATATGCCTCGAACGAAGGAATTGTAGATCATAACAAGTCAAGGATCATCAAAATGAAGGAATATACATCGAAATGAAGGAAATGTTGATCGTAATGAAATAATAAGCATCAAAATGAAGGATATATGCCTCGAAACGAAGGAAATGTTGATCATAACAACCGAATGAGCATCAAAATGATGGAAATATGCATCGAAACGAAGGAAATGTTGATTGTAACAAGCGAATGAGTGTCAAAATGAAGGAATATGCATCGAAACGAAGGAAATGTTGATCATAACAAGCGAATGAGCTTCAAAATGAAGGAAATATGCATCGAAATGAAGGAATTGTTGATCATAACAAGCGAATGAGCATCAAAATGAAGGAAATATGCATCGAAATGAAGGAAATGTTGATCATAACAAGCGAATGAGCTTCAAAATGAAGGAATATGCATCTAAATGAAGGCAATATGCCTCGAAATGAAGGAAATGTTGATCATAACAACCGGATGAGCATCAAAATGATGGAAATATGCATCGAAACGAAGGAAATATTGATCGTAACAAGCGAATGAGTGTCAAAATGATGAATATGCCTCGAAATGAAGGAAATGTTGATCGTAAGTAATAATAAGCATCAAATTGAAGAAAATGTAAATCGAAACGCATAAAATGTTGATCATAATAAGCAAATGAGCATTAAAATGAAGGAATATGCAACGAAACGAAAGAAATGTTGACCATAACAATCGAGTGAGCATCAAAATGAAGGAAAATGCATCGAAATGAAGGAAATATGCATCGAAAAGAAGGAAATGTTAATCATATCAAACGAATGAGCATCAAAATGAAGGAATATGCATCGAAATGAAGGCAATGTTGATCGAAACAAGCAAATGAGCATCAAAATGAAGGAAATATATATCGAAACGAAGGAAATATTGATCATAACAAGCGAATGAGCATCAAAATGAAGGAATATGCATTGAAACGATGGAAATGTTGATCATAACAAGCGAACGAGCATCAAAATGAAGGAAATATGCATCGAAACGAAGGAAATGTTGATCATAACAAGCGAATGAGCATCAAAATGAAGGAAATGTTGATCATAACAAGTGAATGAGCATCAAAATGAGGGAAATATGCATAGAAACGAAGGAAATGTTGATCGTAACAAGCGAATGATCATCAAAATGAAGGAATATGCATCGAAACGAAGGAAATATTGATCATAACAAGCGAATGAGCTTCAAAATGAAGAAAATATACATCAAAACGAAAGAATTGTTCATCATAACAAGCGAATAAGCATAAAAATGAAGAAAATATGCATCGAAAAGAAGGAAATGTTAATCATATCAAACGAATGAGCATCAAAATGTAGGAATATACATCGAAATGAAGGCAATGTTGATCGTAACAAGCGAATGAGCATCAAAATGAAGGAAATATACATCAAAACGAAGGAAATGTTGATCATACCAAGCGAACGAGCATCAAAATGAAGGAAATATGCATCGAAACGAAGGAAATGTTGATCATAACAAGCGAATGAGCTTCAAAATGAACAAAATATACATCGAAACGAAAGAATTGTTCTCATGACAAGCGAATAAGCATAAAAATGAAGGAAATATGCATCGAAAAGAAGAAAATATTAATCATATCAAACGAATGAGCATCAAAATGAAGGAATATGCATCGAAATGAATGCAATGTTGATCGTAACAAGTGAATGAGCATCAAAATAAAGGAAATATACATCGAAACAAAGGAAATGTTGATCATAACAAGCGAACGAGCATCAAATGAAGGAAATATGCATCGAAACGAAGGAAATGTTGATCATAACAAGAGAATGAGCATCCAAATCAAGAAATATGTCTCGAAAAGAAGGAAATGTTGATAGTAATGAGAAAATAAGCATTAAAATGAAGGAAATATGCATCGAAACGATGGAATTGTTGAACATAACAAGCGAAGGAGCATCAAAATAAAGGAATATGTATCGACACGAAGGAAATATTGAACGTAATGAGAGAATAAGCATCAAAATGAAGGAAATATGCATCGAAACGAAGGAATTTTTGATCATAACAAGCGAAGGAGCATCAAAATGAAGGAAATATGCATCGAAACAAAGGAATTGTTGATCATAATAAGTCAAGGAGCATCAAAATGAAAGAATATACATCGAAATGAAGGAAATGTTGATCGTAAGGAATAATAAGCATCAAATTGAAGAAAATGTGCATCGAAACGCATAAAATGTTGATCATAATAAGCAAATGAGCATTAAAATGAAGGAATATGCAACGAAACGAAAGAAATGTTGACCATAACAATCGAGTGAGCATCAAAATGAAGGAAAATGCATCGAAATGAAGGAAATATGCATCGAAAAGAAGGAAATGTTAATCATATCAAACGAATGAGCATCAAAATGATGGAATATGCATCGAAATGAAGGCAATGTTGATCGAAACAAGCAAATGAGCATCAAAATGAAGGAAATATATATCGAAACGAAGGAAATATTGTTCATAACAAGCGAATGAGCATCAAAATGAAGGAATATGCATTGAAACGATGGAAATGTTGATCATAACAAGCGAACGAGCATCAAAATGAAGGAAATATGCATCAAAACGAAAGAAATGTTGATCATAACAAGCGAATGAGCATCAAAATGGAGAAATATATCTCGAAAAGAAGAAAATGTTGATCGTAATGAGAAAATAAGCATCAAAATGAAGGAAATATGCATCGAAACGATGGAATTGTTGATCATAACAAGCGAAGGAGCATCAAAATGAATGAATATGTATCGAAACGAAGGAAATGTTGATCGTAATGATAGAATAAGCATCAAAATGAAGGAAATATGCATCGAAACGAAGGAATTGTTGATCATAACAAGCGAAGGAGTATCAAAATGAATGAAATATGCATCGAAACGAAGGAATTATTGATCATAATAAGTCAAGGAGCATCAAAATGAAGGAATATACGTCGAAATGAAGGAAATGTTGATCGTAATGAAATAATAAGCATCAAAATGAAGAAAATATGCATCAAAACGAAGAAAATATTGATCATAATAAGCAAATGAGCATCAAAATGAAGGAATATACAACGAAACGAAGAAAATGTTGACCATAACGATCGAGTGAGCATCAAAATGAAGGAAAATGCATCTAAATGAAGGAAATGTTGATCGTAATGAGAGAATAAGCATCAAACTGAAGGAAATACGTATCAAAACAAAGAAAATGTTGATCATAATAAGCAAATGAGCATCAAAATGAAGGATTATGCATCGAAACGAAGGAAATGTTAATCATAACAAGCGAGTGATCATGAAAATGAATGAAATATGCATCAAAAAGAAGGAAATGTTGATCGTAATGAGAGAATGAGCATCAAAATAAAGGAAATATGCATCGAAATGAAGAAATTGTTGCTCATAACAAGCGAATGAGCTTCAAAATAAAGGAAATATGCATCGAAACGAAGGAAATGTTGATCATAAAAAGCGAGTATCAAAATGAAGAAAATATGCCTCGAACGAAGGAATTGTAGATCATAACAAGTCAAGGATCATCAAAATGAAGGAATATACATCGAAATGAAGGAAATGTTGATCGTAATGAAATAATAAGCATCAAAATGAAGGATATATGCCTCGAAACGAAGGAAATGTTGATCATAACAACCGAATGAGCATCAAAATGATGGAAATATGCATCGAAACGAAGGAAATGTTGATTGTAACAAGCGAATGAGTGTCAAAATGAAGGAATATGCATCGAAACGAAGGAAATGTTGATCATAACAAGCGAATGAGCTTCAAAATGAAGGAAATATGCATCGAAATGAAGGAATTGTTGATCATAACAAGCGAATGAGCTTCAAAATGAAGGAATATGCATCTAAATGAAGGCAATATGCCTCGAAATGAAGGAAATGTTGATCATAACAACCGAATGAGCATCAAAATGATGGAAATATGCATCGAAACGAAGGAAATGTTGATCGTAACAAGCGAATGAGTGTCAAAATGATGAATATGCATCGAAACGAAGGAAATGTTGATCATAAGAAGCGAATGAGCTTCAAAATGAAGGAAATATGCATCGAAATGAAGGAATTGTTGATCATAACAAGCGAATGAGCATCAAAATGAAGGAAATATGCATCAAAATGAAGGAAATATTGATCATAACAAGCGAATGAACTTCAAAATCAAGGAATATGCATCGAAATGAAGGCAATGTTGATCGTAACAAGCGAATGAGCATCAAAATAAAGGAAATATACATCAAAACGAAGGAAATGTTGATAATAACAAGCGAATGAGCATCTAAATGAAGGAATATGCATTGAAATGATGGAAATGTTGATCATAACAAGCGAACGAGCATCAAAATGAAGGAAATATACATCGAAACGAAGGAAATGTTGATCATAAAAAGCGAATGAGCATCAAAATGGAGCAATATGTTTCAAAAAGAAGGAAATGTTGATCGTAATGAGAAAATAAGCATTAAAATGAAGGAAATATACATCAAAACGATGGAATTGTTGATCATAACAGGCGAAGGAGCATCAAAATGAAGGAATATGTATCGAAATGATGGAAATGTTGATCATAACAAGCGAACGAGCATCAAAATGAAGGAAATATGCATCGAAACGATGGAATTGTTGATCATAACAAGCGAAGGAGCATCAAAATGAAGGAATATGTATCGAAACGAAGGAAATGTTGATCGTAATGAGAGAATAAGCATCAAAATAAAGGAAATACGCATCGAAACGAAGGAATTGTTGATCATAACAAGTGAATGAGCCTCAAAATGAGGGAAATATGCATAGAAACGAAAGAAATATTGATCGTAACAAGCGAATGAGCATCAAAATGAAGGAATATGCATCGAAACGAAGGAAATGTTGATCATAACAAGCGAATGAGCTTCAAAATGAGGAAAATATACATCGAAACGAAAGAATTGTTCATCATAACAAGCGAATAAGCATAAAAATGAAGGAAATATGCATCGAAAAGAAGGAAATGTTAATCATATCAAACGAATGAGCATCAAAATGTAGGAATATGCATCGAAATGAAGGCAATGTTGATCGTAACAAGCGAATGAGCATCAAAATAAAGGAAATATACATCAAAACAAAGGAAATGTTGATCATAACAAGCGAACGAGCATCAAAATGAAGGAAATATGCATCGAAACGAAGGAAATGTTGATCATAACAAGCGAATGAGCTTCAAAATGAAGAAAATATAAATCGAAACGAAAGAATTGTTCATCATAACAAGCGAATAAGCATAAAAATGAAGGAAATATGCATCGAAAAGAAGGAAATATTAATTATATCAAACGAATGAGCATCAAAATGAAGGAATATGCATCGAAATGAATGCAATGTTGATCGTAACAGGTGAATGAGCATCAAAATAAAGTAAATATACATCGAAACAAAGGAAATGTTGATCATAACAAGCGAACGAGCATCAAACGAAGGAAATATGCATCGAAACGAAGGAAATGTTGATCATAACAAGAGAATGAGCATCCAAATCAAGAAATATGTCTCGAAAAGAAGGAAATGTTGATAGTAATGAGAAAATAAGCATCAAAATGAAGGAAATATGCATCGAAACGATGGAATTGTTGAACATAACAAGCGAAGGAGCATCAATATAAAGGAATATGTATCGACACGAAGGAAATGTTGATCGTAATAAGAGAATAAGCATCAAAATGAAGGAAATATGCATCGAAACAAAGGAATTTTTGATCATAACAAGCGAAGGAGCATCAAAATGAAGGAAATATGCATCGAAATAAAGGAATTGTTGATCATAATAAGTCAAGGAGCATCAAAATGAAAGAATATACATCGAAATGAAGGAAATGTTGATCGTAAGGAATAATAAGCATCAAAATGAAGAAAATATGCATCGAAACATAGAAAATGTTGATCATAATAAGCAAATGAGCATCAAAATTAAGGAATATACAACGAAACGAAGAAAATGTTGACCATAACAATCGAGTGAGCATCAAAATGAAGGAAAATGCATCGAAATGAAGGAAATGTTGACCGTAATGAGAGAATAAGCATCAAACTGAAGGAAATACGTATCGAAACAAAGAAAATGTTTATCATAATAAGCAAATGAGCATCAAAATGAAGGATTACGCTCGAAACGAAAGAAATGTTGACCATAACAATCGAGTGAGCATCAAAATGAAGGAAAATGCATCGAAATGAAGGAAATGTTGATTGTAATAAGAGAATAAGCATCAAACTGAAGGAAATACGTATCGAAACAAAGAAAATGTTGACCATAATAAGCGAATGAGCATCAAAATGAAGGATTATGCATCGAAACGAAGGAAATGTTAATCATAACAAGCGAGTGATCATCAAAATGAATGAAATATGCATCAAAAAGAAGGAAATGTTGATCGTAATGAGAGAATGAGCATCAAAATAAAGGAAATATGCATAGAAATGAAGAAATTGTTGATCATAACAAGCGAATGAGCTTCAAAATGAAGGAAATATGCATCGAAAAGAAGGAAATGTTAATCATAACAAGCGAATGAGCATCAAAATGAAGAAAATATACATCGAAACGAAAAAATTATTCATCATAACAAGCGAATAAGCATAAAAATGACGGAAAAATGCATTTAAATGAAGAAAATATTGATCATAACAAACGAATGAGCTTCAAAATGAAGGAATATGCATCGAAATAAAGGCAATGTTGATCGTAACAAGCGAATGAGCATCAAAATAAAGGAAATATACATCAAAACGAAGGAAATGTTGATCATAACAAGCGAATGAGCATCAAAATGAAGGAATATGCATCGAAATGATGGAAATGTTGATCATAACAAGCGAACGAGCATCAAAATGAAGGAAATATGCATCGAAACGAAGGAAATGTTGATCATAACAAGCGAATGATCATCAAAATGGAGAAATATGTTTCGAAAAGAAGGAAATGTTGATCGTAATGAGAAAATAAGCATTAAAATGAAGGAAATATACATCAAAACGATGGAATTGTTGATCATAACAGGCGAAGGAGCATCAAAATGAAGGAATATGTATCGAAATGATGGAAATGTTGATCATAACAAGCGAACGAGCATCAAAATGAAGGAAATATGCATCGAAACGAAGGAAATGTTGATCATAACAAGCGAATGATCATCAAAATGGAGAAATATGTTTCGAAAAGAAGGAAATGTTGATCGTAATGAGAAAATAAGCATTAAAATGAAGGAAATATACATCAAAACGATGGAATTGTTGATCATAACAGGCGAAGGAGCATCAAAATGAAGGAATATGTATCGAAACGAAGGAAATATTTATCGTAATGAGAGAATAAACATTAAAATGAAGGAAATATGCATCGAAACGAAGGAATTGTTGATCATAACAAGCGAAGGAGCACAAAAATGAAGGAAATATTGATCATAACAAGTGAATGAGCATCAAAATGAGGGAAATATGCATAGAAATGAAGGAAATGCTGATCGTAACAAGCGAATGAGCATCAAAATGAAGGAATATGCATCGAAACGAAGGAAATATTGATCATAACAAGCGAATGAGCTTCAAAATGAAGAAAATATACGTCGAAACGAAAGAATTGTTTATCATAACAAGCGAATAAGCATAAAAATGAAAGAAATATGCATCGAAAAGAAGGAAATGTTAATCATATCAAACGAATGAGCATCAAAATAAAGGAATATGCATCGAAATGAAGGCAATGTTGATCGTAACAAGCGAATGAGCATCAAAATAAAGGAAATATACATCAAACGAAAGAAATGTTGATCATAACAAGCTAACGAACATCAAAATGAAGGAAATATGCATCGAAACGAAGGAAATGTTGATCATAACAAGCGAGTGAGCGTCAAAATGATGGAAATATGCATTAAAACGAAGGAATATTGACCGTAACAAGCAAATGAGTGTCAAAATGAAGGAATATGCATCAAAATGATGGAAATGTTGATCATAACAAGCGAACGAGCATCAAAATGAAGGAAATATGCATCGAAATGAAGGAAATGGTGATCATATCAAGCGAATGATCATCAAAATGGAGAAATATATTTCGAAAAGAAGGAAATGTTGATCGTAATAAGAAAATAAACATCAAAATGAAGGAAATATACATAAAATCGATGAAATTGTTGATCATAACAAACGAAGGAGCATTAAAATGAAGGAATATGTATCGAAACAAAGGAAATGTTGATCGTAATAAGAGAATAAGCATTAAAATGAAGGAAATATGTATCGGAACGAAGGAATTGTTGATCATAACAAGCGAAGGAGCATAAAAATGAAGGAAATATTGATCATAACAAGTGAATGAGCATCAAAATGAGGGAAATATACATAGAAACGAAGGAAATGTTGATCGTAACAATCGAATGAGCATCAAAATGAAGGAATATGCATCGAAACGAAGGAAATGTTGATCATAACAAGCTAATGAGCTTCAAAATGAAGAAAATATATGTCGAAACAAAAGAACTGTTCATCATAACAAGCGAATAAGCATAAAAATGAAGGAAATATACATCGAAAAGAAGGAAATGTTAATCATATCAAACGAATGAGCATCAAAATGAAGGAATATGCATCGAAATGAAGGCAATGTTGATCGTAACAAGCGAATGAGCATCAAAATGAAGGAAATATACATCAAACGAAGGAAATGTTGATCATAACAAGCGAACGAGCATCAAAATGAAGGAAATATGGATCGAAACGAAGGAAATGTTGATCATAACAAGCGAGTGAGCATCAAAATGATGGAAATATGCATCAAAACGAAGGAATATTGATCGTAACAAGCGAATGAGTGTCAAAATGAAGGAATATACATCGAAATGAAAGAAATGTTGATCATAACAAGCGAATGAGCTTTAAAATGAAGGAAATATGCATCGAAATGAAGGAATTGTTGATCATAACAAGCGAATGAGCATCAAAATGAAGGAAATATGCATCGAAATGAAGGCAATGTTGATCGTAACAAGCGAATGAGCTTCAAAATGAAGGAATATGCATCGAAATGAAGGCAATGTTGATCGTAACAAGCGAATGAGCTTCAAAATGAAGGAATATGCATCGAAATGAAGGCAATGTTGATCGTAACAAGTGAATGAACATCAAAATGAAGGAAATATACATCAAAACGAAGGAAATGTTGATCATAACAAGCGAATGAGCATCAAAATGAAGGAATATGCATCAAAATGATGGAAATGTTAATCATAACAAGCGAACGAGCATCAAAATGAAGGAAATATGCATCGAAAAGAAGGAAATGTTGATCATAACAAGCGAGTGAGCATCAAAATGATGGAAATATGCATCAAAACGAAGGAATATTGATCTTAACAAGCGAATGAGTGTCAAAATGATGGAATATACATCGAAATGAAAGAAATGTTGATCATAACAAGCGAATGAGCTTTAAAATGAAGGAAATATGCATCGAAATGAAGGAATTGTTGATCATAACAAGCGAATGAGCATCAAAATGAAGGAAATATGCATCGAAATGAAGGCAATGTTGATCGTAACAAGAGAATGAGCTTCAAAATGAAGGAATATGCATCGAAATGAAGGCAATGTTGATCGTAACAAGCGAATGAGCTTCAAAATGAAGGAATATGCATGGAAATGAAGGTAATGTTGATCGTAACAAGTGAATGAACATCAAAATGAAGGAAATATACATCAAAACGAAGGAAATGTTGATCATAACAAGCGAATGAGCATCAAAATAAAGGAATATGCATCAAAATGATGGAAATGTTGATCATAACAAGCGAACGAGCATCAAAATGAAGGAAATATGCATCGAAATGAAGGATATGTTGATCATATCAAGCGAATGATCATCAAAATGGAGAAATATGTTTCGAAAAGAAGGAAATGTTGATCGTAATGAGAAAATAAACATCAAAATGAAGGAAATATACATAAAATCGATGAAATTGTTGATCATAACAAGCGAAGGAGCATCAAAATGAAGGAATATGTATCGAAACAAAGGAAATGTTGATCGTAATAAGAGAATAAGCATTAAAATGAAGGAAATATGCATCGAAACGAAGGAATTGTTGATCATAACAAGCGAAGGAGCATAAAAATGAAGGAAATATTGATCATAACAAGTGAATGAGCATCAAAACGAGGGAAATATACATAGAAACGAAGGAAATGTTGATCGTAACAAGCGAATGAGCATCAAAATGAAGGAATATGTATCGAAACGAAGGAAATGTTGATCATAACAAGCTAATGAGCTTCAAAATGAAGAAAATATACGTCGAAACAAAAGAACTGTTCATCATAACAAGCGAATAAGCATAAAAATGAAGGAAATATACATCGAAAAGAAGGAAATATTAATCATATCAAACGAATGAGCATCAAAATGAAGGAATATGCATCGAAATGAAGGCAATGTTGATCGTAACAAGCGAATGAGCATCAAAATGAAGGAAATATACATCGAAACAAAGGAAATGTTGATCATAACAAGCGAACGAGCATCAAAATGAGGGAAATATGCATCGAAACGAAAGAAATATTGATCATAACAAGCGAATGAGCTTCAAAATGAAGAAAATATAAGTCGAAACGAAAGAATTGTTTATCATAACAAGCGAATAAGCATAAAAATGAAAGAAATATCATCGAAAAGAAGGAAATGTTAATCATATCCAATGAATGAGCATCAAAATGAAGGAATATGCATCGAAATGAAGGCAATGTTGATCGTAACAAGCGAATGAGCATCAAAATGAAGGAAATATACATCAAACGAAGGAAATGTTGATCATAACAAGCGAACCAGCATCAAAATGAAGGAAATATGCATCGAAACGAAGGAAATGTTGATCATAACAAGCGAGTGAGCATCAAAATGATGGAAATATGCATCAAAATGAAGGAATATTGATCGTAACAAGCGAATGAGTGTCAAAATGAAGGAATATACATCGAAATGAAAGAAATGTTAATCATAACAAGCGAATGAGCTTTAAAATGAAGGAAATATGCATCGAAATGAAGGAATTGTTGATCATAACAAGCGAATGAGCATCAAAATGAAGGAAATATGCATCGAAATGAAGGCAATGTTGATCGTAACAAGCGAATGAGCTTCAAAATGAAGGAATATGCATCGAAATGAAGGCAATGTTGATCGTAACAAGCGAATGAGCTTCAAAATGAAGGAATATGCATCGAAATGAAGGTAATGTTGATCGTAACAAGCGAATGAGCTTCAAAATGAAGGAATATGCATCGAAATGAAGGCAATGTTGATCGTAACAAGTGAATGAACATCAAAATGAAGGAAATATACATCAAAACGAAGGAAATGTTGATCATAACAAGCGAATGAGCATCAAAATGAAGGAATATGCATCAAAATGATGGAAATGTTGATCATAACAAGCGAACGAGCATCAAAATGACGGAAATATGCATCGAAATGAAGGAAATGTTGATCATATCAAGTGAATGATCATCAAAATGGAGAAATATTTTCGAAAAGAAGGAAATGTTGATCGTAATGAGAAAATAAACATCAAAATGAAGGAAATATACATAAAATCGATGAAATTGTTGATCATAACAAGCGAAGGAGCATCAAAATGAAGGAATATGTATCGAAACAATGGAAATGTTGATCGTAATGAGAAAATAAGCATCAAAATGAAGGAAATATGCATCGAAACGATGGAATTGTTGATCATAACAAGCGAAGGAGCATCAAAATGAATGAATATGTATCGAAACGTAGGAAATGTTGATCGTAATGATAGAATAAGCATCAAAATGAAGGAAATATGCATCGAAACGAAGGAATTGTTGATCATAACAAGCGAAGGAGCATCAAAATGAATGAAATATGCATCGAAACGAAGGAATTATTGATCATAATAAGTCAAGGAGCATCAAAATGAAGGAATATACGTCGAAATGAAGGAAATGTTGATCGTAATGAAATAATAAGCATCAAAATGAAGAAAATATGCATCAAAACGAAGAAAATATTGATCATAATAAGCAAATGAGCATCAAAATGAAGGAATATACAACGAAACGAAGAAAATGTTGACCATAACGATCGAGTGAGCATCAAAATGAAGGAAAATGCATCGAAATGAAGGAAATGTTGATCGTAATGAGAGAATAAGCATCAAACTGAAGGAAATACGTATCAAAACAAAGAAAATGTTGATCATAATAAGCAAACGAGCATCAAAATGAAGGATTATGCATCGAAACGAAGGAAATGTTAATCATAACAAGCGAGTGATCATGAAAATGAATGAAATATGCATCAAAAAGAAGGAAATGTTGATCGTAATGAGAGAATGAGCATCAAAATAAAGGAAATATGCATCGAAATGAAGAAATTGTTGATCATAACAAGCGAATGAGCTTCAAAATGAAGGAAATATGCATCGAAACGAAGGAAATGTTGATCATAAAAAGCGAGTATCAAAATGATGAAAATATGCCTCGAACGAAGGAATTGTAGATCATAACAAGTCAAGGATCATCAAAATGAAGGAATATACATCGAAATGAAGGAAATGTTGATCGTAATGAAATAATAAGCATCAAAATGAAGGATATATGCCTCGAAACGAAGGAAATGTTGATCATAACAACCGAATGAGCATCAAAATGATGGAAATATGCATCGAAACGAAGGAAATGTTGATTGTAACAAGCGAATGAGCTTCAAAATGAAGGAAATATGCATCGAAATGAAGGAATTGTTGATCATAACAAGCGAATGAGCATCAAAATGAAGGAAATGTTGATCATAACAAGCGAATGAGCTTCAAAATGAAGGAATATGTATCTAAATGAAGGCAATATGCCTCGAAATGAAGGAAATGTTGATTATAACAACCGAATGAGCATCAAAATGATGGAAATATGCATCGAAACGAAGGAAATGTTGATCGTAACAAGCGAATGAGTGTCAAAATGATGAATATGCATCGAAACGAAGGAAATGTTGATCATAAGAAGCGAATGAGCTTCAAAATGAAGGAAATATGCATCGAAATGAAGGAATTGTTGATCATAACAAGCGAATGAGCATCAAAATGAAGGAAATATGCATCAAAATGAAGGAAATATTGATCATAACAAGCGAATGAACTTCAAAATCAAGGAATATGCATCGAAATGAAGGCAATGTTGATCGTAACAAGCGAATGAGCATCAAAATAAAGGAAATATACATCAAAACGAAGGAAATGTTGATAATAACAAGCGAATGAGCATCTAAATGAAGGAATATGCATTGAAATGATGGAAATGTTGATCATAACAAGCGAACGAGCATCAAAATGAAGGAAATATACATCGAAACGAAGGAAATGTTGATCTTAAAAAGCGAATGAGCATCAAAATGGAGCAATATGTTTCAAAAAGAAGGAAATGTTGATCGTAATGAGAAAATAAGCATCAAAATGAAGGAAATATGCATCGAAACGATGGAATTGTTGATCATAACAAGCGAAGGAGCATCAAAATGAAGGAATATGTATCGAAACGAAGGAAATGTTGATCGTAATGAGAGAATAAGCATCAAAATAAAGGAAATACGCATCGAAACGAAGGAATTGTTGATCATAACAAGTGAATGAGCCTCAAAATGAGGGAAATATGCATAGAAACGAAGGAAATATTGATCGTAACAAGCGAATGAGCATCAAAATGAAGGAATATGCATCGAAACGAAGGAAATGTTGATCATAACAAGCGAATGAGCTTCAAAATGAAGAAAATATACATCGAAACGAAAGAATTGTTCATCATAACAAGCGAATAAGCATAAAAATGAAGGAAATATGCATCGAAAAGAAGGAAATGTTAATCATATCAAACGAATGAGCATCAAAATGTAGGAATATGCATCGAAATGAAGGCAATGTTGATCGTAACAAGCGAATGAGCATCAAAATAAAGGAAATATACATCAAAACAAAGGAAATGTTGATCATAACAAGCGAACGAGCATCAAAATGAAGGAAATATGCATCGAAACGAAGGAAATGTTGATCATAACAAGCGAATGAGCTTCAAAATGAAGAAAATATAAATCGAAACGAAAGAATTGTTCATCATAACAAGCGAATAAGCATAAAAATGAAGGAAATATGCATCGAAAAGAAGGAAATGTTAATCATATCAAACGAATGAGCATCAAAATGTAGGAATATGCATCGAAATGAAGGCAATGTTGATCGTAACAAGCGAATGAGCATCAAAATAAAGGAAATATACATCAAAACAAAGGAAATGTTGATCATAACAAGCGAACGAGCATCAAAATGAAGGAAATATGCATCGAAACGAAGGAAATGTTGATCATAACAAGCGAATGAGCTTCAAAATGAAGAAAATATAAATCGAAACGAAAGAATTGTTCATCATAACAAGCGAATAAGCATAAAAATGAAGGAAATATGCATCGAAAAGAAGGAAATATTAATTATATCAAACGAATGAGCATCAAAATGAAGGAATATGCATCGAAATGAATGCAATGTTGATCGTAACAGGTGAATGAGCATCAAAATAAAGTAAATATACATCGAAACAAAGGAAATGTTGATCATAACAAGCGAACGAGCATCAAACGAAGGAAATATGCATCGAAACGAAGGAAATGTTGATCATAACAAGAGAATGAGCATCCAAATCAAGAAATATGTCTCGAAAAGAAGGAAATGTTGATAGTAATGAGAAAATAAGCATCAAAATGAAGGAAATATGCATCGAAACGATGGAATTGTTGAACATAACAAGCGAAGGAGCATCAATATAAAGGAATATGTATCGACACGAAGGAAATGTTGATCGTAATAAGAGAATAAGCATCAAAATGAAGGAAATATGCATCGAAACAAAGGAATTTTTGATCATAACAAGCGAAGGAGCATCAAAATGAAGGAAATATGCATCGAAATAAAGGAATTGTTGATCATAATAAGTCAAGGAGCATCAAAATGAAAGAATATACATCGAAATGAAGGAAATGTTGATCGTAAGGAATAATAAGCATCAAAATGAAGAAAATATGCATCGAAACATAGAAAATGTTGATCATAATAAGCAAATGAGCATCAAAATGAAGGAATATGCAACGAAACGAAAGAAATGTTGACCATAACAATCGAGTGAGCATCAAAATGAAGGAAAATGCATCGAAATGAAGGAAATGTTGATTGTAATAAGAGAATAAGCATCAAACTGAAGGAAATACGTATCGAAACAAAGAAAATGTTGACCATAATAAGCGAATGAGCATCAAAATGAAGGATTATGCATCGAAACGAAGGAAATGTTAATCATAACAAGCGAGTGATCATCAAAATGAATGAAATATGCATCGAAAAGAAGGAAATGTTGATCGTAATGAGGGAATGAGAATCAAAATAAAGGAAATAAGCATCGAAATGAAGAAATTATTGATCAAAACAAGCGAATGAGCTTCAAAATGAAGGAAATATGCATCGAAAAGAAGGAAATGTTAATCATAACAAGCGAATGAGCATCAAAATGAAGAAAATATACATCGAAACGAAAAAATTATTCATCATAACAAGCGAATAAGCATAAAAATGACGGAAATATGCATCGAAATGAAGAAAATATTGATCATAACAAACGAATGAGCTTCAAAATGAAGGAATATGCATCGAAATAAAGGCAATGTTGATCGTAACAAGCGAATGAGCATCAAAATAAAGGAAATATACATCAAAACGAAGGAAATGTTGATCATAACAAGCGAATGAGCATCAAAATGAAGGAATATGCATCGAAATGATGGAAATGTTGATCATAACAAGCGAACGAGCATCAAAATGAAGGAAATATGCATCGAAACGAAGGAAATGTTGATCATAACAAGCGAATGATCATCAAAATGGAGAAATATGTTTCGAAAAGAAGGAAATGTTGATCGTAATGAGAAAATAAGCATTAAAATGAAGGAAATATACATCAAAACGATGGAATTGTTGATCATAACAGGCGAAGGAGCATCAAAATGAAGGAATATGTATCGAAACGAAGGAAATATTTATCGTAATGAGAGAATAAACATTAAAATGAAGGAAATATGCATCGAAACGAAGGAATTGTTGATCATAACAAGCGAAGGAGCACAAAAATGAAGGAAATATTGATCATAACAAGTGAATGAGCATCAAAATGAGGGAAATATGCATAGAAATGAAGGAAATGCTGATCGTAACAAGCGAATGAGCATCAAAATGAAGGAATATGCATCGAAACGAAGGAAATATTGATCATAACAAGCGAATGAGCTTCAAAATGAAGAAAATATACGTCGAAACGAAAGAATTGTTTATCATAACAAGCGAATAAGCATAAAAATGAAAGAAATATGCATCGAAAAGAAGGAAATGTTAATCATATCAAACGAATGAGCATCAAAATAAAGGAATATGCATCGAAATGAAGGCAATGTTGATCGTAACAAGCGAATGAGCATCAAAATAAAGGAAATATACATCAAACGAAAGAAATGTTGATCATAACAAGCTAACGAGCATAAAAATGAAGGAAATATGCATCGAAACGAAGGAAATGTTGATCATAACAAGCGAGTGAGCGTCAAAATGATGGAAATATGCATTAAAACGATGGAATATTGACCGTAACAAGCAAATGAGTGTCAAAATGAAGGAATATGCATCAAAATGATGGAAATGTTGATCATAACAAGCGAACGAGCATCAAAATGAAGGAAATATGCATCGAAACGAAGGAAATGTTGATCATAACAAGCGAGTGAGCATCAAAATGATGGAAATATGCATCAAAATGAAGGCAATGTTGATCGTAACAAGTGAATGAGTGTCAAAATGAAGGAATATACATCGAAATGAAAGAAATGTTGATCATAACAAGCGAATGAGCTTTAAAATGAAGGAAATATGCATCGAAATGAAGGAATTGTTGATCATAACAAGCGAATGAGCATCAAAATGAAGGAAATATGCATCGAAATGAAGGCAATGTTGATCGTAACAAGCGAATGAGCTTCAAAATGAAGGAATATGCATCGAAATGAAGGCAATGTTGATCGTAACAAGCGAATGAGCTTCAAAATGAAGGAATATGCATCGAAATGAAGGCAATGTTGATCGTAACAAGTGAATGAACATCAAAATGAAGGGAATATACATAAAAACGAAGGAAATGTTGATCATAACAAGCGAATGAGCATCAAAATGAAGGAATATGCATCAAAATGATGGAAATGTTGATCATAACAAGCGAACGAGCATCAAAATGAAGGAAATATGCATCGAAATGAAGGAAATGTTGATCATATCAAGCGAATGATCATCAAAATGGAGAAATATATTTCGAAAAGAAGGAAATGTTGATCGTAATAAGAAAATAAACATCAAAATGAAGGAAATATACATAAAATCGATGAAATTGTTGATCATAACAAGCGAAGGAGCATTAAAATGAAGGAATATGTATCGAAACAAAGGAAATGTTGATCGTAATAAGAGAATAAGCATTAAAATGAAGGAAATATGTATCGGAACGAAGGAATTGTTGATCATAACAAGCGAAGGAGCATAAAAATGAAGAAAATATTGATCATAACAAGTGAATGAGCATCAAAATGAGGGAAATATACATAGAAACGAAGGAAATGTTGATCGTAACAATCGAATGAGCATCAAAATGAAGGAATATGCATCGAAACGAAGGAAATGTTGATCATAACAAGCTAATGAGCTTCAAAATGAAGAAAATATATGTCGAAACAAAAGAACTGTTCATCATAACAAGCGAATAAGCATAAAAATGAAGGAAATATACATCGAAAAGAAGGAAATGTTAATCATATCAAACGAATGAGCATCAAAATGAAGGAATATGCATCGAAATGAAGGCAATGTTGATCGTAACAAGCGAATGAGCATCAAAATGAAGGAAATATACATCAAACGAAGGAAATGTTGATCATAACAAGCGAACGAGCATCAAAATGAAGGAAATATGGATCGAAACGAAGGAAATGTTGATCATAACAAGCGAGTGAGCATCAAAATGATGGAAATATGCATCAAAACGAAGGAATATTGATCGTAACAAGCGAATGAGTGTCAAAATGAAGGAATATACATCGAAATGAAAGAAATGTTGATCATAACAAGCGAATGAGCTTTAAAATGAAGGAAATATGCATCGAAATGAAGGAATTGTTGATCATAACAAGCGAATGAGCATCAAAATGAAGGAAATATGCATCGAAATGAAGGCAATGTTGATCGTAACAAGCGAATGAGCTTCAAAATGAAGGAATATGCATCGAAATGAAGGCAATGTTGATCGTAACAAGCGAATGAGCTTCAAAATGAAGGAATATGCATCGAAATGAAGGCAATGTTGATCGTAACAAGTGAATGAACATCAAAATGAAGGAAATATACATCAAAACGAAGGAAATGTTGATCATAACAAGCGAATGAGCATCAAAATGAAGGAATATTCATCAAAATGATGGAAATGTTAATCATAACAAGCGAACGAGCATCAAAATGAAGGAAATATGCATCGAAAAGAAGGAAATGTTATCATAACAAGTGAGTGAGCATCAAAATGATGGAAATATGCATCAAAACGAGGGAATATTGATCGTAACAAGCGAATGAGTGTCAAAATGATGGAATATACATCGAAATGAAAGAAATGTTGATCATAACAAGCGAATGAGCTTCAAAATGAAGGAAATATGCATCGAAATGAAGGAATTGTTGATCATAACAAGCGAATGAGCATCAAAATGAAGGAAATATGCATCGAAATGAAGGCAATGTTGATCGTAACAAGAGAATGAGCTTCAAAATGAAGGAATATGCATCGAAATGAAGGCAATGTTGATCGTAACAAGCGAATGAGCTTCAAAATGAAGGAATATGCATGGAAATGAAGGCAATGTTGATCGTAACAAGTGAATGAACATCAAAATGAAGGAAATATACATCAAAACGAAGGAAATGTTGATCATAACAAGCGAATGAGCATCAAAATAAAGGAATATGCATCAAAATGATGGAAATGTTGATCATAACAAGCGAACGAGCATCAAAATGAAGGAAATATGCATCGAAATGAAGGATATGTTGATCATATCAAGCGAATGATCATCAAAATGGAGAAATATGTTTCGAAAAGAAGGAAATGTTGATCGTAATGAGAAAATAAACATCAAAATGAAGGAAATATACATAAAATCGATGAAATTGTTGATCATAACAAGCGAAGGAGCATCAAAATGAAGGAATATGTATCGAAACAAAGGAAATGTTGATCGTAATAAGAGAATAAGCATTAAAATGAAGGAAATATGCATCGAAACGAAGGAATTGTTGATCATAACAAGCGAAGGAGCATAAAAATGAAGGAAATATTGATCATAACAAGTGAATGAGCATCAAAATGAGGGAAATATACATAGAAACGAAGGAAATGTTGATCGTAACAAGCGAATGAGCATCAAAATGAAGGAATATGCATCGAAACGAAGGAAATGTTGATCATAACAAGCTAATGAGCTTCAAAATGAAGAAAATATACGTCGAAACAAAAGAACTGTTCATCATAACAAGCGAATAAGCATAAAAATGAAGGAAATATACATCGAAAAGAAGGAAATATTAATCATATCAAACGAATGAGCATCAAAATGAAGGAATATGCATCGAAATGAAGGCAATGTTGATCGTAACAAGCGAATGAGCATCAAAATGAAGGAAATATACATCGAAACAAAGGAAATGTTGATCATAACAAGCGAACGAGCATCAAAATGAGGGAAATATGCATCGAAACGAAAGAAATATTGATCATAACAAGCGAATGAGCTTCAAAATGAAGAAAATATAAGTCGAAACGAAAGAATTGTTTATCATAACAAGCAAATAAGCATAAAAATGAAAGAAATATGCATCGAAAAGAAGGAAATGTTAATCATATCAAATGAATGAGCATCAAAATGAAGGAATATGCATCGAAATGAAGGCAATGTTGATCGTAACAAGCGAATGAGCATCAAAATGAAGGAAATATACATCAAACGAAGGAAATGTTGATCATAACAAGCGAACCAGCATCAAAATGAAGGAAATATGCATCGAAACGAAGGAAATGTTGATCATAACAAGCGAGTGAGCATCAAAATGATGGAAATATGCATCAAAATGAAGGAATATTGATCGTAACAAGCGAATGAGTGTCAAAATGAAGGAATATACATCGAAATGAAAGAAATGTTAATCATAACAAGCGAATGAGCTTTAAAATGAAGTAAATATGCATCGAAATGAAGGAATTGTTGATCATAACAAGCGAATGAGCATCAAAATGAAGGAAATATGCATCGAAATGAAGGCAATGTTGATCGTAACAAGCGAATGAGCTTCAAAATGAAGGAATATGCATCGAAATGAAGGCAATGTTGATCGTAACAAGCGAATGAGCTTCAAAATGAAGGAATATGCATCGAAATGAAGGTAATGTTAATCGTAACAAGCGAATGAGCTTCAAAATGAAGGAATATGCATCGAAATGAAGGCAATGTTGATCGTAACAAGTGAATGAACATCAAAATGAAGGAAATATACATCAAAACGAAGGAAATGTTGATCATAACAAGCGAATGAGCATCAAAATGAAGGAATATGCATCAAAATGATGGAAATGTTGATCATAACAAGCGAACGAGCATCAAAATGAAGGAAATATGCATCGAAATGAAGGAAATGTTGATCATATCAAGCGAATGATCATCAAAATGGAGAAATATTTTCGAAAAGAAGGAAATGTTGATCGTAATGAGAAAATAAACATCAAAATGAAGGAAATATACATAAAATCGATGAAATTGTTGATCATAACAAGCGAAGGAGCATCAAAATAAAGGAATATGTATCGAAACAAAGGAAATGTTGATCGTAATAAGAGAATAAGCATTAAAATGAAGGAAATATGCATCGAAACGAAGGAATTGTTGATCATAACAAACGAAGGAGCATAAAAATGAAGGAAATATTGATCATAACAAGTGAATGAGCATCAAAATGAGGGAAATATACATAGAAACGAAGGAAATATTGATCGTAACAAGCGAATGAGCATCAAAATGAAGGAATATGCATCGAAACGAAGGAAATGTTGATCATAACAAGCTAATGAGCTTCAAAATGAAGAAAATATACGTCGAAACAAAAGAACTGTTCATCATAACAAGCGAATAAGCATAAAAATGAAGGAAATATACATCTAAAAGAAGGAAATGTTAATCATATCAAACGAATGAGCATCAAAATGAAGGAATATGCATCGAAATGAAGACAATGTTGATCGTAACAAGCGAATGAGCATCAAAATGAAGGAAATATACATCGAAACAAAGGAAATGTTGATCATAACAAGCGAACGAGCATCAAAATGAGGGAAATATGCATCGAAACGAAAGAAATATTGATCATAACAAGCGAATGAGCTTCAAAATGAAGAAAATATAAGTCGAAACGAAAGAATTGTTTATCATAACAAGCGAATAAGCATAAAAATGAAAGAAATATGCATCGAAAAGAAGGAAATGTTAATCATATCAAATGAATGAGCATCAAAATGAAGGAATATGCATCGAAATGAAGGCAATGTTGATCGTAACAAGCGAATGAGCATCAAAATGAAGGAAATATACATCAAACGAAGGAAATGTTGATCATAACAAGCGAACCAGCATCAAAATGAAGGAAATATGCATCGAAACGAAGGAAATGTTGATCATAACAAGCGAGTGAGCATCAAAATGATGGAAATATGCATCAAAATGAAGGAATATTGATCGTAACAAGCGAATGAGTGTCAAAATGAAGGAATATACATCGAAATGAAAGAAATGTTAATCATAACAAGCGAATGAGCTTTAAAATGAAGGAAATATGCATCGAAATGAAGGAATTGTTGATCATAACAAGCGAATGTGCATCAAAATGAAGGAAATATGCATCGAAATGAAGGCAATGTTGATCGTAACAAGCGAATGAGCTTCAAAATGAAGGAATATGCATCGAAATGAAGGCAATGTTGATCGTAACAAGCGAATGAGCTTCAAAATGAAGGAATATGCATCGAAATGAAGGTAATGTTGATCGTAACAAGCGAATGAGCTTCAAAATGAAGGAATATGCATCGAAATGAAGGCAATGTTGATCGTAACAAGTGAATGAACATCAAAATGAAGGAAATATACATCAAAACGAAGGAAATGTTGATCATAACAAGCGAATGAGCATCAAAATGAAGGAATATGCATCAAAATGATGGAAATGTTGATCATAACAAGCGAACGAGCATCAAAATGAAGGAAATATGCATCGAAATGAAGGAAATGTTGATCATATCAAGCGAATGATCATCAAAATGGAGAAATATTTTCGAAAAGAAGGAAATGTTGATCGTAATGAGAAAATAAACATCAAAATGAAGGAAATATACATAAAATCGATGAAATTGTTGATCATAACAAGCGAAGGAGCATCAAAATGAAGGAATATGTATCGAAACAAAGGAAATGTTGATCGTAATAAGAGAATAAGCATTAAAATGAAGGAAATATGCATCGAAACGAAGGAATTGTTGATCATAACAAACGAAGGAGCATAAAAATGAAGGAAATATTGATCATAACAAGTGAATGAGCATCAAAATGAGGGAAATATACATAGAAACGAAGGAAATATTGATCGTAACAAGCGAATGAGCATCAAAATGAAGGAATATGCATCGAAACGAAGGAAATGTTGATCATAACAAGCTAATGAGCTTCAAAATGAAGAAAATATACGTCGAAACAAAAGAACTGTTCATCATAACAAGCGAATAAGCATAAAAATGAAGGAAATATACATCGAAAAGAAGGAAATGTTAATCATATCAAACGAATGAGCATCAAAATGAAGGAATATGCATCGAAATGAAGACAATGTTGATCGTAACAAGCGAATGAGCATCAAAATGAAGGAAATATACATCGAAACAAAGGAAATGTTGATCATAACAAGCGAACGAGCATCAAAATGAAGGAAATATGCATCGAAACGAAAGAAATATTGATCATAACAAGCGAATGAGCTTCAAAATGAAGAAAATATAAGTCGAAACGAAAGAATTGTTTATCATAACAAGCGAATAAGCATAAAAATGAAAGAAATATGCATCGAAAAGAAGGAAATGTTAATCATATCAAATGATTGAGCATCAAAATGAAGGAATATGCATCGAAATGAAGGCAATGTTGATCGTAACAAGCGAATGAGCATCAAAATGAAGGAAATATACATCAAACGAAGGAAATGTTGATCATAACAAGCGAACGAGCATCAAAATGAAGGAAATATGCATCGAAACGAAGGAAATGTTGATCATAACAAGCGAGTGAGCATCAAAATGATGGAAATATGCATCAAAATGAAGGAATATTGATCGTAACAAGCGAATGAGTGTCAAAATGAAGGAATATACATCGAAATGAAAGAAATGTTGATCATAAAAAGCGAATGAGCTTTAAAATGAAGGAAATATGCATCGAAATGAAGGAATTGTTGATCATAACAAGCGAATGAGCATCAAAATGAAGGAAATATGCATCGAAATGAAGGCAATGTTGATCGTAACAAGCGAATGAGCTTCAAAATGAAGGAATATGCATCGAAATGAAGGCAATGTTGATCGTAACAAGCGAATGAGCTTCAAAATGAAGGAATATGCATCGAAATGAAGGCAATGTTGATCGTAACAAGTGAATGAACATCAAAATGAAGAAAATATACATCAAAACGAAGGAAATGTTGATCATAACAAGCGAATGAGAATCAAAATGAAGGAATATGCATCAAAATGATGGAAATGTTGATCATAACAAGCGAACGAGCATCAAAATGAAGGAAATATGCATCGAAATGAAGGAAATGTTGATCATATCAAGCGAATGATCATCAAAATGGAGAAATATGTTTCGAAAAGAAGGAAATGTTGATCGTAATGAGAAAATAAACATCAAAATGAAGGAAATATACATAAAATCGATGAAATTGTTGATCATAACAAGCGAAGGAGCATCAAAATGAAGGAATATGTATTGAAACAAAGGAAATGTTGATCGTAATAAGAGAATAAGCATAAAAATGAAGGAAATATGCATCGAAACGAAGGAATTGTTGATCATAACAAGCGAAGGAGCATCAAAATGAAGGAATATGTATCGAAACAAAGGAAATGTTGATCGTAATAAGAGAATAAGCATTAAAATGAAGGAAATATGCATCGAAACGAAGGAATTGTTGATCATAACAAACGAAGGAGCATAAAAATGAAGGAAATATTGATCATAACAAGTGAATGAGCATCAAAATGAGGGAAATATACATAGAAACGAAGGAAATGTTGATCGTAACAAGCGAATGAGCATCAAAATGAAGGAATATGCATCGAAACGAAGGAAATGTTGATCATAACAAGCTAATGAGCTTCAAAATAAAGTAATATGCATCGAAATGAAGGCAATGTTGATCGTAACAAGCGAATGATCTTCAAAATGAAGGAATATGCATCGAAATGAAGCCAATGTTGATCGTAACAAGTGAATGAACATCAAAATGAAGAAAATATACATCAAACGAAGGAAATGTTGATCATAACAAGCGAATGAGCATCAAAATGAAGGAATATGCATCAAAATGATGGAAATGTTGATCATAACAAGCGAACGAGCATCAAAATGAAGGAAATATGCATCGAAATGAAGGAAATGTTGATCATATCAAGCGAATGATCATCAAAATGGAGAAATATGTTTCGAAAAGAAGGAAATGTTGATCGTAATGAGAAAATAAACATCAAAATGAAGGAAATATACATAAAATCGATGAAATTGTTGATCATAACAAGCGAAGGAGCATCAAAATGAAGGAATATGTATCGAAACAAAGGAAATGTTGATCGTAATAAGAGAATAAGCATAAAAATGAAGGAAATATGCATCGAAACGAAGGAATTGTTGATCATAACAAGCGAAGGAGCATCAAAATGAAGGAATATGTATCGAAACAAAGGAAATGTTGATCGTAATAAGAGAATAAGCATTAAAATGAAGGAAATATGCATCGAAACGAAGGAATTGTTGATCATAACAAACGAAGGAGCATAAAAATGAAGGAAATATTGATCATAACAAGTGAATGAGCATCAAAATGAGGGAAATATACATAGAAACGAAGGAAATGTTGATCGTAACAAGCGAATGAGCATCAAAATGAAGGAATATGCATCGAAACGAAGGAAATGTTGATCATAACAAGCTAATGAGCTTCAAAATGAAGAAAATATACGTCGAAACAAAAGAACTGTTCATCATAACAAGCGAATAAGCATAAAAATGAAGGAAATATACATCGAAAAGAAGGAAATATTAATCATATCAAACGAATGAGCATCAAAATGAAGGAATATGCATCGAAATGAAGGCAATGTTGATCGTAACAAGAGAATGAGCATCAAAATGAAGGAAATATACATCGAAACAAAGGAAATGTTGATCATAACAAGCGAACGAGCATCAAAATAAGGGAAATATGCATCGAAACGAAAGAAATATTGAACATAACAAGCGAATGAGCTTCAAAATGAAGAAAATATAAGTCGAAACGAAAGAATTGTTTATCATAACAAGCGAATAAGCATAAAAATGAAAGAAATATGCATCGAAAAGAAGGAAATGTTAATCATATCAAATGAATGAGCATCAAAATGAAGGAATATGCATCGAAATGAAGGCAATGTTGATCGTAACAAGCGAATGAGCATCAAAATGAAGGAAATATACATCAAACGAAGGAAATGTTGATCATAACAAGCGAACGAGCATCAAAATGAAGGAAATATGCATCGAAACAAAGGAAATGTTGATCATAACAAGCGAGTGAGCATCAAAATGATGGAAATATGCATCAAAATGAAGGAATATTGATCGTAACAAGCGAATGAGTGGCAAAATGAAGGAATATACATCGAAATGAAAGAAATGTTGATCATAACAAGCGAATGAGCTTTAAAATGAAGGAAATATGCATCGAAATGAAGGAATTGTTGATCATAACAAGCGAATGAGCATCAAAATGAAGGAAATATGCATCGAAATGAAGGCAATGTTGATCGTAACTAGCGAATGAGCTTCAAAATGAAGGAATATGCATCGAAATGAAGGCAATGTTGATCGTAACAAGCGAATGAGCTTCAAAATGAAGGAATATGCATGGAAATGAAGGCAATGTTGATCGTAACAAGTGAATGAACATCAAAATGAAGGAAATATACATAAAAACGAAGGAAATGTTGATCATAACAAGCGAATGAGCATCAAAATGAAGGAATATGCATCAAAATGATGGAAATGTTGATCATAACAAGCGAACGAGCATCAAAATGAAGGAAATATGCATCGAAATGAAGGAAATGTTGATCATATCAAGCGAATGATCATCAAAATGGAGAAATATGTTTCGAAAAGAAGGAAATGTTGATCGTAATGAGAAAATAAACATCAAAATGAAGGAAATATACATAAAATCGATGAAATTGTTGATCATAACAAGCGAAGGAGCATCAAAATGAAGGAATATGTATCGAAACAAAGGAAATGTTGAACGTAATAAGAGAATAAGCATTAAAATGAAGGAAATATGCATCGAAACGATGGAATTGTTGATCATAACAAGCGAAAGAGCGTAAAAATGAAGGAAATATTGATCATAACAAGTGAATGAGCATCAAAATGAGGGAAATATACATAGAAACGAAGGAAATGTTGATCGTAACAAGCGAATGAGCATCAAAATGAAGGAATATGCATCGAAACGAAGGAAATGTTGATCATAACAAGCTAATGAGCTTCAAAATGAAGAAATATACGTCGAAACAAAAGAACTGTTCATCATATTAAGCGAATAAGCATAAAAATGAAGGAAATATACATCGAAAAGAAGGAAATGTTAATCATATCAAACGAATGAGCATCAAAATGAAGGAATATGCATCGAAATGAAGGCAATGTTGATCGTAACAAGCGAATGAGCATCAAAATGAAGGAAATATACATCAAACGAAGGAAATGTTGATCATAACAAGCGAACGAGCATCAAAATGAAGGAAATATGCATCGAAACGAAAGAAATATTGATCATAACAAGCGAATGAGCTTCAAAATGAAGAAAATATAAGTCGAAACGAAAGAATTGTTTATCATAACAAGCGAATAAGCATAAAAATGAAAGAAATATGCATCGAAAAGAAGGAAATGTTAATCATATCGAATGAATGAGCATCAAAATGAAGGAATATGCATCGAAATGAAGGCAATGTTGATCGTAACAAGCGAATGAGCATCAAAATGAAGGAAATATACATCAAACGAAGGAAATGTTGATCATAACAAGCGAACGAGCATCAAAATGAAGAAATATGCATCGAAACGAAGGAAATGTTGATCATAACAAGCGAGTGAGCATCAAAATGATGGAAATATGCATCAAAATGAAGGCAATGTTGATCGTAACAAGTGAATGAGTGTCAAAATGAAGGAATATACATCGAAATGAAAGAAATGTTGATCATAACAAGCGAATGAGCTTTAAAATGAAGGAAATATGCATCGAAATGAAGGAATTGTTGATCATAACAAGCGAATGAGCATCAAAATGAAGGAAATATGCATCGAAATGAAGGCAATGTTGATCGTAACAAGCGAATGAGCTTCAAAATGAAGGAATATGCATCGAAATGAAGGCAATGTTGATCGTAACAAGCGAATGCGCTTCAAAATGAAGGAATATGCATCGAAATGAAGGCAATGTTGATCGTAACAAGTGAATGAACATCAAAATGAAGGAAATATACATCAAAACGAAGGAAATGTTGATCATAACAAGCGAATGAGCATCAAAATGAAGGAATATGCATCAAAATGATGGAAATGTTGATCATAACAAGCGAACGAGCATCAAAATGAAGGAAATATGCATCGAAATGAAGGAAATGTTGATCATATCAAGCGAATGATCATCAAAATGGAGAAATATGTTTCGAAAAGAAGGAAATGTTGATCGTAATGAGAAAATAAACATCAAAATGAAGGAAATATACATAAAATCGATGAAATTGTTGATCATAACAAGCGAAGGAGCATCAAAATGAAGGAATATGTATCGAAACAAAGGAAATGTTGAACGTAATAAGAGAATAAGCATTAAAATGAAGGAAATATGCATCGAAACGATGGAATTGTTGATCATAACAAGCGAAAGAGCATAAAAATGAAGGAAATATTGATCATAACAAGTGAATGAGCATCAAAATGAGGGAAATATACATAGAAATGAAGGAAATGTTGATCGTAACAAGCGAATGAGCATCAAAATGAAGGAATATGCATCGAAACGAAGGAAATGTTGATCATAACAAGCTAATGAGCTTCAAAATGAAGAAAATATATGTCGAAACAAAAGAACTATTCATCATATTAAGCGAATAAGCATAAAAATGAAGGAAATATACATCGAAAAGAAGGAAATGTTAATCATATCAAACGAATGAGCATCAAAATGAAGGAATATGCATCGAAATGAAGGCAATGTTGATCGTAACAAGCGAATGAGCATCAAAATGAAGGAAATATACATCAAACGAAGGAAATGTTGATCATAACAAGCGAACGAGCATCAAAATGAAGGAAATATGCATCGAAACGAAAGAAATATTGATCATAACAAGCGAATGAGCTTCAAAATGAAGAAAATATAAGTCGAAACGAAAGAATTGTTTATCATAACAAGCGAATAAGCATAAAAATGAAAGAAATATGCATCGAAAAGAAGGAAATGTTAATCATATCGAATGAATGAGCATCAAAATGAAGGAATATGCATCGAAATGAAGGCAATGTTGATCGTAACAAGCGAATGAGCATCAAAATGAAGGAAATATACATCAAACGAAGGAAATGTTGATCATAACAAGCGAACGAGCATCAAAATGAAGGAAATATGCATCGAAACGAAGGAAATGTTGATCATAACAAGTGAGTGAGCATCAAAATGATGGAAATATGCATCAAAATGAAGGCAATGTTGATCGTAACAAGTGAATGAGTGTCAAAATGAAGGAATATACATCGAAATGAAAGAAATGTTGATCATAACAAGCGAATGAGCTTTAAAATGAAGGAAATATGCATCGAAATGAAGGAATTGTTGATCATAACAAGCGAATGAGCATCAAAATGAAGGAAATATGCATCGAAATGAAGGCAATGTTGATCGTAACAAGCGAATGAGCTTCAAAATGAAGGAATATGCATCGAAATGAAGGCAATGTTGATCGTAACAAGCGAATGAGCTTCAAAATGAAAGAATATGCATCGAAATGAAGGCAATGTTGATCGTAACAAGTGAATGAACATCAAAATGAAGGAAATATACATAAAAGCGAAGGAAATGTTGATCATAACAAGCGAATGAGCATCAAAATGAAGGAATATGCATCAAAATGATGGAAATGTTGATCATAACAAGCGAACGAGCATCAAAATGAAGGAAATATGCATCGAAATGAAGGAAATGTTGATCATATCAAGCGAATGATCATCAAAATGGAGAAATATGTTTCGAAAAGAAGGAAATGTTGATCGTAATGAGAAAATAAACATCAAAATGAAGGAAATATACATAAAATCGATGAAATTGTTGATCATAACAAGCGAAGGAGCATCAAAATGAAGGAATATGTATCGAAACAAAGGAAATGTTGAACGTAATAAGAGAATAAGCATTAAAATGAAGGAAATATGCATCGAAACGATGGAATTGTTGATCATAACAAGCGAAAGAGCATAAAAATGAAGGAAATATTGATCATATAAGTGAATGAGCATCAAAATGAGGGAAATATACATAGAAACGAAGGAAATGTTGATCGTAACAAGCGAATGAGCATCAAAATGAAGGAATATGCATCGAAACGAAGGAAATATTGATCATAACAAGCTAATGAGCTTCAAAATGAAGAAAATATATGTCGAAACAAAAGAACTATTCATCATATTAAGCGAATAAGCATAAAAATTAAGGAAATATACATCGAAAAGAAGGAAATGTTAATCATATCAAACGAATGAGCATCAAAATGAAGGAATATGCATCGAAATGAAGGCAATGTTGATCGTAACAAGCGAATGAGCATCAAAATGAAGGAAATATACATCAAACGAAGGAAATGTTGATCATAACAAGCGAACGAGCATCAAAATGAAGGAAATATGCATCGAAACGAAAGAAATATTGATCATAACAAGCGAATGAGCTTCAAAATGAAGAAAATATAAGTCGAAACGAAAGAATTGTTTATCATAACAAGCGAATAAGCATAAAAATGAAAGAAATATGCATCGAAAAGAAGGAAATGTTAATCATATCGAATGAATGAGCATCAAAATGAAGGAATATGCATCGAAATGAAGGCAATGTTGATCGTAACAAGCGAATGAGCATCAAAATGAAGGAAATATACATCAAACGAAGGAAATGTTGATCATAACAAGCGAACGAGCATCAAAATGAAGGAAATATGCATCGAAACGAAGGAAATGTTGATCATAACAAGTGAGTGAGCATCAAAATGATGGAAATATGCATCAAAATGAAGGCAATGTTGATCGTAACAAGTGAATGAGTGTCAAAATGAAGGAATATACATCGAAATGAAAGAAATGTTGATCATAACAAGCGAATGAGCTTTAAAATGAAGGAAATATGCATCGAAATGAAGGAATTGTTGATCATAACAAGCGAATGAGCATCAAAATGAAGGAAATATGCATCGAAATGAAGGCAATGTTGATCGTAACAAGCGAATGAGCTTCAAAATGAAGGAATATGCATCGAAATGAAGGCAATGTTGATCGTAACAAGCGAATGAGCTTCAAAATGAAGGAATATGCATCGAAATGAAGGCAATGTTGATCGTAACAAGTGAATGAACATCAAAATGAAGGAAATATACATAAAAGCGAAGGAAATGTTGATCATAACAAGCGAATGAGCATCAAAATGAAGGAATATGCATCAAAATGATGGAAATGTTGATCATAACAAGCGAACGAGCATCAAAATGAAGGAAATATGCATCGAAATGAAGGAAATGTTGATCATATCAAGCGAATGATCATCAAAATGGAGAAATATGTTTCGAAAAGAAGGAAATGTTGATCGTAATGAGAAAATAAACATCAAAATGAAGGAAATATACATAAAATCGATGAAATTGTTGATCATAACAAGCGAAGGAGCATCAAAATGAAGGAATATGTATCGAAACAAAGGAAATGTTGAACGTAATAAGAGAATAAGCATTAAAATGAAGGAAATATGCATCGAAACGATGGAATTGTTGATCATAACAAGCGAAAGAGCATAAAAATGAAGGAAATATTGATCATATAAGTGAATGAGCATCAAAATGAGGGAAATATACATAGAAACGAAGGAAATGTTGATCGTAACAAGCGAATGAGCATCAAAATGAAGGAATATGCATCGAAACGAAGGAAATGTTGATCATAACAAGCTAATGAGCTTCAAAATGAAGAAAATATATGTCGAAACAAAAGAACTATTCATCATATTAAGCGAATAAGCATAAAAATGAAGGAAATATACATCGAAAAGAAGGAAATGTTAATCATATCAAACGAATGAGCATCAAAATGAAGGAATATGCATCGAAATGAAGGCAATGTTGATCGTAACAAGCGAATGAGCATCAAAATGAAGGAAATATACATCAAACGAAGGAAATGTTGATCATAACAAGCGAACGAGCATCAAAATGAAGGAAATATGCATCGAAACGAAAGAAATATTGATCATAACAAGCGAATGAGCTTCAAAATGAAGAAAATATAAGTCGAAACGAAAGAATTGTTTATCATAACAAGCGAATAAGCATAAAAATGAAAGAAATATGCATCGAAAAGAAGGAAATGTTAATCATATCGAATGAATGAGCATCAAAATGAAGGAATATGCATCGAAATGAAGGCAATGTTGATCGTAACAAGCGAATGAGCATCAAAATGAAGGAAATATACATCAAACGAAGGAAATGTTGATCATAACAAGCGAACGAGCATCAAAATGAAGGAAATATGCATCGAAACGAAGGAAATGTTGATCATAACAAGTGAGTGAGCATCAAAATGATGGAAATATGCATCAAAATGAAGGCAATGTTGATCGTAACAAGTGAATGAGTGTCAAAATGAAGGAATATACATCGAAATGAAAGAAATGTTGATCATAACAAGCGAATGAGCTTTAAAATGAAGGAAATATGCATCGAAATGAAGGAATTGTTGATCATAACAAGCGAATGAGCATCAAAATGAAGGAAATATGCATCGAAATGAAGGCAATGTTGATCGTAACAAGCGAATGAGCTTCAAAATGAAGGAATATGCATCGAAATGAAGGCAATGTTGATCGTAACAAGCGAATGAGCTTCAAAATGAAGGAATATGCATCGAAATGAAGGCAATGTTGATCGTAACAAGTGAATGAACATCAAAATGAAGGAAATATACATAAAAGCGAAGGAAATGTTGATCATAACAAGCGAATGAGCATCAAAATGAAGGAATATGCATCAAAATGATGGAAATGTTGATCATAACAAGCGAACGAGCATCAAAATGAAGGAAATATGCATCGAAATGAAGGAAATGTTGATCATATCAAGCGAATGATCATCAAAATGGAGAAATATGTTTCGAAAAGAAGGAAATGTTGATCGTAATGAGAAAATAAACATCAAAATGAAGGAAATATACATAAAATCGATGAAATTGTTGATCATAACAAGCGAAGGAGCATCAAAATGAAGGAATATGTATCGAAACAAAGGAAATGTTGAACGTAATAAGAGAATAAGCATTAAAATGAAGGAAATATGCATCGAAACGATGGAATTGTTGATCATAACAAGCGAAAGAGCATAAAAATGAAGGAAATATTGATCATATAAGTGAATGAGCATCAAAATGAGGGAAATATACATAGAAACGAAGGAAATGTTGATCGTAACAAGCGAATGAGCATCAAAATGAAGGAATATGCATCGAAACGAAGGAAATGTTGATCATAACAAGCTAATGAGCTTCAAAATGAAGAAAATATACGTCGAAACAAAAGAACTGTTCATCATATTAAGCGAATAAGCATAAAAATGAAGGAAATATACATCGAAAAGAAGGAAATGTTAATCATATCAAACGAATGAGCATCAAAATGAAGGAATATGCATCGAAATGAAGGCAATGTTGATCGTAACAAGCGAATGTGCATCAAAATGAAGGAAATATACATCAAACGAAGGAAATGTTGATCATAACAAGCGAACGAGCATCAAAATGAAGGAAATATGCATCGAAACGAAAGAAATATTGATCATAACAAGCGAATGAGCTTCAAAATGAAGAAAATATAAGTCGAAACGAAAGAATTGTTTATCATAACAAGCGAATAAGCATAAAAATGAAAGAAATATGCATCGAAAAGAAGGAAATGTTAATCATATCGAATGAATGAGCATCAAAATGAAGGAATATGCATCGAAATGAAGGCAATGTTGATCGTAACAAGCGAATGAGCATAAAAATGAAGGAAATATACATCAAACGAAGGAAATGTTGATCATAACAAGCGAACGAGCATCAAAATGAAGGAAATATGCATCGAAACGAAGGAAATGTTGATCATAACAAGCGAGTGAGCATCAAAATGATGGAAATATGCATCAAAATGAAGGCAATGTTGATCGTAACAAGTGAATGAGTGTCAAAATGAAGGAATATACATCGAAATGAAAGAAATGTTGATCATAACAAGCGAATGAGCTTTAAAATGAAGGAAATATGCATCGAAATGAAGGAATTATTGATCATAACAAGCGAATGAGCATCAAAATGAAGGAAATATGCATCGAAATGAAGGCAATGTTGATCGTAACAAGCGAATGAGCTTCAAAATGAAGGAATATGCATCGAAATGAAGGCAATGTTGATCGTAACAAGCGAATGAGCTTCAAAATGAAGGAATATGCATCGAAATGAAGGCAATGTTGATCATAACAAGTGAATGAACATCAAAATGAAGGAAATATACATCAAAACGAAGGAAATGTTGATCATAACAAGCGAATGAGCATCAAAATGAAGGAATATGCATCAAAATGATGGAAATGTTGATCATAACAAGCGAACGAGCATCAAAATGAAGGAAATATGCATCGAAATGAAGGAAATGTTGATCATATCAAGCGAATGATCATCAAAATGGAGAAATATGTTTCGAAAAGAAGGAAATATTGATCGTAATGAGAAAATAAACATCAAAATGAAGGAAATATACATAAAATCGATGAAATTGTTGATCATAACAAGCGAAGGAGCATCAAAATGAAGGAATATGTATCGAAACAAAGGAAATGTTGATCGTAATAAGAGAATAAGCATAAAAATGAAGGAAATATGCATCGAAACGAAGGAATTGTTGATCATAACAAGCGAAGGAGCATCAAAATGAAGGAATATGTATCGAAACAAAGGAAATGTTGATCGTAATAAGAGAATAAGCATTAAAATGAAGGAAATATGCATCGAAACGAAGGAATTGTTGATCATAACAAACGAAGGAGCATAAAAATGAAGGAAATATTGATCATAACAAGTGAATGAGCATCAAAATGAGGGAAATATACATAGAAACGAAGGAAATGTTGATCGTAACAAGCGAATGAGCATCAAAATGAAGGAATATGCATCGAAACGAAGGAAATGTTGATCATAACAAGCTAATGAGCTTCAAAATGAAGAAAATATACGTCGAAACAAAAGAATTGTTCATCATAACAAGCGAATAAGCATAAAAATGAAGGAAATATACATCGAAAAGAAGGAAATATTAATCATATCAAACGAATGAGCATCAAAATGAAGGAATATGCATCGAAATAAAGGCAATGTTGATCGTAACAAGAGAATGAGCATCAAAATGAAGGAAATATACATCGAAACAAAGGAAATGTTGATCATAACAAGCGAACGAGCATCAAAATAAGGGAAATATGCATCGAAACGAAAGAAATATTGAACATAACAAGCGAATGAGCTTCAAAATGAAGAAAATATAAGTCGAAACGAAAGAATTGTTTATCATAACAAGCGAATAAGCATAAAAATGAAAGAAATATGCATCGAAAAGAAGGAAATGTTAATCATATCAAATGAATGAGCATCAAAATGAAGGAATATGCATCGAAATGAAGGCAATGTTGATCGTAACAAGCGAATGAGCATCAAAATGAAGGAAATATACATCAAACGAAGGAAATGTTGATCATAACAAGCGAACGAGCATCAAAATGAAGGAAATATGCATCTAAACAAAGGAAATGTTGATCATAACAAGCGAGTGAGCATCAAAATGATGGAAATATGCATCAAAATGAAGGAATATTGATCGTAACAAGCGAATGAGTGTCAAAATGAAGGAATATACATCGAAATGAAAGAAATGTTGATCATAACAAGCGAATGAGCTTTAAATTGAAGGAAATATACATCGAAATGAAGGAATTGTTGATCATAACAAGCAAATGAGCATCAAAATGAAGGAAATATGCATCGAAATGAAGGCAATGTTGATCGTAACAAGCGAATGAGCTTCAAAATGAAGGAATATGCATCGAAATGAAGGCAATGTTGATCGTAACAAGCGAATGAGCTTCAAAATGAAGGAATATTCATCGAAATGAAGACAATGTTGATCGTAACAAGTGAATGAACATCAAAATGAAGGAAATATACATAAAAACGAAGGAAATGTTGATCATAACAAGCGAATGAGCATCAAAATGAAGGAATATGCATCAAAATGATGGAAATGTTGATCATAACAAGCGAACGAGCATCAAAATGAAGGAAATATGCATCGAAATGAAGGAAATGTTGATCATATCAAGCGAATGATCATCAAAATGGAGAAATATGTTTCGAAAAGAAGGAAATGTTGATCGTAATGAGAAAATAAACATCAAAATGAAGGAAATATACATAAAATCGATGAAATTGTTGATCATAACAAGCGAAGGAGCATCAAAATGAAGGAATATGTATCGAAACAAAGGAAATGTTGATCGTAATAAGAGAATAAGCATTAAAATGAAGGAAATATGCATCGAAACGATGGAATTGTTGATCATAACAAGCGAAAGAGCATAAAAATGAAGGAAATATTGATCATAACAAGTGAATGAGCATCAAAATGAGGGAAATATACATAGAAACGAAGGAAATGTTGATCGTAACAAGCGAATGAGCATCAAAATGAAGGAATATGCATCGAAACGAAGGAAATGTTGATCATAACAAGCTAATGAGCTTCAAAATGAAGAAAATATACGTCGAAACAAAAGAACTGTTCATCATATTAAGCGAATAAGCATAAAAATGAAGGAAATATACATCGAAAAGAAGGAAATGTTAATCATATCAAACGAATGAGCATCAAAATGAAGGAATATGCATCGAAATGAAGGCAATGTTGATCGTAACAAGCGAATGAGCATCAAAATGAAGGAAATATACATCAAACGAAGGAAATGTTGATCATAACAAGCGAACGAGCATCAAAATGAAGGAAATATGCATCGAAACGAAAGAAATATTGATCATAACAAGCGAATGAGCTTCAAAATGAAGAAAATATAAGTCGAAACGAAAGAATTGTTTATCATAACAAGCGAATAAGCATAAAAATGAAAGAAATATGCATCGAAAAGAAGGAAATGTTAATCATATCGAATGAATGAGCATCAAAATGAAGGAATATGCATCGAAATGAAGGCAATGTTGATCTTAACAAGCGAATGAGCATCAAAATGAAGGAAATATACATCAAACGAAGGAAATGTTGATCATAACAAGCGAACGAGCATCAAAATGAAGGAAATATGCATCGAAACAAAGGAAATGTTGATCATAACAAGCGAGTGAGCATCAAAATGATGGAAATATGCATCAAAATGAAGGCAATGTTGATCGTAACAAGTGAATGAGTGTCGAAATGAAGGAATATACATCGAAATGAAAGAAATGTTGATCATAACAAGCGAATGAGCTTTAAAATGAAGGAAATATGCATCGAAATGAAGGAATTGTTGATCATAACAAGCGAATGAGCATCAAAATGAAGGAAATATGCATCGAAATGAAGGCAATGTTGATCGTAACAAGCGAATGAGCTTCAAAATGAAGGAATATGCATCGAAATGAAGGCAATGTTGATCGTAACAAGCGAATGAGCTTCAAAATGAAGGAATATGCATCGAAATGAAGGCAATGTTGATCGTAACAAGTGAATGAACATCAAAATGAAGGAAATATACATAAAAACGAAGGAAATGTTGATCATAACAAGCGAATGAGCATCAAAATGAAGGAATATGCATCAAAATGATGGAAATGTTGATCATAACAAGCGAACGAGCATCAAAATGAAGGAAATATGCATCGAAATGAAGGAAATGTTGATCATATCAAGCGAATGATCATCAAAATGGAGAAATATGTTTCGAAAAGAAGGAAATGTTGATCGTAATGAGAAAATAAACATCAAAATGAAGGAAATATACATAAAATCGATGAAATTGTTGATCATAACAAGCGAAGGAGCATCAAAATGAAGGAATATGTATCGAAACAAAGGAAATGTTGAACGTAATAAGAGAATAAGCATTAAAATGAAGGAAATATGCATCGAAACGATGGAATTGTTGATCATAACAAGCGAAAGAGCGTAAAAATGAAGGAAATATTGATCATAACAAGTGAATGAGCATCAAAATGAGGGAAATATACATAGAAACGAAGGAAATGTTGATCGTAACAAGCGAATGAGCATCAAAATGAAGGAATATGCATCGAAACGAAGGAAATGTTGATCATAACAAGCTAATGAGCTTCAAAATGAAGAAAATATACGTCGAAACAAAAGAATTGTTCATCATAACAAGCGAATAAGCATAAAAATGAAGGAAATATACATCGAAAAGAAGGAAATATTAATCATATCAAACGAATGAGCATCAAAATGAAGGAATATGCATCGAAATAAAGGCAATGTTGATCGTAACAAGAGAATGAGCATCAAAATGAAGGAAATATACATCGAAACAAAGGAAATGTTGATCATAACAAGCGAACGAGCATCAAAATAAGGGAAATATGCATCGAAACGAAAGAAATATTGAACATAACAAGCGAATGAGCTTCAAAATGAAGAAAATATAAGTCGAAACGAAAGAATTGTTTATCTTAACAAGCGAATAAGCATAAAAATGAAAGAAATATGCATCGAAAAGAAGGAAATGTTAATCATATCAAATGAATGAGCATCAAAATGAAGGAATATGCATCGAAATGAAGGCAATGTTGATCGTAACAAGCGAATGAGCATCAAAATGAAGGAAATATACATCAAACGAAGGAAATGTTGATCATAACAAGCGAACGAGCATCAAAATGAAGGAAATATGCATCTAAACAAAGGAAATGTTGATCATAACAAGCGAGTGAGCATCAAAATGATGGAAATATGCATCAAAATGAAGGAATATTGATCGTAACAAGCGAATGAGTGTCAAAATGAAGGAATATACATCGAAATGAAAGAAATGTTGATCATAACAAGCGAATGAGCTTTAAATTGAAGGAAATATACATCGAAATGAAGGAATTGTTGATCATAACAAGCAAATGAGCATCAAAATGAAGGAAATATGCATCGAAATGAAGGCAATGTTGATCGTAACAAGCGAATGAGCTTCAAAATGAAGGAATATGCATCGAAATGAAGGCAATGTTGATCGTAACAAGCGAATGAGCTTCAAAATGAAGGAATATTCATCGAAATGAAGACAATGTTGATCGTAACAAGTGAATGAACATCAAAATGAAGGAAATATACATAAAAACGAAGGAAATGTTGATCATAACAAGCGAATGAGCATCAAAATGAAGGAATATGCATCAAAATGATGGAAATGTTGATCATAACAAGCGAACGAGCATCAAAATGAAGGAAATATGCATCGAAATGAAGGAAATGTTGATCATATCAAGCGAATGATCATCAAAATGGAGAAATATGTTTCGAAAAGAAGGAAATGTTGATCGTAATGAGAAAATAAACATCAAAATGAAGGAAATATACATAAAATCGATGAAATTGTTGATCATAACAAGCGAAGGAGCATCAAAATGAAGGAATATGTATCGAAACAAAGGAAATGTTGATCGTAATAAGAGAATAAGCATTAAAATGAAGGAAATATGCATCGAAACGATGGAATTGTTGATCATAACAAGCGAAAGAGCATAAAAATGAAGGAAATATTGATCATAACAAGTGAATGAGCATCAAAATGAGGGAAATATACATAGAAACGAAGGAAATGTTGATCGTAACAAGCGAATGAGCATCAAAATGAAGGAATATGCATCGAAACGAAGGAAATGTTGATCATAACAAGCTAATGAGCTTCAAAATGAAGAAAATATACGTCGAAACAAAAGAACTGTTCATCATATTAAGCGAATAAGCATAAAAATGAAGGAAATATACATCGAAAAGAAGGAAATGTTAATCATATCAAACGAATGAGCATCAAAATGAAGGAATATGCATCGAAATGAAGGCAATGTTGATCGTAACAAGCGAATGAGCATCAAAATGAAGGAAATATACATCAAACGAAGGAAATGTTGATCATAACAAGCGAACGAGCATCAAAATGAAGGAAATATGCATCGAAACGAAAGAAATATTGATCATAACAAGCGAATGAGCTTCAAAATGAAGAAAATATAAGTCGAAACGAAAGAATTGTTTATCATAACAAGCGAATAAGCATAAAAATGAAAGAAATATGCATCGAAAAGAAGGAAATGTTAATCATATCGAATGAATGAGCATCAAAATGAAGGAATATGCATCGAAATGAAGGCAATGTTGATCTTAACAAGCGAATGAGCATCAAAATGAAGGAAATATACATCAAACGAAGGAAATGTTGATCATAACAAGCGAACGAGCATCAAAATGAAGGAAATATGCATCGAGACAAAGGAAATGTTGATCATAACAAGCGAGTGAGCATCAAAATGATGGAAATATGCATCAAAATGAAGGCAATGTTGATCGTAACAAGTGAATGAGTGTCGAAATGAAGGAATATACATCGAAATGAAAGAAATGTTGATCATAACAAGCGAATGAGCTTTAAAATGAAGGAAATATGCATCGAAATGAAGGAATTGTTGATCATAACAAGCGAATGAGCATCAAAATGAAGGAAATATGCATCGAAATGAAGGCAATGTTGATCGTAACAAGCGAATGAGCTTCAAAATGAAGGAATATGCATCGAAATGAAGGCAATGTTGATCGTAACAAGCGAATGAGCTTCAAAATGAAGGAATATGCATCGAAATGAAGGCAATGTTGATCGTAACAAGTGAATGAACATCAAAATGAAGGAAATATACATAAAAACGAAGGAAATGTTGATCATAACAAGCGAATGAGCATCAAAATGAAGGAATATGCATCAAAATGATGGAAATGTTGATCATAACAAGCGAACGAGCATCAAAATGAAGGAAATATGCATCGAAATGAAGGAAATGTTGATCATATCAAGCGAATGATCATCAAAATGGAGAAATATGTTTCGAAAAGAAGGAAATGTTGATCGTAATGAGAAAATAAACATCAAAATGAAGGAAATATACATAAAATCGATGAAATTGTTGATCATAACAAGCGAAGGAGCATCAAAATGAAGGAATATGTATCGAAACAAAGGAAATGTTGAACGTAATAAGAGAATAAGCATTAAAATGAAGGAAATATGCATCGAAACGATGGAATTGTTGATCATAACAAGCGAAAGAGCGTAAAAATGAAGGAAATATTGATCATAACAAGTGAATGAGCATCAAAATGAGGGAAATATACATAGAAACGAAGGAAATGTTGATCGTAACAAGCGAATGAGCATCAAAATGAAGGAATATGCATCGAAACGAAGGAAATGTTGATCATAACAAGCTAATGAGCTTCAAAATGAAGAAATATACGTCGAAACAAAAGAACTGTTCATCATATTAAGCGAATAAGCATAAAAATGAAGGAAATATACATCGAAAAGAAGGAAATGTTAATCATATCAAACGAATGAGCATCAAAATGAAGGAATATGCATCGAAATGAAGGCAATGTTGATCGTAACAAGCGAATGAGCATCAAAATGAAGGAAATATACATCAAACGAAGGAAATGTTGATCATAACAAGCGAACGAGCATCAAAATGAAGGAAATATGCATCGAAACGAAAGAAATATTGATCATAACAAGCGAATGAGCTTCAAAATGAAGAAAATATAAGTCGAAACGAAAGAATTGTTTATCATAACAAGCGAATAAGCATAAAAATGAAAGAAATATGCATCGAAAAGAAGGAAATGTTAATCATATCGAATGAATGAGCATCAAAATGAAGGAATATGCATCGAAATGAAGGCAATGTTGATCGTAACAAGCGAATGAGCATCAAAATGAAGGAAATATACATCAAACGAAGGAAATGTTGATCATAACAAGCGAACGAGCATCAAAATGAAGGAAATATGCATCGAAACGAAGGAAATGTTGATCATAACAAGTGAGTGAGCATCAAAATGATGGAAATATGCATCAAAATGAAGGCAATGTTGATCGTAACAAGTGAATGAGTGTCAAAATGAAGGAATATACATCGAAATGAAAGAAATGTTGATCATAACAAGCGAATGAGCTTTAAATTGAAGGAAATATACATCGAAATGAAGGAATTGTTGATCATAACAAGCAAATGAGCATCAAAATGAAGGAATATGCATCAAAATGATGGAAATGTTGATCATAACAAGCGAACGAGCATCAAAATGAAGGAAATATGCATCGAAATGAAGGAAATGTTGATCATATCAAGCGAATGATCATCAAAATAGAGAAATATGTTTCGAAAAGAAGGAAATGTTGATCGTAATGAGAAAATAAACATCAAAATGAAGGAAATATACATAAAATCGATGAAATTGTTGATCATAACAAGCGAAGGAGCATCAAAATGAAGGAATATGTATCGAAACAAAGGAAATGTTGAACGTAATAAGAGAATAAGCATTAAAATGAAGGAAATATGCATCGAAACGATGGAATTGTTGATCATAACAAGCGAAAGAGCATAAAAATGAAGGAAATATTGATTATAACAAGTGAATGAGCATCAAAATGAGGGAAATATACATAGAAACGAAGGAAATGTTGATCGTAACAAGCGAATGAGCATCAAAATGAAGGAATATGCATCGAAACGAAGGAAATGTTGATCATAACAAGCTAATGAGCTTCAAAATGAAGAAAATATACGTCGAAACAAAAGAACTATTCATCATATTAAGCGAATAAGCATAAAAATGAAGGAAATATACATCGAAAAGAAGGAAATGTTAATCATATCAAACGAATGAGCATCAAAATGAAGGAATATGCATCGAAATGAAGGCAATGTTGATCGTAACAAGCGAATGTGCATCAAAATGAAGGAAATATACATCAAATGAAGGAAATGTTGATCATAACAAGCGAACGAGCATCAAAATGAAGGAAATATGCATCGAAACGAAAGAAATATTGATCATAACAAGCGAATGAGCTTCAAAATGAAGAAAATATAAGTCGAAACGAAAGAATTGTTTATCATAACAAGCGAATAAGCATAAAAATGAAAGAAATATGCATCGAAAAGAAGGAAATGTTAATCATATCGAATGAATGAGCATCAAAATGAAGGAATATGCATCGAAATGAAGGCAATGTTGATCGTAACAAGCGAATGAGCATCAAAATGAAGGAAATATACATCAAACGAAGGAAATGTTGATCATAACAAGCGAACAAGCATCAAAATGAAGGAAATATGCATCAAAACGAAGGAAATGTTGATCATAACAAGCGAGTGAGCATCAAAATGATGGAAATATGCATCAAAATGAAGGCAATCTTGATCGTAACAAGTGAATGAGTGTCAAAATGAAGGAATATACATCGAAATGAAAGAAATGTTGATCATAACAAGCGAATGAGCTTTAAAATGAAGGAAATATGCATCGAAATGAAGGAATTGTTGATCATAACAAGCGAATGAGCATCAAAATGAAGGAAATATGCATCGAAATGAAGGCAATGTTGATCGTAACAAGCGAATGAGCTTCAAAATGAAGGAATATGCATCGAAATGAAGGCAATGTTGATCGTAACAAGCGAATGAGCTTCAAAATGAAGGAATATGCATCGAAATGAAGGCAATGTTGATCGTAACAAGTGAATGAACATCAAAATGAAGGAAACATACATCAAAACGAAGGAAATGTTGATCATAACAAGCGAATGAGCATCAAAATGAAGGAATATGCATCAAAATGATGGAAATGTTGATCATAAAAAGGAACGAGCATCAAAATGAAGGAAATATGCATCGAAATGAAGGAAATGTTGATCATATCAAGCGAATGATCATCAAAATGGAGAAATATATTTCGAAAAGAAGGAAATATTGATCGTAATGAGAAAATAAACATCAAAATGAAGGAAATATACATAAAATCGATGAAATTGTTGATCATAACAAGCGAAGGAGCATCAAAATAAAGGAATATGTATCGAAACAAAGGAAATGTTGATCGTAATAAGAGAATAAGCATAAAAATGAAGGAAATATGCATCGAAACGAAGGAATTGTTGATCATAACAAGCGAAGGAGCATCAAAATGAAGGAATATGTATCGAAACAAAGGAAATGTTGATCGTAATAAGAGAATAAGCATTAAAATGAAGGAAATATGCATCGAAATGAAGGAATTATTGATCATAACAAACGAAGGAGCATAAAAATGAAGGAAATATTGATCATAACAAGTGAATGAGCATCAAAATGAGGGAAATATACATAGAAACGAAGGAAATGTTGATCGTAACAAGCGAATGAGCATCAAAATGAAGGAATATGCATCGAAACGAAGGAAATGTTGATCATAACTGTTGGATTGTATACTAAAAGTCTAACTTTAGTATGGACAATGTTATAACAATATTTGAAATGAGAATCATTGATCAAATGATTGCATCTTATAATTTATTTTATATGCATTATGCAATAGTCCATTTACTTTATACTGTAGATAATATGTTGTGCGACAACACGCGGAAGATCATATTATCGGTTTACTTATAAAGTATAAACAGATGCTCACAACTGAGATAGACGGGGACTCTCTATCGGTATGGTTGTAGTGTGGTTTGGTATTAGCTTGTCTTGGCTATAGAATCACATTAGTGCACTTGTGTGTATTGAGCAGGACCGCCTGAGATCGTTCTTCTTATACTGACTATATAGTAGAACTTGATCTCTGTTATTATGGAAGTTCGTGCTCTTAATCCCTATACAATAACCTCGACACGTAGGACAGTATGTATTTATTTGATTCATCAATGGGTGAGATTTATAAGTATTAAATCAACAAACTCGGTGAGTTGGGAAGTAGTGCTGTATCTATGGTGTGCTGTTGATTGTAGAAGGAATCCATGTCCGTCATAGGTTGATGATGTCCCCTTGAGGAGCTCATAAGGTTTATCATGTAAATCTTGCAAGTGGATTAATTTCCGGCATGATAAAAAGGTTGAGTGGTACTACTCTCGGACGAGATATTAATTAATTAGAGTTGTCAGTAACTTAATTAATTAATGGACATTGAATATCTTAAACATGGGGAGACTATCGGGCTCATAATAAGAAGGAGCCCAGAACATAATTTTGGGATTGGACGGGTAGTGCAATAATAATATTTTAGTGGACTATATTATTATTATTGGATTTAATTAAAAGCTTTGGGCTAAGCTTGGTTAATTAAGTTCAATTGAGGCCCAGCCCAATTTCTCCTCCTGGTCCCTGCTGTAGCCCAATATATATAGTCATCTCAGCTTCTGGAAACCTAACATCCTGCGCCTCTTTTGACGTGAGTTAGAGAGAAGCAGATTGAGAGAACTCTGGGGATTGTTGACCACCCAACACCAGAGTTGACTTGGGACATACAGCAGAAGATCAAGAGGTGTTCTTCTGCAGCGATTCAGACTCTACATCAACCCTGAAGTACGGTAAACATGATTTTTTGCTTCCGCTTATTTGTTTGCTTGTTTACTAACGGATCACGTTGAACCGCACGATCCAATTGCCCAACAAATGGTATCAGAGCATTGGTTTCGTGGTGAAACGTGACACGTTAGGGGGTTTATGTGCTATTTGTGTCTCTGGTCTGATTGATAGCATGTATGAAACAGATTATTTGATTATAAGATTTAATCTGGATATAATCATATAGTTTTGTACTGTTATTGTTTTTCCCCTTGGTATCCTATTTGGTGTGTGATTGCTGCTGATTGTTATACACTGATCTCATCACACTTTGTCCTATCTATCCACTGGACTTTACACACACACTTCCCTCGACTGTACGAAAACCTTCTGTACACTTCATCACGTCACACATGAACACCCTCGATGGGTGTACAACCAGCGGCGCGTGCTCATTGGAGGTGAAGGTGGGTCAATCAGGCGCAGACTGTTGAAGGCTGATGGGTTGCAACTCGAGACCACGATCAAGGGCTGATGGCTGAACGAGATGGCGGCCAGATAGTTCCGACGATGTGATCGCTTGATGATGGCAGCGATAAGCGTTTCATACCGGCGTTTGGGGCGAATCAAACGTGGTTCAGGGTGGGTTAACTGGGCCTTCATCTGATAGGTTTCGAGCGAGTCTGATGTTGACTCCGAGCGGAGAAGACGGCGCACGGCATGATGGCGCGCGCTGCTGGATTGCTGTCGCTCGACTGCAAGATGGCTGAGGTGGCGACTCCAGTCGGTAACGATGGCGGTCGAGACACAGCGGCGTTCCGGGCGCGTCGAGGTGGCGATCGGGCGAGTCCTCCAAGATTCCGAGCGAGTCCTTCTAAGACCAGAGACGGGTACCTTCAGTCGATCGGGGAGGAGTGGCGATGGATTTCAGTGTCCTCGTCGTATCTCTCTTCCAGTCGATCGGGACTTTCGGCGTGTTGAAGGCTGGAGTTGCTGGACGCGATGGGTAGCCTGGCACTCGATTCCGGTGGACTGTGTGCGTGGTCGCGTCGGTGATTGCTGGCGGGTGCGAGCTGTTGCCGGCGAAGGTGGGAGGCAGGCGCGACTGCGGTCCAAGCACGGCGGCGAAATGAAAGAAATGTTGATCATAACAAGCGAATGAGCTTTAAAATGAAGGAAATATGCATCGAAATGAAGGAATTGTTGATCATAACAAGCGAATGAGCATCAAAATGAAGGAAATATGCATCGAAATGAAGGCAATGTTGATCGTAACAAGCGAATGAGCTTCAAAATGAAGGAATATGCATCGAAATGAAGGAAATGTTGATCGTAACAAGCGAATGAGCTTCAAAATGAAGGAATATGCATCGAAATGAAGGCAATGTTGATCGTAACAAGTGAATGAACATCAAAATGAAGGAAATATACATAAAAAATGAAGGAATATACATCGAAATGAAAGAAATGTTGATCATAACAAGCGAATGAGCTTTAAAATGAAGGAAATATGCATCGAAATGAAGGAATTATTGATCATAACAAGCGAATGAGCATCAAAATGAAGGAAATATGCATCGAAATGAAGGCAATGTTGATCGTAACAAGTGAATGAGCTTCAAAATGAAGGAATATGCATCGAAATGAAGGCAATGTTGATCGTAACAAGCGAATGAGCTTCAAAATGAAGGAATATGCATCGAAATGAAGGCAATGTTGATCGTAACAAGTGAATGAGCTTCAAAATGAAGGAATATGCATCGAAATGAAGGCAATGTTGATCGTAACAAGCGAATGAGCATCAAACTGAAGGAAATATACATCAAACGAAGGAAATGTTGATCATAACAAGCGAACGAGCATCAAAATGAAGGAAATATGCATTGAAACGAAGCAAATATTGATCATAACAAGCGAGTGAGCATCAAAATGATGGAAATATGCATCAAAATGAAGGAATATTGATCGTAACAAGCGAATGAGTGTCAAAATGAAGGAATATACATCGAAATGAAAGAAATGTTGATAATAACAAGCGAATGAGCTTTAAAATGAAGGAAATATGCATCGAAATGAAGGAATTATTGATCATAACAAGCGAATGAGCATCAAAATGAAGGAAATATGCATCGAAATGAAGGCAATGTTGATCGTAACAAGTGAATGAACATCAAAATGAAGGAAATATACATCAAAAATGAAGGAATATACATCGAAATGAAAGAAATGTTGATCATAACAAGCGAATGAGCTTTAAAATGAAGGAAATATGCATCGAAATGAAGGAATTATTGATCATAACAAGCGAATGAGCATCAAAATGAAGGAAATATGCATCGAAATGAAGGCAATGTTGATCGTAACAAGTGAATGAGCTTCAAAATGAAGGAATATGCATCGAAATGAAGGCAATGTTGATCGTAACAAGCGAATGAGCTTCAAAATGAAGGAATATGCATCGAAATGAAGGCAATGTTGATCGTAATAAGTGAATGAGCTTCAAAATGAAGGAATATGCATCGAAATGAAGGCAATGTTGATCGTAACAAGCGAATGAGCATCAAACTGAAGGAAATATACATCAAACGAAGGAAATGTTGATCATAACAAGCGAACGAGCATCAAAATGAAGGAAATATGCATTGAAACAAAGCAAATATTGATCATAACAAGCGAGTGAGCATCAAAATGATGGAAATATGCATCAAAATGAAGGAATATTGATCGTAACAAGCGAATAAGTGTCAAAATGAAGGAATATACATTGAAATGAAAGAAATGTTGATCATAACAAGCGAATGAGCTTTAAAATGAAGGAAATATGCATCGAAATGAAGGAATTATTGATCATAACAAGCGAATGAGCATCAAAATGAAGGAAATATGCATCGAAATGAAGGCAATGTTGATCGTAACAAGTGAATGAGCTTCAAAATGAAGGAATATGCATCGAAATGAAAGCAATGTTGATCGTAACAAGCGAATGAGCTTCAAAATGAAGGAATATGCATCGAAATGAAGGCAATGTTGATCATAACAAGCTAATGAGCTTCAAAATGAAGAAAATATACGTCGAAACAAAAGAACTGTTCATCATAACAAGCGAATAAACATAAAAATGAAGGAAATATACATCGAAAAGAAGGAAATGTTAATCATATCAAACTAATGAGCATCAAAATGAAGGAATATGCATCGAAATGAAGGCAATGTTGATCGTAACAAGCGAATGAGCTTCAAAATGAAGGAATATGCATCGAAATGAAGGCAATGTTGATCGTAACGAGAGAATGAACATCAAAATGAAGGAAATATACATCAAAACAAAGGAAATGTTGATCATAACAAGCGAATGAGCATCAAAATGAAGGAATATGCATCAAAATAATGGAAATGTTGATCATAACAAGCGAACGAGCATCAAAATGAAGGAAATATGCATAGAAATAAAGGAAATGTTGATCATATCAAGCGAATGATCATCAAAATGGAGAAATATGTTTCGAAAAGAAGGAAATATTGATCGTAATGAGAAAATAAACATCAAAATGAAGGAAATATACATAAAATCGATGAAATTGTTGATCATAACAAGCGAAGGAGCATCAAAATGAAGGAATATGTATCGAAACAAAGGAAATGTTGATCGTAATCAGAGAATAAGCATTAAAATGAAGGAAATATGCATCGAAACGAAGGAATTGTTGATCATAACAAGCGAAGGAGCATAAAAATGAAGGAAATATTGATCATAACAAGTGAATGAGCATCAAAATGAGGGAAATATACATAGAAACGAAGGAAATGTTGATCGTAACAAGCGAATGAGCATCAAAATGAAGGAATATGCATCGAAACGAAAGAAATGTTGATCATAACAAGCGAATGAGCTTCAAAATGAAGAAAATATAAGTCGAAACGAAAGAATTATTTATCATAACAAGCGAATAAGCATAAAAATGAAAGAAATATGCATCGAAAAGAAGGAAATGTTAATCATATCAAATGAATGAGCATCAAAATGAAGGAATATGCATCGAAATGAAGGCAATGTTGATCGTAACAAGCGAATGAGCATCAAAATGAAGGAAATATACATCAAACGAAGGAAATGTTGATCATAACAAGCGAACGAGCATCAAAATGAAGGAAATATGCATCGAAACGAAGGAAATATTGATCATAACAAGCGAGTGAGCATCAAAATGATGGAAATATGCATCAAAATGAAGGAATATTGATCGTAACAAGCGAATGAGTGGCAAAATGAAGGAATATACATCGAAATGAAGGAATTGTTGATCATAACAAGCGAATGAGCATCAAAATGAAGGAAATATGCATCGAAATGAAGGCAATGTTGATCGTAACAAGCGAATGAGCTTCAAAATGAAGGAATATGCATCGAAATGAAGGCAATGTTGATCGTAACAAGCGAAAGAGCTTCAAAATGAAGGAATATGCATCGAAATGAAGGCAATGTTGATCGTAACAAGTGAATGAACATCAAAATGAAGGAAATATACATAAAAACGAAGGAAATGTTGATCATAACAAGCGAATGAGCATCAAAATGAAGGAATATGCATCAAAATGATGGAAATGTTGATCATAACAAGCGAACGAGCATTAAAATGAAGGAAATATGCATCGAAATGAAGGAAATGTTGATCATATCAAGCGAATGATCATCAAAATGGAGAAATATGTTTCAAAAAGAAGGAAATGTTGATCGTAATGAGAAAATAAACATCAAAATGAAGGAAATATACATAAAATCGATGAAATTGTTGATCATAACAAGCGAAAGAGCATCAAAATGAAGGAATATGTATCGAAACAAAGGAAATGTTGATCGTAATAAGAGAATAAGCATTAAAATGAAGGAAATATGCATCGAAACGAAGGAATTGTTGATCATAACAAGCGAAAGAGCATAAAAATGAAGGAAATATTGATCATAACAAGTGAATGAGTATCAAAATGAGGGAAATATACATAGAAACGAAGGAAATGTTGATCGTAACAAGCGAATGAGCATCAAAATGAAGGAATATGTATCGAAACGAAGGAAATGTTGATCATAACAAGCTAATGAGCTTCAAAATGAAGAAAATATACGTCGAAACAAAAGAACTGTTCATCATAACAAGCGAATAAGCATAAAAATGAAGGAAATATACATCGAAAAGAAGGAAATGTTAATCATATCAAACGAATGAGCATCAAAATGAAGGAATATACATCGAAATGAAGGCAATGTTGATCGTAAAAAGCGAATGAGCATTAAAATGAAGGAAATATACATCAAACGAAGGAAATGTTGATCATAACAAGCGAACGAGCATCAAAATGAAGGAAATATGCATCGAAACGAAGGAAATGTTGATCATAACAAGCGAGTGAGCATCAAAATGTTGGAAATATGCATCAAAACAAAGGAATATTGATCGTAACAAGAGAATGAGTGTCAAAATGAAGGAATATACATCGAAATGAAAGAAATGTTGATCATAACAAGCGAATGAGCTTTAAAATGAAGGAAATATGCATCGAAATGAAGGAATTGTTGATCATAACAAGCGAATGAGCATCAAAATGAAGGAAATATGCATCGAAATGAAGGCAATGTTGATCGTAACAAGCGAATAAGCTTCGAAATGAAGGAATATGCATCGAAATGAAGGCAATGTTGATCGTAACAAGCGAATGAGCTTCAAAATGAAGGAATATGCATCGAAATGAAGGCAATGTTGATCGTAACAAGTGAATGAACATCAAAATGAAGGAAATATACATCAAAATGAAGGAAATGTTGATCATAACAAGCAAATGAGCATCAAAATGAAGGAATATGCATCAAAATGATGGAAATGTTGATCATAACAAGCGAACGAGCATCAAAATGAAGGAAATATGCATCGAAATGAAGGAAATATTGATCATATCAAGCGAATGATCATAAAAATGGAGAAATATGTTTCGAAAAGAAGGAAATGTTGATCGTAATGAGAAAATAAACATCAAAATGAAGGAAATATACATAAAATCGATGAAATTGTTGATCATAACGAGCGAAGGAGCATCAAAATGAAGGAATATGTATCGAAACAAAGGAAATGTTGATCGTAATAAGAGAATAAGCATTAAAATGAAGGAAATATTTATCGAAACGAAGGAATTGTTGATCATAACAAGCGAAGGAGCATAAAAATGAAGGAAATATTGATCATAACAAGTGAACGAGCATCAAAATGAGGGAAATATACATAGAAACGAAGGAAATGTTGATCGTAACAAGCGAATGAGCATCAAAATGAAGGAATATGCATCGAAACGAAGGAAATGTTGATCATAACAAGCTAATGAGCTTCAAAATGAAGAAAATATACGTCGAAACAAAAGAACTGTTCATCATAACAAGCGAATAAGCATAAAAATGAAGGAAATATACATCAAAAAGAAGGAAATTGTTGGAAAAACACATCCCTCAACATGCATAGAGAGGAATCTCTTACCTCTCACCGTAGGATTGTGTTGCAGTGGAAGAAACACGAACCTGTTGGTACTCACGTGTAAACCGTGATCTCTGGATCAAATCTCACAACACGGGGTTGTGAATTAATTTCCACGATGTTGTATTATTGTGTGGAATATGATAATCTGTAGTGAAATGGAAAAAGAAAATCGGAGAGAGAGATACGCTTTCACGTTCTGTGTTCCGCGTTCTGTAACGCAAACGTATGAGCACTTCACGTACGCATTCTGCTTCTGTCTTGCGCATGAACGCTTCAGTCGTACGCGTTCTGCTTCTGCATTCTACGTATTCTGAATACGTTCTCTTCACTTTTGGACAACTGCCATGCAATCCATTTATTCCCAAAAGATGGGAGTTATATAAAACGTATTATTAACTCCCTCACCTTCTCTCTTATCCACACTTCTTATGTGGAAAATAAGATAATAAATAAATTATTATTTACATCTCCCACTCACATATGAAGTCAAAAAGCCGCCTGACTCTATTTCTTCATAAATCATATTCTCGCACAAATTAATACATCGTGTGACCCACGAGATATGAGTTTTAATCGCTATACACTTGTTAGAGATATATAGCAACTCAACCAGTTTATCAATGAAACTCAACAAGCTCGCTATACCCCAGAACTCTTGAACATTTAACATAAATTGACATATCTCTTTTCAATCCCTGAATTTGTCAGAGCATATTCAACCCTTTTGTAAAATTACTATGTATTCATAATCAAGACACTGCTTGATTGACTAGTCAATGAATCACAATAGTATATGTTAAATTAAGACGTTCTTCCCATCTCACTAAGTATCTACAGTCTCCCACTATAGCTGCTTTCCTAGACATGTACCGCATCGCCGTTATTAACCATAGCTCTTTTGGTAGCTGTTGGATTGTATACTAAAAGTCTAGGTTTAGTATGAACAATGTCATAACAATATTTGAAATGAGAATCATTGATCAAATGATTGCATCTTATAATTTATTTTATATGCATGATGCAATAGTCCATTTACTTTATACTGTAGATAATATGTTGTGCGACAACACGCAGAAGATCATATTATCGGTTTCCTTATAAAGTATAAACAGATGCTCACAACTGAGATAGACGGGGACTCTCTATCGGTATGGTTGTAGTGTGGTTTGGTATTAGCTTGTCTTGGCTATAGAATCACATTATTGCACTTGGGTGTATTGAGCAGGACCGCCTGAGATCGTTCTTCTTATACTGACTATATAGTAGAACTTGATCTTTGTTATTATGGAAGTTCGTGCTCTTAATCTCTATACAATAACCTCGACACGTAGGGCAGTATGTATTTCTTTGATTCACCAATGGGTGAGATTTATAAGTATTAAATCAACAAACTCGGTGAGTTGGGAAGTAGTGCTGTATCTATGGTGTGCTGTTGATTGTAGAAGGAATCCATGTCCGTCATAGGTTGATGATGTCCCCTTGAGGAGCTCATAAGGTTTATCATGTAAATCTTGCAAGTGGATTAATTTCCGGCATGATAAAAAGGTTGAGTGGTACTACTCTCGGATGAGATATTAATTAATTTGAGTTGTCAGTAACTTAATTAATTAATTAAATTCAATTGAGGCCCAGCCCAATTTCTCCTCCTGGTCCCTGCTGTAGCCCAATATATAAGTGAACTCAGCTTCCTGGAACCCTAAGATTATTCCTGCGCCTCTTTTGGTGAGAGAAGGGAAGAGAAGCAGATTGAGAGATCCTGCAGACTGTTGCCCACACAACAGCAGGATCACACTTGGGACATACAGTAGAAGATCAGAGGTAGTTCTCTGCAGTTCATCCTCTACACCAACCCAGAAGTACGGTAAACATGATTTTATTGCTTCCGCTGTATATGTTTGCCTGATATCCTAAACGTATCACCTTGATCCAAACGATCCAATTGCCCAACAATTGGTATCAGAGCGTTGGTTTCGTGGTGAAACGTGAGACGTTAGGTAGGGTTTGATCCATACAAAGCATGTATGTAGGGCTGTGTGTTTATATGATATAATCTGTAATTTTATCGATTGGTAATGAGCATGTGTTTTGGGTTCTTTTATTATCTATGATAAGCCAATACTTGTATTGCCTTGAATCGATGTGTCTTTATTGCTGTACACGTTATATCACACACACGCATCACCCATCCGGCTGGAAGACGATGATAGGCATCGTGCCTCGGCGATGAATGGAAACGTTGATGGCGTTATTGGCGTTAACCGCCTGGTGAAAATCGAACGACCAGAGGTAGGAAGGAGATAGACAGTCAAGCCAGGCGATTGAAACTGCACGGACGGCGACTGGATTGTTGTCATGCCATCGCGACTGCAAGTCTGGTCTGGCCAGGCTAGTATGTGGACGGAGGCACGCTCATGCTGATTCCAGTCGAGTCTGAGCAGACCCGGCAGCGCGTGTTGATTGTAAGTGCAATTGGAGACGGCGACGATCTCGATTGACATCGATTGACCGGTGCTGGAGGCGGCGCCTGGATTGAGAGCCACCGATGTGGATCGGTCATCTTTTTGATTCTGATCGGTGGAGTTCCGACCAGGATCCGAGCGAGTCCAACCTGTTTCAGGTCGGGTCGGGGTAGATCGTCGCTGATCCGGCAGCGCGGCGGCGCGGGTCTGTCTGCATGTAGCACGGATGGCAGTTCGCGGCGGAGTCAAAGTTAGGTGGGCTGCGGCGGAATTAGGAAACGGCGTTCCGAGCTAGTCCCCTGATGACTCTGGGCGAGCCTCCTGGCGATTCCGGCGGGTCCGTGGCTGTATCGATCGAGCCTACTTCTTCATCGATCGGCGCAGTCCTCAAGCTATGAGTTCCCAGCAGATGCCGTCGGCTGCGATGGGTGAACGAAGATGGTAGTCTGAAGCGGCTCCGGTGGGCTGATGGCACCACCGCAGAGAGCGACGGCACCGAGAAGTTCACAAGCCTGCTGCGTGTGTGCGATCGAGTTGCGGCTGGGGGTTACCGTTGGCTGTGGGCAGGTCCGCCGGATGCAGCGGCGCCTATATCCGTCGGTGATTACGCGATGAGGATGGAAAGAATCAGGAAGCTGTCGGTTAGGGCAGCGATTACCTGCTGGGCCTTAATTTAATTGGCTTGGGCTTTTTTTTTTTTTTTTTTTTTTTTGCTATTGGGCTTTTTAATAATTTAAGGACTGTTGGCCCAAATTATTCTTGTGGGGCTGCCTGATGGGCTCAATTTAATTGGTTTTGGGCTCCCTGCTAGGCTCAATTTTAATTTGGTTATGGGCTGTTGTGCCCATATTTAATTATAATGCTAATGGGCTGTGGATTCAAGGCTGCTCATTTATTTAATTTGGTTTTGGGCTGTTGGGCCCAATTTTAATTAAATGGTTATGGGCTGCTGGGCCAATCCTGGTTTTAATTAATTGTGGGTAATGGGCCAAGCATGATTAGTTATTTATTAATGGGCTAATTTGGTGCTAGTGGGCTTGGTGAATTTAATTTGTTTTGGGCTGAGTATATGGGTCATGGATAATGGGCTTGATTAATTATTTAGTCTGCTGCTCATTTTGTGCTTATTTGTTGCTCTAGGGCCTAAATTAATTGATCCACTATTTATGCAATTAATTATGATATATAACTGATTTAATTGTTTTAACTTGACAATTAATTGTTATATATGAAAGGCATGTTCTATGTGATTTATTTATTTAAATTGCTGTTAATAGAAGCATGTCTAGAATGTATATTTTATTTCTGAATATTATATACATGTTAAAAACCCTCGGTGTTAAATAACTAAGTGGGAGAGGGGATTGGTAATAAATTCCCGCGGCCTCCATTATTGGTTTGTTAGCAATGTGAATAGACTTGCGCGTCGGCATTAGAGCCTTCCTCCCCATCGGATGAGTTTATTCATGGATTGCTGGAACAGACTTCATTAAATAATTACGTTTATAATGTGATGCATATGAACTTGCGCGTTGGCTTAGACCTTCCTCCCTATCGGATGAGTTTATATGCGGTTCACTGGTACAAACTTGTAATAGATGACTGTAGGAAGTTATCCGAGCGCGTGTGCACTTCTCTATCTGTAAGGCACATAAGCTTGGGCCGCGGACTTGTGGTCAAATAATGGTGTACACTTAGATGTAAATAATAAGTATCCTCCCCATCGGAGTCACTGCTTTTATTTGCATGGCTAAAGAGGAACCGACTATTAATTATTTTGTCATAAAGTTAGGTTGACAAATGAAATTAATGGGTAAAACCTTCTCTTGTAAATGTTCGGGTTTGTAAACGTCCACACTATCGTGGCTTGCAGACTCACGGTGCTTGAGATGTCGGTGAATTTTATTTTATATTGTTTTGAGGGAATCAATATAAAAGAATAAAATTTGAATATTTGATCGGTAAATTTATTTGTGATTCTCTGAATTTCGAATGGTTTTATTTCACTTATTATTAACTAAAAGAAATTAAATTTACTCATCCTAATTAACTGATTAGAAAAGAATCTTAATTTTGAAATTTACTGCTTAAGAAAATACATGTGTTCTCTCAAAGGACGGCTCATGATGCCTATTAAAGTCTTTAGTGAAGAGATGAGAGGATCATAGAAATATGATGAACTCATGTAACTCTTCAGATACTTGAGTAATTTAAAAGGCGTAAGATCATGATAGAATTTGATGAATGAATTGGAAAAGCTTGGAGTATAAATTGAAAGGGAAACCTAGATCAATTTTATTCTCCATGTTTAGCCTTGATGTTTTGAGAAAGTTCTACCTGAAATACTAGAGGATGTCTATGGTGGGAGACTTCTGACAAAACATGTGGCAAAGGAAAGTCATTTTCATCATAAAGTGAACAAGTTTAATATCTTATTTACTAATGGTTTAAACATGATTAGTGATGGCATCTACTGACACGAAGTATGTAGATACTGGAATCATTAAATGTTTATCACTGAGTAAGGATAAGAAAGTTAATAATATGGGTAAAACTACAAAGGTAGTGACTATTGCAGTGGGAGTTGTTTATTTATCTCATGATAAGAATAAACGATTGATTATGAGAAATTATCTTTACGTACGTTTCATAGAAAGAATTTAATTTCGGTTTCTATGCATTAACGGATGGATACTTCATTTCATTTAAATGACATGGTCATAGTAATGAGGAATGAGGCTATAATCCGATAAAGTACGTTGGTGGATAAAAAGTATACTCTTGAATCATGTACATTCCACAGATGCAATAAATAGTAATTAAATAATGCATCTTCTAATATTAAGAGAAAGGAACTTTCAGAGAAGAACTAAAACATACATTTGGCATCTAAGACTAGTTCATTTTACTTAGGTAGGATTCAAAAGTTGATAGCCGATAGACCGTAAGGTTTATCTGAAGTGGAAACTATCGGACTTGCTAGTCTTGCTTGGAAGTAAAAATGATTAACTGTCTTTTCAAGGCTGTGGGGTGTAGAGCCAAAGATATATATGTTGGAATTAGTTCATTCTGATTCAAGCGAACCTAATATAATCCAGACGAGAGGTGGTTATGAATATTCGAAGATTATTCTGGAAACCAATATATTTATATGATGCACTGCATGTCTAAGTTCTTTGATTAATTCAAGAATTGTAAGGCTGGTACAGTGAAGCGTCATGGAAAATATATTAAGTCATTACGATTCAGTCATGATGGCGAATACCTCTTGGGATAGTTAGGAGCTATTGATCAGAAGTTGAGATTAAATCTCAAGTTGACTACACCGGGCATGCCCCAGCTGAATGGTGTGGTGGGTAGAAGGTATAAGGCTCTTATGATTATGATTAGATAGATGATGAATTATTTGGAATAATTAAATTCATTTTATGGATATGCCCTAGACACAGTAATTCGTGAAACGTTTGTCTGCATATGGGATATTCTAGAAAAATGGATAGTGATTTATTTAGTCCAAAAGATCGAAGGGTAATTGTTAACACAATAACCAGATTTTTGGAAAAGGACTATGTAATAAATCACAAGCCCATGTAAAAGTTATTCTAAAGGAAATGAGAGAGAAAACACTAAGTATAAGTACCAAGTGTACAAGAGGATATGCCACAAGGTAAACTGCAACGCGTGTCACATCTGATACACAATTACATGTAGTACCTTGTCGTAGTGGGAGGGTTGTTCGACAACTCGTAAAATATATATTTTGGGAGAGTCGTGAGACTTGGTCCCTTGTAAATATGGTATTATCCCACGGATACGACTTAGCACTACAAGATTAAAATGCAGAATCTTAGTAAGTTGCAATGAATATTGAAATAGAATCTGCGGATTCTAAATTAAGTTTGGGAACTTGAAAGACCACTAAATAGTGTAAAAGCCATTGGAAGTGGTCATAGGAAATAAAAGAGGATCATACGGTAAGGTGAAAAACCTTGGAAGCAAAGCTTGTTGCGAAAAAGTATACTCAGAAAGAAATGGTTCGATTATGAGGGAACATATTCGTTGGTAGCTATGCTTAAGTTGATCCGGATTCTTTTATTCATTGCTGCTCATATTGAAATATGAGGAACAACAAATAGATGTCAAGACAGCTTTCCTGATTGGAAGTCTTGAGGAAAACATCTATGTGAAGCAACCAGAGTAATTCATTGCAAAGTACTAATAGCATTTTGATAGTAAGCTTAAAAGTGTCCAGCGATGGACTAAAGCAAGCTTTGAGATCGTGAAGCATCTGTTTTGATTAGGTAATCCAGTGGCACGGATTTAAATCAATCAACGGATGTATCTTGTGTATTGTAAAGAGTGACGGAAACGTGGTGGTGTTTTTTGTACTATACGTAGATAGTATCTTGCTCATTGGAGACAATGAAAGAGTATTATCGGACGTATGGGTACGGTTAATAAAGCGGTAAAGATGAAGGACTTAAGAAAGGCAAAATATATCCTTTTGATCACGGTAATACGGATCACAAGAAAGGAGGTTATGCTTATCTCAAGTTTCATAAAATGATACAGTCCATACTCGTTTAGCATGTAAATTTATCTAAGTGAATGTGTCTTTGAGATACAAGAAGAAGATAAAGAGGATGAAAGCGGTTCCTTATGCTTCGGCGAATAAGGAAGCTTAATCTAAGGAATGCTATGAACGATGTTGGATATCTGTTTTGCTGAATGCATGAACAGTGGGTATAAACGTAACCCGGAACAAGAATGATGAACTGTGGTAAGACATTTATAAAGTGCCTGAGAAGGACTGGAAATTATATGTGGACTTACTGGACAGATTCACTGCTTCTTGTGGATTACGTAGATTCGGTTTTTTTAGTCAGATTGGACGGTAGTAAATTCTCCTCTAAGGTTATGTGTTTGATTTTAGGAAGTGGAGTCATAATGTGGAGGAGTGTTATATAGAAATATATTTCAGACTCCGGACTCCATCATGGAAAGATGATAAATTGGAGCCTATGAGGCAGCCAAAGTATCTATATGACTCTAGAAACTTCAAGATGGACTTTGAAGTGTTTCTAAGTTTGCCCAAGGTAATCACAATTTACATTGATGATATTGGTGCAGTTGCAAACTTGAAGAAATCACAAGTCCATAAGGCAATTAAACACATGGAGCGCGAGTACCACCTGTTACGAGAAATCGTATGATGAGGGGAAGGTTGTTGTCGCCTAGATTGCATCAGATGATGACCTAGTAAATCCATTTACGAGGACCTTAAGGCGAGAGCTTTTAATGGTCGAGTAATGGGAGTAGGAATCAGATGTATGGCAGAAGACATGACAGCATAGTCTTTTAGTATAAGTGGGAGATTGTTGGATTGTATACTAAAAGTCTAGCTTTAGTATGAACAATGTCATAACAATATTTGAAATGAGAATCATTGATCAAATGATTGCATCTTATAATTTATTTTATATGCATGATGCAATAGTCCATTTACTTTATACTGTAGATAATATGTTGTGCGACAACACGCAGAAGATCATATTATCGGTTTCCTTATAAAGCATAAACAGATGCTCACAACTGAGATAGACGGGGACTCTCTATCGGTATGGTTGTAGTGTGGTTTGGTATTAGCTTGTCTTGGCTATAGAATCACATTATTGCACTTGGGTGTATTGAGCAGGACCGCCTGAGATCGTTCTTCTTATACTGACTATATAGTAGAACTTGATCTTTGTTATTATGGAAGTTCGTGCTCTTAATCCCTATACAATAACCTCGACACGTAGGGCAGTATGTATTTCTTTGATTCACCAATGGGTGAGATTTATAAGTATTAAATCAACAAACTCGGTGAGTTGGGAAGTAGTGCTGTATCTATGGTGTGCTGTTGATTGTAGAAGGAATCCATGTCCGTCATAGGTTGATGATGTCCCCTTGAGGAGCTCATAAGGTTTATCATGTAAATCTTGCAAGTGGATTAATTTTCGGCATGATAAAAAGGTTGAGTGGTACTACTCTCGGATGAGATATTAATTATTTTGAGTTGTCAGTGACTTAATTAATTAATGGACATTGAATATCTTAAACATGGGGAGACTATCGGGCTTATAATAAGAAGGAGCCCAGAACATAATTTTGGGATTGGACGGGTAGTGCAGTAATAATATTTTAGTGGACTATATTATTATTATTGGATTTAATTAAAAGCTTTGGGCTAAGCTTGGTTAATTAAATTCAATTGAGGCCCAGCCCAATTTCTCCTCCTGGTCCCTGCTGTAGCCCAATATATAAGTGAACTCAGCTTCCTGGAACCCTAAGATTATTCCTGCGCCTCTTTTGGTGAGAGAAGGGAAGAGAAGCAGATTGAGAGATCCTGCAGAGTGTTGCCCACACAACAGCAGGATCACACTTGGGACATACAGTAGAAGATCAGAGGTAGTTCTCTGCAGTTCATCCTCTACACTAACCCAGAAGTACGGTAAACATGATTTTATTGCTTCCGCTGTATATGTTTGCCTGATATCCTAAACGCATCACGTTGATCCAAACGATCCAATTGCCCAACAGTAGCATGCTAAAGTAGCAACACCAAAGTGAAGACTTAGAATATAGTAGAAAGTCATAAGGGTAACCAATAGATAAGGACTCATACCTTTAAGAAAATAGGGATTATTTTCTCAATCCTTTTGAGGTCAACTTAGCACATGTCGTTTTTCTAAAACACATGTCACAATGTCTTTAACTTCTTTCCAAGAAAGCGTATGTCGTATTTCATTTAATTTAGACATCGTGTAAATCAAAGTTCAAGTGTGTCCCATACACTTAACCCGGATATCCTCCTTCCAACGTATAGGATCTCCGTCGATTTAGCTTTATAACAAGTTGGATTAGATTCGTGGCAAAATCTGTCCCGATTACATTAACTATCGTAATCTCATCTCTGCGCTACCACTAAGCCAGAGGCGATTGCTCGTATGAGAGAGCCAATCATAACTTGCCGATATACTATTATATATGAACCATCATATATAATTAATAAAGCATATATGTATAGTTAAGCCATTAACTATTATATTAACATACACAAACATATTCAATACTGTTGGCAATTGGATCTTATGGTGAACACGATTTGAAAAGAAAACAAGTAATTAATAAACAACGGAAGCATAAATCAATACCTGTCTTCTGGATTGGAGTAGAGGATGAATATCTATGAAGAACTACCTCTTGTTCTTCTACTGTATTACCCTAGTCTAATCCTGTTGTTGTGTGGTCAACAGTCTGCAGGATCACTCAATCTGCTCATGACCACTTTTAGACAAAAGAACGGCATTCTCAATTCTTAGGGCATCCAGGAGCTGAGCAGACTATTATAAAGGGCTACAGTAGGGACCAGGAGGAGAAATTGGGCTGGGCCTCAATCAGATTTAATTAACCAAGCTTAGCCCAAAGCTTTTAATTAAATCCAATAATAATAATATAGTCCACTAAAATATTATTACTGCACTACCCATCCAATCCCAAATTATGTTCTGGGCTCCTTCTTATTATGAGCCCAATAATCTCCCCATGTTTAAGATATTCAATGCCCATTAATTAATTAAGTTACTGACCACTCAAATTAATTAATATCTCATCCGAGAGTAGTATCACTCAACCTTTTTATCATGCCGGAAATTAATCCACTTGCAAGATTTACATGATAAACCTTATGAGCTCCTCAAGGGGACATCATCAACCTAAATCGAACATGGATTCCTTCTACAATCAACAGCACACCATAGAGACAACACTACTTCCCAACTCACCGAGTTTGTTGATTTAATTCATTTAAATCTCACCCATTGATGAATCAAAGAAATACATGCTGCCCTACGTGTCGAAGTTATTGTATAGGGATTATAAGAGCATGGACATCCATAATAACAGAGATCAAGTTCTTCTATATAGACAGTACAAGTCGAACGATCTCAAGCGGTCCTACTCAATACACGCTAAGTGCACTAATGTGATTCTATAGTCAAGACAAACTAATTCCAAATCATGCTACAACCATACCGATAGATAGTCCCCGTCTATCTCGATTGTGAGCATCTGTTTATACTTTATAAGGAAACCGATAATATGATCTTCTGCGTGTTGTCGCACAACATATTATCTACAGTATAAAGTAAATGGACTTTTGCACAAACATATAAATAAACAATTTATAAAATGCAAAAACGTTTGATCATATGATTCTCATTTCAAATAAAATTGTTATTACATTGTTCAATACAAAAAGCAAGGCTTTTAGTATACAAATCTAACAATCTCCCACTTATACTAAAAGACTACGCTGCCATATCTGCTGACACGCATCTAATCCCCATTCCTTCTACATGCCCATCGAACGCTTTCGCTGGAAGGCTCTTAGTAAAAGGATCAGCAAGGTTATCCTCAGATGCTATCTTAGCGACAACGACTTCCCCTCTTTTAACGATGTCTCGTATCAGGTGGTACTTGCGCTCAATGTGTTTACTCGCCTTATGGGCTCGTGGTTCCTTCGAGTTTGCTACTGCACCACTATTATCACAATAAATTGTGATTGCTTTGGGCAAACCAGGAATCACATCCAAGTCCATTAAGAAGTTCCTGAGCCATACTGCTTCCTTAGCTGCCTCAGAGGCTGCCACATATTCAGCTTCCATGGTGGAGTCCGCAACGCATTTCTGCTTTACACTCCTCCATATTATGGCTCCTCCTCCAAGAGTATACACATAACCCGAGGTGGATTTACTAGCATCCCTATCTGACTGGAAATCCGAATCAGTATAACCCAAAGGTAACAAAGTATCTGCCCGGTAAACCAGCACATAATTCTTAGTCCTTTTCAGGTACTTTAAAATGTGCTTTACCGCAGTCCAATGCCCTTGTCCTGGATTACTTTGATACCTACTGACCATGCCCACGGCATAATAGATATCCGGTCTCGTACATAGCATAGTATACATGAGGCTTCCCACTGCCGAAGCATAAGGGACCAGCTTCATTGCCTCTATTTCATGTTGTGTCTTAGGAGACATTTTCTTAGATAGAGGTATTCCATGTCTGAAAGGTAGAAAACCTTTCTTGGAATCTTGCATGCTAAAACGAGCCAGGATTGTATCAATGTATGAAGCTTGGGATAAGCACAACATTCTTTTCTTGCGATCCCTTATCAATTTGATCCCAAGAATGTGTCCGGCTTCTCCTAAGTCCTTCATTTCAAACTGTTTGGATAGCCATACCCTTACGCCCGATAATACCTTTACATTGTTTCCAATGAGTAGAATATCATCCACGTAGAGTACAAGAAATACCACTACATTTCCGTCACACTTCTTGTACACACATGATTCATCCGGAAATTGAATAAATCCTTATGACTGGATTACTTCATCAAAACGGATGTTCCATGATCTAGAAGCTTGTTTCAATCCATAAATGGACTTTTTAAGCTTGCACACTAGATGCTCTTCGCCCTTAGCAATGAATCATTCTGGTTGCTTCATATAGATGTTTTCCTCAAGACTTCCATTTAGGAAAGCTGTCTTGACATCCATTTGCCATACCTCATAATCCATATGAGCAGCAATAGACAAAAGAATCCGGATTGACTTAAGCATGGCCACAGGGGAGAAGGTTTTCTCATAATCGATTCCTTCTTTCTGAGTATATCCTTTAGCCACAAGCCTTGCTTTAAAGGTTTCCACCTTACCATCAGATCCTCTTTTTCTTTTATAGATCCACTTGCATCCAATAGCTTTTACACCATTGGGTGGTTCTACAAGCTCCCAGACTTGATTAGAATACATGGATTCTATTTCAGATTTCATTGCATTTTGCCATAATTGAGCATCTTTATCTTGCAGTGCCTCGTTGTAATTCCATGGGTCAATTTCATGTTCACCAGGGACCAAGTCAGAATACTCTCCCAATCCCATGAATCTATCCGGTTGTCTCACAACCCTCCCACTACGACGAGGCTCCGCAGGTAATTGTGTATCAGGTGTGACACGTGGTGCAGTGTCCTGTGGTATATCCTCTTGTACAGTTGGTATTATGTTTGGTGTTTCTCCTCTTACTTCTTCTAGAACAATTTTACTCATGGGTTTGTGATTCATTATATAATCTTCTTCCAGAAATCTAGCATTCGTGCTAATGATCACCTTTTGGTCCTTTGGATTATAGAATAAACCACCCTTCGTTCCTTTTGGATATCCTACAAACAGACAAACTTCCGTACGTGACTCTAACTTATCAGTATCCGTCTTTAACACATGTGCCGGAGCACCCCAAATCCGAAAGTGTTTCAAACTAGGCTTTCGCCCAGTCCACAATTCAATGGGTGTGGAAGCTACTGATTTAGAGGGTACTAAGTTTAGAATGTAAGCCGCTGTTTCTAAGGCATATCCCCAAAACGAATTTGGTAGTTCCGAATAACTCATCATTGATCTTACCATTTCCATAAGAGTCCTATTCCTTCTTTCCGCTACACCATTCTGCTGGGGTGTGCCTGGTGCAGACAATTGGGATTCAATCCCATTTTCCGATAAATAATTCCTAAACTCTCCCAAGAGGTATTCGCCACCACGATCAGATCGTAGTGTCTTGATATATTTTCCAAGATGCTTTTCCACATCAGCCTTGTACTCTTTGAATTTATCAAAGCACTCAGACTTGCGGCACATCAAATAAATATATCCATATCTTGAATAATCGTCAATGAAAGTGACGAAATATTCAAAACCCCCTCTTGCCTGGACAGACATAGGACCACATAAATCGGAATGAACCAATTCCAACAAATCCTTGTCTCTATACCCCTTTGCCTTGAAAGGCCTTTTGGTCATTTTTCCTTCCAAGCAGGATTCGCAAGTTGGATAATATTCCACTACTAATGAACTCAGAGGTCCATCAGCTATCAACCTTTGAATCCTACTTAAGTTAATATGACCAAGTCTTAGATGGCAAAGATATGTTTGGTTCAATTTTGAAGGTTCTTTTCTCTTATTAGTAGATGTATCATTCGTTTCAATTTGTTGCACCGTGGGAGAAATTGGATTAAGAGTGTACAAATTATCTATCAATGCACCATTACAGATAACAATTCTATTTTTCCTTATAACAACCTTGTCATTAAAAGAAACAGAATATCCATCCATAAACAATTTAGAAACTGAAATTAAATTCTTTCTAAAATGAGGTACATAAAGACAATTCCTCAAAACAAGAGTTTTATTCTTATTGAAAAATAAATGCACGTCTCCCACTACAACAGCTGCTACACTTGTAGCATTCCCCATGAGTATGGTAATCTTCCCATCACTAAGCTGCCGGGTTTGGTGGAACCCCTGCATAGAATTGCAGACATGATCAGTGGCTCCCGTATCTACACACCAAGTGTCAGCAGATACAGCCACTAAACACGATTCAACAACTAGTATGTAAGACTTACCATTCCTGTTCCCCTTCAGAAGAGGGCAGTCAACCTTGTAGTGTCCCGGCTGCTTACATTTGAAGCACTTGCCTCTAGGCTTCTTGACCGCACCCGTCTTTGCTTTCATTTGGTTCACCGGTGCTGGATTCCCTTGCTTCTTCTTCTTCCTACCGCCTTTCGGCCAAGGATGAGAAGCATGTTCAGCAACATGAACCTGAGGTGGTCTACGAAACAGTTCTTCCGCCGCCACGAGTTCTGTCATCAGTTCCGCCAACGAGTACAAATGTTTGTTCATACCATAGTTCAGGCGAAACTGCTCAAAACTCCTAGGCAGGCTTTGGAGTATAATATCGACCTGGGTTTCCCCATCGATTTCTGCTCCAAGAACTTCCAACTCATTGAGTTGGCCCATCATCCTAAGGACATGCTCCCTTACGGAAGTGCCCTCAGCCATTTTGATGTTCATCAAGATCGACATGCCCTTCGACCTAGCAGGACGACTCTGATGACCGAAAAGTTCCCTAAGATTATGCATCATATCATAGGCGGTGTCCATAGCTTGATGCTGAGTCTGAAGCACATTTGACATTGAAGCCAAAATATAGCACTTAGCCATCTTATCAGCTTTGACCCACCTATTATAAGCATTTCTTTGCTCTTCGGTAGAGGCATCAGTAGGTGCCGGAGGGCATTCCTCAGAAAGTACAAAGATGTAATCTTCAGCAGTTAAAACAATATCCATGTTACGCTTCCAGTCGACATAATTAGTGCCAGTAAGTTTGTGTCCTTTAAGTATGACAGAAAGTGAGTTCAAAGCCATTTGAAAATCCTGAGAATCATAAATAATAAACAGATCAAACACTTCGAATTTACCAATTTATATTGAATCCCTCAAAACAATATAAAATAAAATTCACCAACATCTCAAGCACCATGGATTTGCATGCCACGTTAGTGTGGACGTATACAAACCCGAACATTTACAAGAGAAGGTTTTACCCATTAATTTCATTTATCAACCTAACTTTATGATAAAATAATTAATAGTCGGTTTCTTTTTAGCCATGCAAATATCAGCAGTGACTCCGTTGGGGAGGATACTGATTATTCACATCTAAGTGTGTATCATTATTTGATCCCAAGTCCATTGCGCAAGCTTGTGTGCCTTACAGTTGGAGAAGTACACACGCGCTTGGGTAACTTCCTACGATCATCATAAAGAAGTTTGCACTAGTGATCCGTGAATAAAACCCATCCGTTGTGGAGGAAGGCCTGTTGCCAACACGCAGGTTTACTCACATCACTTACAAACCAATAATGGAGGCCATGGGAATTTATTTACCAATCCCCTCTCCCACTTAGTTATTTAATACCGAGGGTTTTTGTCATGCATATAATATTAACAAATAAAATATACAATAAAGCATGCTTTTAATCCAAGTAATTTAAAATTAAATAAATCACATAAAACATGCTTTACACATATATAATAATTAATCGTCATGTTAAACAATTAAATCAATTATATAATCCAATTAATTGCAAAATAAAGTTGGATCAAAAATTGGGCCTACCTATTCCAAATAAAATTAGCAATTAATGAGCAGCCATTATTATTAAAAAAATTAAAGCCCATTAAGCCAGCCAATTTTATTTCTTTGGAACAAGCCTAATACATCTCAAGGCCCAACACCACAAACAATTAATAAATAAAACACATACAGGCCCAGCTGCTCAAATAATTAATTACAATCCAGTAAGCCCAATACAATAAAAAAAACAGGCCCAATAGTAATTAATTAAAACCAAGCCCAGCCCAAACAAGAGAAAACCCTAGCCCACGCCCAGCCGCCACAGCCGTCAGCCTGCAGAAGCCACCGGTGCAACCAGCTGCCGCCGCCGCCGGCGGTGCCGCCAACAGTCCATCGGATATCCGCCGTTAGCCCATCGTCGACCAGTTTCCAGCCGTGAATCGCCGCCGACAGCGCGACAAACTCCGCCAGCAGGCAATCACCGTCGCCGCCGCAGCCGACGGTCCGTCTACAGCCAACCGCAATAGCGCCAACAACCCGCCGTCGATCAGACCCAGCAAATCGTCGACAACAGCGAATTATCACCGCTGGGAAAAACGCCGCCCGCAACTACTGCCGGAACAGAGCCATCAGTCCACCGCCGCACAGCCGCGTCCTTCTTCCCACCGGAATAGCCTCGCCGAACAACGAGCCCCATCCGAAATGCTGCGGAACTCCAGAAGCTGTTGAGGAAACGCCCGGGAGTGCCAACTGACATGCTCCCCGCCGCCGTTCCCCTAGGTTACCGCGCCGCCGCAGCCGTTGCCCGCACCAGAGCCGCCGCCTCCGATCTGAACAGCCTCGACCACATCGCCAAGAACTACCTCCACCGAGCCGACGCCGCCGAGGTCGTTGCCAGCACCAGAGCCGCCGCCTCCGATCTGAACAGCCCAGACGTGCCTCGCCGTGAAGACGACGCCGCCGTCATCGCAGCGCTTCAGTCGAAGCGTTAATATAGAATTCTCCGCCTCGACCTCGCGCCGTCGTGTCTGCCACCGCCGCTTTCGTCCAATCTGGTGTCGTCGCCAGTGACTCACACGGATAGCGGCGTGTCATCTCCGTCGCCGGTCAACTACCATCACCGTCACCGATTCGATTGGGACAGTCACCCTGTCACCCCACCTTCTTCGATTTTCCCTCTGCCGCCATCGCCGCCGGTATACCTCGAATCCGCCGTGATTCGGGGCCATCGAGCCGTTACCGGTGACTCAACTGTCTGCCGTCAGAAGCGTCGCCTCCGCCAGTCGTAACGAGAGAGAGAGAGAGGGGGAAGGGGGGGAGGGTGAACGGCGTGTGTGTGAAAGAGCAGGGTGGATTCTCGTAGTGTGTGCCAAATATTAAACAATTAATCAATTAATAATACACACAATACAAACAAACATGCCAGTCTGTATACACCATGTGAAAAATTCAGATTAAAACAAATAATCAATTAATCACATAAATCTTTACAAATCAGTTTCACCAAGAAACCATGCTCTGATACCAATTGTTGGCAATTGGATCTTATGGTGAACACGATTTGAAAAGAAAACAAGTAATTAATAAACAACGGAAGCATAAATCAATACCTGTCTTCTGGATTGGAGTAGAGGATGAATATCTGAGAAGAACTACCTCTTGTTCTTCTACTGTATTACCCTAGTCTAATCCTGTTGTTGTGTGGTCAACAGTCTGCAGGATCACTCAATCTGCTCCTAACCACTTTTAGACAAAAGAACGGCGTTCTCAATTCTTAGGGCATCCAGGAGCTGAGCAGACTATTATAAAGGGCTACAGTAGGGACCAGGAGGAGAAATTGGGCTGGGCCTCAATCAGATTTAATTAACCAAGCTTAGCCCAAAGCTTTTAATTAAATCCAATAATAATAATATAGTCCACTAAAATATTATTACTGCACTACCCATCCAATCCCAAATTATGTTCTGGGCTCCTTCTTATTATGAGCCCAATAATCTCCCCATGTTTAAGATATTCAATGCCCATTAATTAATTAAGTTACTGATAACTCAAATTAATTAATATCTCATCCGAGAGTAGTACCACTCAACCTTTTTATCATGCCGGAAATTAATCCACTTGCAAGATTTACATGATAAACCTTATGAGCTCCTCAAGGGGACATCATCAACCTAAATCGGACATGGATTCCTTCTACAATCAACAGCACACCATAGAGACAGCACTACTTCCCAACTCACAGAGTTTGTTGATTTAATTCATTTAAATCTCACCCATTGATGAATCAAAGAAATACATACTGCCCTACGTGTCGAAGTTATTGTATAGGGATTAAGAGCATGGACATCCATAATAACAGAGATCAAGGTCTTCTATATAGACAGTACAAGTCGAACGATCTCAAGCGGTCCTACTCAATACACGCTAAGTGCACTAATGTGATTCTATAGTCAAGACAAACTAATTCCAAATCACACTACAACCATACCGATAGATAGTCCCCGTCTATCTCGATTGTGAGCATCTGTTTATACTTTATAAGGAAACCGATAATATGATCTTCCGCGTGTTGTCGCACAACATATTATCTACAGTATAAAGTAAATGGACTTTTGCACAAACATATAAATAAACAATTTATAAAATGCAAAAACATTTGATCATATGATTCTCATTTCAAATAAAATTGTTATTACATTGTTCAATACAAAAAGCAAGGCTTTTAGTATACAAATCTAACAAATACGTCGTTTTCAAATCCTTCGCAGACTCAAACGAGTAGAAATGTAACTAAGAATCACTTTTTTCTTATCTACAATATCTCTAACAAAATTAAACTTAATGGCAATGTGTTTGGTCTTTCCATGATATTTGAGATCTTTTAAGTAAGTAATAACTGCATGATTATCACAATTAAAATAGCTCCCACTGGAGTGTTTGAGACCTCCAAATGTTTCATGAATCTTCTCAACCAGATAGCCTCTTGAACTGCAAATGCACATGTCACAAACTCGACTTCCACTAGTGGACAGTTCTATTCAAGTCAGTTTCTTTCTACACCATGAGATTGCTCCATTGTTGAGCAAGAAGACATAACTGGGAGTTGATTTACGTTTATCTAAATCACCATTCCAGTCAGCGTCTATATACTCATTCAGTGTACTGTTATTCCCTTGATAACAGATAAAATAGTCTGCAGTTAATCACATTGGCATATGGTACTCTGGCCATTTCATTCTTTTCATCTTGAGTCTTGGGACACATTTGTTGACTCAATGATTCACCTTCCGCAATGGGAGTATCTATAGGTTTGTAGGTGTCCATCTTGAACCGTTCTAAAAATTTCTTGATATAAGTCTCTTGAGACAAACCCAATAATTTCTTTGAACGATCCTTATGGATCCACACACCAAAGTATGTACTCTGCTTCACCCATATCTTTCATTTCGAAATTTGAAGACAACCATCTTTTTATAGTTTCAAGATACTCTTTTGCTATTTCCAGCTAGAAGTATGTCATCCACATGCAAGGATAGAATCACAAAACAATTATTGGACCGTTTAAAGTAAACACAGTGGTCTTCGTTTATCATAACAAAGTTATATGAGATGATCATTATGTGAAATCTCAAATACCACTGTCTAAAGGATAGTTTGAGTCTATAGAACAACTTCTTCTATTTACAAACTTTATCCTCTTGACCTTGAAGAATAAATCCTACTGGCTGTTGCATGTAGATTACTTCTTCTAATTCTCCACTGAGAAATGCGGTCTTAACATCCATTTGCTGTAATTCTAAATCCATACTAGCCACTATAGCCAACAGTAGACAAATCAAGGCAAACCTCACTACAGGTGAAAGTGGTTTCTACGTAGTCTATACTCTTGTAGAGTATAACCTTTTATCACCAAGCGAACTTTCTACCTCTCTATTGAGTCATCAGCATTTCTTTAGATTTTGAAAATCCATTTATTCTCAATTTCCTTTCGTCCCTTTGAAAGATCTACAAGTCCCCAGACTTGATTTGACTTCATAGACTCCATCTCCCCTTTCATCAATTTTTTCATTTTCAAACAAGTTAAAGCTTCTTTAACATTTCTGGGCTCTTCCTCATCATCAGGAAAAAACATCTCAACTTTCTGGTGAAACCAAGAAGGCATGCTTCAATGTCATAATGCCTTTTGTGCACATATTTCCTAGAACTTTTCAAGATGAGATAACTTATGACGGTCTTCTGTAGACAAAATGCTCTCATTGAGAATCACCTGATTCTCAATCGGCAAATATCTATCAAGATCCACACCATCAACTATCAAGATCCACATCATCAGCTTATTACTCCCACTTGGATCTTGTAGGTATTGGTTTTCTACCATCTCGAAAACAGGTCTGGCATCCCTGATGCCCTTTCTACTAGGAAATTTAATTTCCAGAAAATGAGCATTACGCGATTCTGTCTCAGTTAAGTTCTCATCCTCACCCCCTATGAACACGTAACCCTTAGAATGTTTGCCTCTAGGACCCAACTTTTCATACTGACTCGATGAATCATGTACTAAGCTGCTGATCCCCAAGCTCTAAGGTTACTCGAGTCAGGTTTCTACCCGTCCAAAATTCATATAGAGTCGAAGCAACTGACTTTGAAGGCACGCGATTAAGCACATAAGCTGCCGTAAGCAACGTATCTCATTAGATTAGCTTGTGCCATCATGGATCTAACCATCTCCAACAAAATCCTATTCCTTCTTCCAGTAACACCATTTTGTTGAGGTGTATAAGGAAAAGTTGATTGTCGGATTATATCCTTTTTATTACAAAATTCCTTGAATTGTTCTGATAGATATTCATGTCTTCTACTTCACTCAAGTATCGTCTAAAACAATTCAATGCTTCAGACACGTGAGATATCGTATAGACTAAATAATCATCAATGAAAGTAATGAAATAGTGAGCTCCATGTCGTGCTCTCACATTTACAGAACCACATATATTAGAATGGATTACTACTAATGGAGATTAAGACACAATGGCTTTACCAAAAGATTTTCTAGTCATTTTGCCAGCAAGATAATGTTCGCATTTGGATAATTCGACCTTAGAAGAAATATTCAACAATCCTTCCACAAGTCTATCATCCATCTTGCTCAACATGACTTAATCTAGCATGCCAAACATCATTCACATTTGCATTGCTAGAAGAACAAGTGTTTAGCGAATATGAATGATCATCATAACTACTAAACATCATTCTTTATAATATAAAAACCTTAAAGCCATCAGTTATATATCCAGATACATAACAAGTATCATTGATGTTCATTACCATAGTGTCTTTAGAGACATATAACCCAAATTAAGTATAACTGAAACAGAAATTAAATTTCGCGTGATTCTCTGGAGCTATAGAACATCATGTAGGATAAAGTCCGGACCATAGTTAAGATCCAATATGCAAGCCCCAAGTCCTTTTGACTTCAACTCGTGCATTGTTTCCTACATATATCCACCTAGTCCCCATCAGAACACGACGGAAATGTACAAAAGCTCCCACTGTCTCTTATCACACGTTCTCTTGCTCCTGAGTCTATAATCCTCAATGGATAAGAATCAGATAACAAGATAGCACTCGAGACATCAATTTCACACAAAATAGAATAAGATGAATTCACCTTCACCCTCCTGGGCTCAGGGCATTCACGAGCATAATGACCAAGCTTACTACCATTGTAACATGGCATCTTGCTTTTATTTTTCTTATTCTTTTTATCACGCTTGTTTTTCTTTTCCCGTTCATCAATTTTGTAGTTGGATTATTGTCAGGCTTACCACCATTACCATCAAATCGTCTTCTCTTCTTTCCCTTCTTCCAAATCCTTTTCCTTTTGAAGCCCGAAGCTCTCTTGGAAGTAGAACCAGTATAGAAGGCCCCAAAAAAAGGCTTTGAGGCTCTGAGCCTCTCATCTTCCAGCTCAACATGACGAGTAACATCATTGAAAGTTTTAATGCTTTCATTATGCGTCAAGTTGACTTTAAGATGTTCTTAATGATCAGGTAAAGAGCGTATTAAGGCTTGGACTTACAGATCGTCAGAGAGCATATGACCGGCAGTCTTAAGTTCGATTATCATATTAGACATCTCCCTGAGATGTTGTCTAATGTTATGATCAGTTTTCTATTCACAAGTGTCGAACTTAATAGTCAACTGCATAAGCCTTGTAATCGCATCGATTACTGAGCTTACAAGAATACCTTGTGCAATGGAATTTTACTTTTCCATGCCTGGTTTCTTGGTCACACCTCCTTTGGTTTCCAATACCCACGCCTGGATAAGCCATCACTTGGTTTATAGCATCCAATACATCTTGTTCATACAATATGTACCAAATTTTATGACATTTGTGTCATAATTGTCACTATTGAGTTTCTCACCTTTGTGCAACTCAATGTCAATAGATTTCGATGTTCATTTCTTTGTTAGAGATTATAGTGATTCAGTATGTTATTTATGTTTTATTAAGTTTTACGTTAAGCCAAACACAGACATCTCAATAAATAACACAAGACTTGATCTCGAAAAATAGCTCGGAGACTACTAATCATCAATCTCATCAAGTGTCACAATACTAGATTCTTGCTTCAAAATATAAAACACATTGTTCAAGTAATCAACAATAACATTGAACAACCACTTATAAACAGAACTTAAACAACCATCCACAATAGCAAAAATACCAAGTCAGACAAGTCATGAACATAAAATTCTAATGAACTCCCTGAGTTTCCAATTAGAAATACAATGGAAAAGAATTAAGGAAATCTATGGATTAATCTCCCTAATTTATCATTACTAGATTTCCATCGATGCTCATAATCAAATTTCTTAGTCCCCACACTATAGATAGCTTGCCCCAAAGGATCCATATGAAGCTTCTTTATTTGACGTTTCTCTCGACCACTTAGTCTCAAAGAATCAGAACGTCGAATCCTTCCCATCCTTAAGCAGGCTGATCTTAGTGCCTGTGTCCTACCTCTTGCTACAGAAACATCAACCAAATATTCCATAATTTGTCGACCATTAGGCTTCACTTCATAAGTCTCCCACTGAACCTAAAAATCCTTTTGTAGGTAATGAGGCAAAGTGTTCGCCCAGGTCTCAGGACAGGAAACTTCGAAATACTTATCACGTGGAATCGCATTGCTATAAATCAAAGGCAACAATCGGTTGTATAGTTCGATCAAATCAATTGCGTGGTCCCTTGTGTTGTGTGTATGCTTCATTTTATAATTCAAGAATTCATGGAGGATTTCATTTTTAGTGCTAATGTCTTCCTCTAAAATTGTTCCCGGTCCTGACATGCCTCTGAGAAAATGAGCAACCAAAAACAAACATACCAGTGTTAGTCAAACTATATCACATGAATTTCCTCTCTATTGAATGCAAATGGAAACAACTTTCCAAGATGCAATAGGTATATTCACAAGTGAATCAGTCCAACTCATTTTGGCTCCCACTTTCATAGGCTACAGGAGTTTGAACAATTCAAACATCACCAAAACACCATAAATATAGAATTAAATGACACATTAAGGTGCATATTCCTCGAAATTTGCAACCAAAAAGCCACCCCGTAGGTTTGTATACAGTAAATATGTCATTAAATGAAGCAACAACACATATACACACTAAAGATGACGTCAAACATTCTCGATAACATCACCATCGGACTCACTGCATCGAAAACACGTCGGAAACATCAAACAGTGGCTGGAAAATGATTACACGTGCCCGCACGTGCCCCAACGCGCCGGCAGAACACATCCACGCGTCAGCACGCGCCGGCAGCGGCCGCCACTGGCTGTCACGCGCCCGCACGCGCCGCCACGCGCGGCTGGAAGCAATCTGAGTTCTGGCGCGTGTAGCACACGCGCCGCTACCGGAGACGGCAGCTGATGGCGCGTGTACCATACGCGCCACTGCCAATTACCGGCGCGTGGAGCCACGCGCCACCGCCTGTTACCGGAGTGTGAAAGCCACGCGCCTCTGCCTACCGCCATGTTTTCCGGTAGATCCGGTCACGGGTTGACCTACTAGTCCGACCCGGTTCTGCTGGGTCTGACCCGGATCCGTCTGATTGACCAGGTCAGCCTTCAGGTTTTTTGAAATTACGATCAAGTCCCTAAACTTTATCGAATTTTCAAAAATCAACCCCTGAAGTTTCTGAACTTTTGCAGTTTAGCCCCAATTTCGAAAAAACTTCAAAAATTCATAACTTGAGTTTTATAAGGCCAAAAAATGCAAAAAAAATACTGACGAACTCCTCTCGACGAGCCCTATCCAGTGGTATAATCAAAACATGCTTTTGCGTGCTCGAAAAAATGACGAAAAATCACACCCACAACCATTCTTGGTGATTCACAAGTCATATACACATATTCCCACCGGAAACAAAGTAAATCTGCCTCATACTCACATAAATAACTCATCAAAGTCACACAATTCACCAATCATATAACTTCAAACAAAATAATGTGAGAATGTTTCAAAAATTAAAAGCAGAAAACTTTTAACGCAAGAAATCCAGAGAAGGAAAACGAAGTACCAATCATTTGCTCTGATACCAATGTTGGAAACACACATCCCTCAACATGCATAGAGAGGAATCTCTTACCTCTCACCGTAGGATTGTGTTGCAGTGGAAGAAACACGAACCTGTTGGTACTCACGTGTAAACTGTGATCTCTGGATCAAATCTCACAACACGGGGTTGTGAATTAATTTCCACGATGTTGTATTATTGTGTGGAATATGATAATCTGTAGTGAAATGGAAAAAGAAAATCGGAGAGAGAGATACGCTTTCACGTTCTGTGTTCCGCGTTCTGTAACGCAAACGTATGAGCGCTTCACGTACGCATTCTGCTTCTGTCTTGCGCATGAACGCTTCAGTCGTATGCGTTCTGCTTCTGCGTTCTATGTATTCTGAATACGTTCTCTTCACTTTTGGACAACTGCCATACAGTCCATTTATTCCCTAAAGATGAGAGTTATATAAAACGTATTATTAACTCCCTCACCTTCTCTCTTATCCACACTTCTTATGTGGAAAATAAAATAATAAATAAATTATTATTTACAGAAATGTTAATCATATCAAACGAATGAGCATCAAAACGAAGGAATATGCATCGAAATGAAGGCAATGTTGATCGTAACAAGCGAATGAGCATCAAAATGAAGGAAATATACATCGAAACAAAGGAAATGTTGATCATAACAAGCGAACGAGCATCAAAATGAAGGAAATATACATCGAAACGAAGGAAATATTGATCATAACAAGCGAATGAGCTTCAAAATGAAGAAAATATATGTTGAAACGAAAGAATTGTTTATCATAACAAGCGAATAAGCATAAAAATGAAAGAAATATGCATCGAAAAGAAGGAAATGTTAATCATATCAAACGAATGAGCATCAAAATGAAGGAATATGCATCGAAATGAAGGTAATATTGATCGTAACAAGCGAATGAGCATCAAAATGAAGGAAATATACATCAAACGAAGGAAATGTTGATCATAACAAGCGAACGAGCATCAAAATGAAGGAAATATGCATTGAAACGAAGGAAATGTTGATCATAACAAGCGAGTGAGCATCAAAATGATGGAAATATGCATCAAAACGAAGGAATATTGATCGTAACAAGCGAATGAGTGTCAAAATAAAGGAATATACATCGAAATGAAAGAAATGTTGATCATAACAAGCGAATGAACTTTAAAATGAAGGAAATATGCATCGAAATGAAGGAATTGTTGATCATAACAAGCGAATGAGCATCAAAATGAAGGAAATATGCATCGAAATGAAGGCAATGTTGATCGTAACAAGCGAATGAGCTTCAGAATGAAGGAATATGCATCGAAATGAAGGCAATGTTGATCGTAACAAGCGAATGAGCTTCAAAATGAAGGAATATGCATCGAAATGAAGGCAATGTTGATCGTAACAAGTGAATGAACATCAAAATGAAGGAAATATACATCAAAACGAAGGAAATGTTGATCATAACAAGCGAATGAGCATCAAAATGAAGGAATATGCATCAAAATGATGGAAATGTTGATCATAACAAGCGAACGAGCATCAAAATGAAGGAAATATGCATCGAAACGAAGGAAATGTTGATCATAACAAGCGAGTGAGCATCAAAATAATGGAAATATGCATCAAAACAAAGGAATATTGATCGTAACAAGCGAATGAGTGTTAAAATGAAGGAATATACATCGAAATGAAAGAAATGTTGATCATAACAAGCGAATGAGCTTTAAAAAGAAGGAAATATGCATCGAAATGAAGGAATTGTTGATCATAACAAGCGAATGAGCATCAAAATGAAGGAAATATGCATCGAAATGAAGGCAATGTTGATCGTAACAAGCGAATGAGCTTCAAAATGAAGGAATATGCATCGAAATAAAGGCAATGTTGATCGTAACAAGCGAATGAGCTTCAAAATGAAGGAATATGCATCGAAATGAAGGCAATGTTGATCGTAACAAGTGAATGAACATCAAAATGAAGGAAATATACATCAAAACGAAGGAAATGTTGATCATAACAAGCAAATGCGCATAAAAATGAAGGAATATGCATCAAAATGATGGAAATGTTGATCATAACAAGCGAACGAGCATCAAAATGAAGGAAATATGCATCGAAATGAAGGAAATGTTGATCATATCAAGCGAATGATCATCAAAATGGAGAAATATGTTTCGAAAAGAAGGAAATGTTGATCGTAATGAGAAAATAAACATCAAAATGAAGGAAATATACATAAAATCGATGAAATTGTTGATCATAACAAGCGAAGGAGCATCAAAATGAAAGAATATGTATCGAAACAAAGGAAATGTTGATCGTAATAAGAGAATAAGCATTAAAATGAAGGAAATATGCATCGAAACGAAGGAATTGTTGATCATAACAAGCGAAGGAGCATAAAAATAAAGGAAATATTGATCATAACAAGTGAATGAGCATCAAAATGAGGGAAATATACATAGAAATGAAGGAAATGTTGATTGTAACAAGCGAATGAGCATCAAAATGAAGGAATATGCATCGAAACGAAGGAAATGTTGATCATAACAAGCTAATGAGCTTCAAAATGAAGAAAATATACGTCGAAACAAAAGAACTGTTCATCATAACAAGCGAATAAGCATAAAAATGAAGGAAATATACATCGAAAAGAAGGAAATGTTAATCATATCAAACGAATGAGCATCAAAATGAAGGAATATGCATCGAAATGAAGGCAATGTTGATCGTAACAAGCGAATGAGCTTCAAAATGAAGGAATATGCATCGAAATGAAGGCAATGTTGATCGTAACAAGTGAATGAACATCAAAATGAAGGAAATATACATCAAAACGAAGGAAATGATCATAACAAGCGAATGAGCATCAAAATGAAGGATTATGCATCAAAATGATGGAAATGTTGATCATAACAAGCGAACGAGCATCAAAATGAAGGAAATATGCATCGAAATGAAGGAAATGTTGATCATATCAAGCGAATGATCATCAAAATGGAGAAATATGTTTCGAAAAGAAGGAAATGTTTATCGTAATGAGAAAATAAACATCAAAATGAAGGAAATATACATAAAATCGATGAAATTGTTTATCATAACAAGCGAAGGAGCATCAAAATGAAGGAATATGTATCGAAACAAAGGAAATGTTGATCGTAATAAGAGAATAAGCATAAAAATGAAGGAAATATGCATCGAAACGAAGGAATTGTTGATCATAACAAGCGAAGGAGCATCAAAATGAAGGAATATGTATCGAAACAAAGGAAATGTTGATCGTAATAAGAGAATAAGCATTAAAATGAAGGAAATATGCATCGAAACGAAGGAATTGTTGATCATAACAAACGAAGGAGCATAAAAATGAAGGAAATATTGATCATAACAAGTGAATGAGCATCAAAATGAGGGAAATATACATAGAAACGAAGGAAATGTTGATCGTAACAAGCGAATGAGCATCAAAATGAAGGAATATGCATCGAAACGAAGGAAATGTTGATCATAACAAGCTAATGAGCTTCAAAATGAAGAAAATATACGTCGAAACAAAAGAACTGTTCATCATAACAAGCGAATAAGCATAAAAATGAAGGAAATATACATCGAAAAGAAGGAAATATTAATCATATCAAATGAATGAGCATCAAAATGAAGGAATATGCATCGAAATGAAGGCAATGTTGATCGTAACAAGCGAATGAGCATCAAAATGAAGGAAATATACATCGAAACAAAGGAAATGTTGATCATAACAAGCGAACGAGCATCAAAATGAAGGAAATATACATCGAAACGAAGGAAATATTGATCATAACAAGCGAATGAGCTTCAAAATGAAGAAAATATACGTTGAAACGAAAGAATTGTTTATCATAACAAGCGAAAAAGCATAAAAATGAAAGAAATATGCATCGAAAAGAAGGAAATGTTAATCATATCAAACGAATGAGCATCAAAATGAAGGAATATGCATCGAAATGAAGGTAATATTGATCGTAACAAGCGAATGAGCATCAAAATGAAAGAAATATACATCAAACGAAGGAAATGTTGATCATAACAAGCGAACGAGCATCAAAATGAAGGAAATATGCATTGAAACGAAGGAAATGTTGATCATAACAAGCGAGTGAGCATCAAAATGATGGAAATATGCATCAAAACGAAGGAATATTGATCGTAACAAGCGAATGAGTGTCAAAATAAAGGAATATACATCGAAATGAAAGAAATGTTGATCATAACAAGCGAATGAACTTTAAAATGAAGGAAATATGCATCGAAATGAAGGAATTGTTGATCATAACAAGCGAATGAGCATCAAAATGAAGGAAATATGCATCGAAATGAAGGCAATGTTGATCGTAACAAGCGAATGAGCTTCAAAATGAAGGAATATGCATCGAAATGAAGGCAATGTTGATCGTAACAAGCGAATGAGCTTCAAAATGAAGGAATATGCATCGAAATGAAGGCAATGTTGATCGTAACAAGTGAATGAACATCAAAATGAAGGAAATATACATCAAAACGAAGGAAATGTTGATCATAACAAGCGAATGAGCATCAAAATGAAGGAATATGCATCAAAATGATGGAAATGTTGATCATAACAAGCGAACGAGCATCAAAATGAAGGAAATATGCATCGAAACGAAGGAAATGTTGATCATAACAAGCGAGTGAGCATCAAAATAATGGAAATATGCATCAAAACAAAGGAATATTGATCGTAACAAGCGAATGAGTGTTAAAATGAAGGAATATACATCAAAATGAAAGAAATGTTGATCATAACAAGCGAATGAGCTTTAAAAAGAAGGAAATATGCATCGAAATGAAGGAATTGTTGATCATAACAAGCGAATGAGCATCAAAATGAAGGAAATATGCATCGAAATGAAGGCAATGTTGATCGTAACAAGCGAATGAGCTTCAAAATGAAGGAATATGCATCGAAATGAAGGCAATGTTGATCGTAACAAGCGAATGAGCTTCAAAATGAAGGAATATGCATCGAAATGAAGGCAATGTTGATCGTAACAAGTGAATGAACATCAAAATGAAGGAAATATACATCAAAACGAAGGAAATGTTGATCATAACAAGCAAATGAGCATCAAAATGAAGGAATATGCATCAAAATGATGGAAATGTTGATCATAACAAGCGAACGAGCATCAAAATGAAGGAAATATGCATCGAAATGAAGGAAATGTTGATCATATCAAGCGAATGATCATCAAAATGGAGAAATATGTTTCGAAAAGAAGGAAATGTTGATCGTAATGAGAAAATAAACATCAAAATGAAGGAAATATACATAAAATCGATGAAATTGTTGATCATAACAAGCGAAGGAGCATCAAAATGAAGGAATATGTATCGAAACAAAGGAAATGTTGATCGTAATAAGAGAATAAGCATTAAAATGAAGGAAATATGCATCGAAACGAAGGAATTGTTGATCATAACAAGCGAAGGAGCATAAAAATAAAGGAAATATTGATCATAACAAGTGAATGAGCATCAAAATGAGGGAAATATACATAGAAATGAAGGAAATGTTGATTGTAACAAGCGAATGAGCATCAAAATGAAGGAATATGCATCGAAACGAAGGAAATGTTGATCATAACAAGCTAATGAGCTTCAAAATGAAGAAAATATACGTCGAAACAAAGAACTGTTCATCATAACAAGCGAATAAGCATAAAAATGAAGGAAATATACATCGAAAAGAAGGAAATGTTAATCATATCAAACGAATGAGCATCAAAATGAAGGAATATGCATCGAAATGAAGGCAATGTTGATCGTAACAAGCGAATGAGCTTCAAAATGAAGGAATATGCATCGAAATGAAGGCAATGTTGATCGTAACAAGTGAATGAACATCAAAATGAAGGAAATATACATCAAAACGAAGGAAATGTTGATCATAACAAGCGAATGAGCATCAAAATGAAGGATTATGCATCAAAATGATGGAAATGTTGATCATAACAAGCGAACGAGCATCAAAATGAAGGAAATATGCATCGAAATGAAGGAAATGTTGATCATATCAAGCGAATGATCATCAAAATGGAGAAATATGTTTCGAAAAGAAGGAAATGTTGATCGTAATGAGAAAATAAACATCAAAATGAAGGAAATATACATAAAATCGATGAAATTGTTGATCATAACAAGCGAAGGAGCATCAAAATGAAGGAATATGTATCGAAACAAAGGAAATGTTGATCGTAATAAGAGAATAAGCATTAAAATAAAGGAAATATGCATCGAAACAAAGGAATTGTTGATCATAACAAGCGAAAGAGCATAAAAATGAAGGAAATATTGATCATAACAAGTGAATGAGCATCAAAATGAGGGAAATATACATACAAACGAAGGAAATGTTGATCGTAACAAGCGAATGAGCATCAAAATGAAGGAATATGCATCGAAACGAAGGAAATGTTGATCATAACAAGCTAATGAGCTTCAAAATGAAGAAAATATACGTCGAAACAAAAGAACTGTTCATCATAACAACCGAATAAGCATAAAAATGAAGGAAATATACAACGAAAAGAAGGAAATGTTAATCATATCAAATGAATGAGCATCAAAATGAAGGAATATGCATCGAAATAAAGGCAATGTTGATCGTAACAAGCGAATGAACATCAAAATGAAGGAAATATACATCAAACGAAGGAAATGTTGATCATAACAAGCGAACGAGCATCAAAATGAAGGAAATATGCATCGAAACGAAGGAAATATTGATCATAACAAGCGAGTGAACATCAAAATGATGGAAATATGCATCAAAACGAAGGAATATTGATCGTAACAAGCGAATGAGTGTCAAAATGAAGGAATATATATCGAAATGAAAGAAATGTTGATCATAACAAGCGAATGAGCTTTAAAATGAAGGAAATATGCATCGAAATGAAGGAATTGTTGATCATAACAAGCGAATGAGCATCAAAATGAAGGAAATATGCATCGAAATGAAGGCAATGTTGATCGTAACAAGCGAATGAGCTTCAAAATGAAGGAATATGCATCGAAATAAAGGCAATGTTGATCGTAACAAGCGAATGAACTTCAAAATGAAGGAATATGCATCGAAATGAAGGCAATGTTGATCATAACAAGTGAATGACCATCAAAATGAAGGAGATATACATCAAAACGAAGGAAATGTTGATCATAACAAGCGAATGAGCATCAAAATGAAGGAATATGCATCAAAATGATGGAAATGTTGATCATAACAAGCGAACGAGCATCAAAATGAAGGAAATATGCATCGAAACGAAGGAAATATTGATCATAACAAGCGAGTGAGCATCAAAATAATGGAAATATGCATCAAAACAAAGGAATATTGATCGTAACAAGCGAATGAGTGTCAAAATGAAGGAATATACATCGAAATGAAAGAAATGTTGATCATAACAAGCGAATGAGCTTTAAAAAGAAGGAAATATGCATCGAAATGAAAGAATTGTTGATCATAACAAGCGAATGAGCATCAAAATGAAGGAAATATGCATCGAAATGAAGGCAATGTTGATCGTAACAAGCGAATGAGCTTCAAAATGAAGGAATATGCATCGAAATGAAGGCAATGTTGATCGTAACAAGCGAATGAGCTTCAAAATGAAGGAATATGCATCGAAATGAAGGCAATGATGATCGTAACAAGTGAATGAACATCAAAATGAAGGAAATATACATCAAAACGAAGGAAATATTGATCATAACAAGCGAATGAGCATCAAAATGAAGGAATATGCATCGAAATGATGGAAATGTTGATCATAACAAACGAACGAGCATTAAAATGAAGGAAATATGCATCGAAACGAAGGAAATGTTGATCATAACAAGCGAGTGAGCATCAAAATAATGGAAATATGCATCAAAACGAAGGAATATTGATCGTAACAAGCGAATGAGTGTCAAAATGAGGAATATACATCGAAATGAAAGAAATGTTTATCATAACAAGCGAATGAGCTTTAAAAAGAAGGAAATATGCATCGTAATGAAGGAATTGTTGATCATAACAAGCGAATGAGCATCAAAATGAAGAAAATATGCATCGAAATGAAGGCAATGTTGATCGTAACAAGCGAATGAGCTTCAAAATGAAGGAATATACATCGAAATGAAGGCAATGTTGATCGTAACAAGCGAATGAGCTTCAAAATGAAGGAATATGCATCTAAATGAAGGCAATGTTGATCGCAACAAGTGAATGAACATCAAAATGAATGAAATATACATCAAAACGAAGGAAATGTTGATCATAACAAGCAAATGAGCATCAAAATGAAGGAATATGCATCAAAATGATGGAAATGTTGATCATAACAAGCGAACGAGCATCAAAATGAAGGAAATATGCATCGAAATGAAGGAAATGTTGATCATATCAAGCGAATGATCATCAAAATGGAGAAATATGTTTCGAAAAGAAGGAAATGTTGATCGTAATGAGAAAATAAACATCAAAATGAAGGAAATATACATAAAATCGATGAAATTGTTGATCATAACAAGCGAAGGAGCATCAAAATGAAGGAATATGTATCGAAACAAAGGAAATGTTGATCGTAATAAGAGAATAAGCATTAAAATGAAGGAAATATGCATCGAAACGAAGGAATTGTTGATCATAACAAGCGAAGGAGCATAAAAATGAAGGAAATATTGATCATAACAAGTGAATGAGCATCAAAATGAGGGAAATATACATAGAAACGAAGGAAATGTTGATCGTAACAAGCGAATGAGCATCAAAATGAAGGAATATGCATCGAAACGAAGGAAATGTTGATCATAACAAGCTAATGAGCTTCAAAATGAAGAAAATATATGTCGAAACAAAAGAACTGTTCATCATAACAAGCGAATAAGCATAAAAATGAAGGAAATATACATCGAAAAGAAGGAAATGTTAATCATATCAAACGAATGAGCATCAAAATGAAGGAATATGCATCGAAATGAAGGCAATGTTGATCGTAACAAGCGAATGAGCTTCAAAATGAAGGAATATGCATCGAAATGAAGGCAATGTTGATCGTAACAAGTGAATGAACATCAAAATGAAGGAAATATACATCAAAACGAAGGAAATGTTGATCATAACAAGCGAATGAGCATCAAAATGAAGGAATATGCATCAAAATGATGGAAATGTTGATCATAACAAGCGAACGAGCATCAAAATGAAGGAAATATGCATCGAAATGAAGGAAATGTTGATCATATCAAGCGAATGATCATCAAAATGGAGAAATATGTTTCGAAAAGAAGGAAATGTTGATCGTAATGAGAAAATAAACATCAAAATGAAGGAAATATACATAAAATCGATGAAATTGTTGATCATAACAAGCGAAGGAGCATCAAAATGAAGGAATATGTATCGAAACAAAGGAAATGTTGATCGTAATAAGAGAATAAGCATTAAAATAAAGGAAATATGCATCGAAACAAAGGAATTGTTGATCATAACAAGCGAAAGAGCATAAAAATGAAGGAAATATTGATCATAACAAGTGAATGAGCATCAAAATGAGGGAAATATACATAGAAACGAAGGAAATGTTGATCGTAACAAGCGAATGAGCATCAAAATGAAGGAATATGCATCGAAACGAAGGAAATGTTGATCATAACAAGCTAATGAGCTTCAAAATGAAGAAAATATACGTCGAAACAAAAGAACTGTTCATCATAACAAGCGAATAAGTATAAAAATGAAGGAAATATACATCGAAAAGAAGGAAATGTTAATCATATCAAACGAATGAGCATCAAAATGAAGGAATATGCATCGAAATGAAGGCAATGTTGATCGTAACAAGCGAATGAGCATCAAAATGAAGGAAATATAAATCAAACGAAGGAAATGTTGATCATAACAAGTGAACGAGCATCAAAATGAAGGTAATATGCATCGAAACGAAGGAAATGTTGATCATAACATGCGAATGAGCATCAAAATGATGGAAATATGCATCAAAACGAAGGAATATTGATCGTAACAAGCGAATGAGTGTCAAAATGAAGGAATATATATTGAAATGAAAGAAATGTTGATCATAACAAGCGAATGAGCTTTAAAATGAAGGAAATATGCATCGAAATGAAGGAATTGTTGATCATAACAAGCGAATGAGCATCAAAATAAAGGAAATATGCATCAAAATGAAGGCAATGTTGATCGTAACAAGCGAATGAGCTTCAAAATGAAGGAATATGCATCGAAATAAAGGCAATGTTGATCGTAACAAGCGAATGAGCTTCAAAATAAAGGAATATGCATCGAAATGAAGGCAATGTTGATCGTAACAAGTGAATGACCATCAAAATGAAGGAAATATACATCAAAACGAAGGAAATGTTGATCATAACATGCGAATGAGCATCAAAATGAAGGAATATGCATCAAAATGATGGAAATGTTGATCATAACAAGCGAACGAGCATCAAAATGAAGGAAATATGCATCGAAACGAAGGAAATATTGATCATAACAAGCGAGTAAGCATCAAAATAATGGAAATATGCATCAAAACGAAGGAATATTGATCGTAACAAGCGAATGAGTGTCAAAATGAAGGAATATACATCGAAATGAAAGAAATGTTGATCATAACAAGCGAATGAGCTTTAAAAAGAAGGAAATATGCATCGAAATGAAAGAATTGTTGATCATAACAAGCGAATGAGCATCAAAATGAAGGAAATATGCATCGAAATGAAGGCAATGTTGATCGTAACAAGCGAATGAGCTTCAAAATGAAGGAATATGCATCGAAATGAAGGCAATGTTGATCGTAACAAGCGAACGAGCTTCAAAATGAAGGAATATGCATCGAAATGAAGGCAATGTTGATCGTAACAAGTGAATGAACATCAAAATGAAGGAAATATACATCAAAACGAAGGAAATATTGATCATAACAAGCGAATGAGCAAAAATGAAGAAAATATGCATCGAAATGAAGGCAATGTTGATCGTAACAAGCGAATGAGCTTCAAAATGAAGGAATATGCATCGAAATGAAGGCAATGTTGATCGTAACAAGCGAATGAGCTTCAAAATGAAGGAATATGCATCGAGATGAAGGCAATGTTGATCGTAACAAGTGAATGAACATCAAAATGAAGGAAATATACATCAAAACGAAAGAAATGTTGATCATAACAAGCAAATGAGCATCAAAATGAAGGAATATGCATCAAAATGATGGAAATGTTGATCATAACAAGCGAACGAGCATCAAAATGAAGGAAATATGCATCGAAATGAAGGAAATATTGATCATATCAAGCGAATGATCATCAAAATGGAGAAATATGTTTCGAAAAGAAGGAAATGTTGATCGTAATGAGAAAATAAACATCAAAATGAAGGAAATATACATAAAATCGATGAAATTGTTGATCATAACAAGCGAAGGAGCATCAAAATGAAGGAATATGTATCGAAACAAAGGAAATGTTGATCGTAATAAGAGAATAAGCATTAAAATGAAGGAAATATGCATCGAAACGAAGGAATTGTTGATCATAACAAGCGAATGAGCATAAAAATGAAGGAAATATTGATCATAACAAGTGAATGAGCATCAAAATGAGGGAAATATACATAGAAACGAAGGAAATGTTGATCGTAACAAGCGAATGAGCATCAAAATGAAGGAATATGCATCGAAACGAAGGAAATGTTGATCATAACAAGCTAATGAGCTTCAAAATGAAGAAAATATACGTCGAAACAAAAGAACTGTTCATCATAACAAGCGAATAAGCATAAAAATGAAGGAAATATACATCGAAAAGAAGGAAATGTTAATCATATCAAACGAATGAGCATCAAAATGAAGGAATATGCATCGAAATGAAGGCAATGTTGATCGTAACAAGCGAATGAGCATCAAAATGAAGGAAATATACATCAAAAGAAGGAAATGTTGATCATAACAAGTGAACGAGCATCAAAATGAAGGAAATATGCATCGAAACGAAGGAAATGTTGATCATAACATGCGAATGAGCATCAAAATGATGGAAATATGCATCAAAACGAAGGAATGTTGATCGTAACAGGCGAATGAGTGTCAAAATGAAGGAATATATATTGAAATGAAAGAAATGTTGATCATAACAAGCGAATGAGCTTTAAAATGAAGGAAATATGCATCGAAATGAAGGAATTGTTGATCATAACAAGCGAATGAGCATCAAAATGAAGGAAATATGTATCGAAATGAAGGCAATGTTGATCGTAACAAGCGAATGAGCTTCAAAATGAAGGAATATGCATCGAAATGAAGGCAATGTTGATCGTAACAAGTGAATGAACAACAAAATGAAGGAAATATACATCAAAACGAAGGAAATGTTGATCATAACAAGCGAATGAGCATCAAAATGAAGGAATATACATCATAATGAAGGAAATATTGATCATAACAAGCGAACGAGCATCAAAATAAGGGAAATATGCATCGAAACGAAGGAAATGTTGATCATAACAAGCGAGTGAGCATCAAAATAATGGAAATATGCATCAAAACGAAGGAAAATTGATCGTAACAAGCGAATGAGTGTCAAAATGAAGGAATATACATCGAAATGAAAGAAATGTTGATCATAACAAGCGAATGAGCTTTAAAAAGAAGGAAATATGCATCGAAATGAAGGAATTGTTGATCATAACAAGCGAATGAGCATCAAAATGAAGGAAATATGCATCGAAATGAAGGCAATGTTGATCGTAACAAGCGAATGAGCTTCAAAATGAAGGAATATGCATCGAAATGAAGGCAATGTTGATCGTAACAAGCGAATGAGCTTCAAAATGAAGGAATATGCATCGAAATGAAGGCAATGTTGATCGTAACAAGTGAATGAACAACAAAATGAAGGAAATATACATCAAAACGAAGGAAATGTTGATCATAACAAGCGAATGAGCATCAAAATGAAGGAATATACATCAAAATGATGGAAATATTGATCATAACAAGCGAACGAGCATCAAAATGAAGGAAATATGCATCGAAACGAAGGAAATGTTGATCATAACAAGCGAGTGAGCATCAAAATAATAGAAATATGCATCAAAACGAAGGAATATTGATCGTAACAAGCGAATGAGTGTCAAAACGAAGGAATATACATCGAAATGAAAGAAATGTTGATCATAACAAGCGAATGAGCTTTAAAAAGAAGGAAATATGCATCGAAATGAAGGAATTGTTGATCATAACAAGCGAATGAGCATCAAAATGAAGGAAATATGCATCGAAATGAAGGCAATGTTGATCGTAACAAGCGAATGAGCTTCAAAATGAAGGAATATGCATCGAAATGAAGGCAATGTTGATCGTAACAAGCGAATGAGCTTCAAAATGAAGGAATATGCATCGAAATGAAGGCAATGTTGATCGTAACAAGTGAATGAACATCAAAATGAAGGAAATATACATCAAAACGAAGGAAATGTTGATCATAACAAGCAAATGAGCATCAAAATGAAGGAATATGCATCAAAATGATGGAAATGTTGATCATAACAAGCGAACGAGCATCAAAATGAAGAAAATATGCATCGAAATGAAGGAAATATTGATCATATCAAACGAATGATCATCAAAATGGAGAAATATGTTTCGAAAAGAAGGAAATGTTGATCGTAATGAGAAAATAAACATCAAAATGAAGGAAATATACATAAAATCGATGAAATTGTTGATCATAACAAGCGAAGGAGCATCAAAATGAAGGAATATGTATCGAAACAAAGGAAATGTTGATCGTAATAAGAGAATAAGCATTAAAATGAAGGAAATATGCATCGAAACGAAGGAATTGTTGATCATAACAAGCGAAGGAGCATAAAAATGAAGGAAATATTGATCATAACAAGTGAATGAGCATCAAAATAAGGGAAATATACATAGAAACGAAGGAAATGTTGATCGTAACAAGCGAATGAGCATCAAAATGAAGGAATATGCATCGAAACGAAGGAAATGTTGATTATAAAAAGCTAATGAGCTTCAAAATGAAGAAAATATACGTCGAAACAAAAGAACTGTTCATCATAACAAGTGAATAAGCATAAAAATGAAGGAAATATACATCGAAAAGAAGAAAATGTTAATCATATCAAACGAATAAGCTTCAAAGTGAAGGAATATGCATCGAAATGAAGGCAATGTTGATCGTAACAAGCGAATGAGCTTCAAAATGAAGGAATATGCATCGAAATGAAGGCAATGTTGATCGTAACAAGTGAATGAACATCAAAATGAAGGAAATATACATCAAAACGAAGGAAATGTTGATCATAACAAGCAAATGAGCATCAAAATGAAGGAATATGCATCAAAATGATGGAAATGTTGATCATAACAAGCGAACGAGCATCAAAATGAAGGAAATATGCATCGAAATGAAGGAAATATTGATCATATCAAGCGAATGATCATCAAAATGAAGGAATATGCATCGAAAAGAAGGAAATGTTGATCATAACAAGCTAATGAGCTTCAAAATGAAGAAAATATACGTCGAAACAAAAGAACTGTTCATCATAACAAGCGAATAAGCATAAAAATGAAGGAAATATACATCGAAAAGAAGGAAATGTTAATCATATCAAACGAATGAGCATCAAAATGAAGGAATATGCATCGAAATGAAGGCAATGTTGATCGTAACAAGCGAATGAGCATCAAAATGAAGGAAATATACATCAAAAGAAGGAAATGTTGATCATAACAAGTGAACGAGCATCAAAATGAAGGAAATATGCATCGAAACGAAGGAAATGTTGATCATAACATGCGAATGAGCATCAAAATGATGGAAATATGCATCAAAACGAAGGAATGTTGATCGTAACAGGCGAATGAGTGTCAAAATGAAGGAATATATATTGAAATGAAAGAAATGTTGATCATAACAAGCGAATGAGCTTTAAAATGAAGGAAATATGCATCGAAATGAAGGAATTGTTGATCATAACAAGCGAATGAGCATCAAAATGAAGGAAATATGTATCGAAATGAAGGCAATGTTGATCGTAACAAGCGAATGAGCTTCAAAATGAAGGAATATGCATCGAAATGAAGGCAATGTTGATCGTAACAAGCGAATGAGCTTCAAAACGAAGGAATATGCATCGAAATGAAGGCAACGTTGATCGTAACAAGTGAATGAACAACAAAATGAAGGAAATATACATCAAAACGAAGGAAATGTTGATCATAACAAGCGAATGAGCATCAAAATGAAGGAATATACATCATAATGAAGGAAATATTGATCATAACAAGCGAACGAGCATCAAAATAAGGGAAATATGCATCGAAACGAAGGAAATGTTGATCATAACAAACGAGTGAGCATCAAAATAATGGAAATATGCATCAAAACGAAGGAATATTGATCGTAACAAGCGAATGAGTGTCAAAATGAAGGAATATACATCGAAATGAAAGAAATGTTGATCATAACAAGCGAATGAGCTTTAAAAAGAAGGAAATATGCATCGAAATGAAGGAATTGTTGATCATAACAAGCGAATGAGCATCAAAATGAAGGAAATATGCATCGAAATGAAGGCAATGTTGATCGTAACAAGCGAATGAGCTTCAAAATGAAGGAATATGCATCGAAATGAAGGCAATGTTGATCGTAACAAGCGAATGAGCTTCAAAATGAAGGAATATGCATCGAAATGAAGGCAATGTTGATCGTAACAAGTGAATGAACAACAAAATGAAGGAAATATACATCAAAACGAAGGAAATGTTGATCATAACAAGCGAATGAGCATCAAAATGAAGGAATATACATCAAAATGAAGGAAATATTGATCATAACAAGCGAACGAGCATCAAAATGAAGGAAATATGCATCGAAACGAAGGAAATGTTGATCATAACAAGCGAGTGAGCATCAAAATAATAGAAATATGCATCAAAACGAAGGAATATTGATCGTAACAAGCGAATGAGTGTCAAAATGAAGGAATATACATCGAAATGAAAGAAATGTTGATCATAACAAGCGAATGAGCTTTAAAAAGAAGGAAATATGCATCGAAATGAAGGAATTGTTGATCATAACAAGCGAATGAGCATCAAAATGAAGGAAATATGCATCGAAATGAAGGCAATGTTGATCGTAACAAGCGAATGAGCTTCAAAATGAAGGAATATGCATCGAAATGAAGGCAATGTTGATCGTAACAAGCGAATGAGCTTCAAAATGAAGGAATATGCATCGAAATGAAGGCAATGTTGATCGTAACAAGTGAATGAACATCAAAATGAAGGAAATATACATCAAAACGAAGGAAATGTTGATCATAACAAGCAAATGAGCATCAAAATGAAGGAATATGCATCAAAATGATGGAAATGTTGATCATAACAAGCGAACGAGCATCAAAATGAAGAAAATATGCATCGAAATGAAGGAAATATTGATCATATCAAGCGAATGATCATCAAAATGGAGAAATATGTTTCGAAAAGAAGGAAATGTTGATCGTAATGAGAAAATAAACATCAAAATGAAGGAAATATACATAAAATCGATGAAATTGTTGATCATAACAAGCGAAGGAGCATCAAAATGAAGGAATATGTATCGAAACAAAGGAAATGTTGATCGTAATAAGAGAATAAGCATTAAAATGAAGGAAATATGCATCGAAACGAAGGAATTGTTGATCATAACAAGCGAAGGAGCATAAAAATGAAGGAAATATTGATCATAACAAGTGAATGAGCATCAAAATAAGGGAAATATACATAGAAACGAAGGAAATGTTGATCGTAACAAGCGAATGAGCATCAAAATGAAGGAATATGCATCGAAACGAAGGAAATGTTGATCATAACAAGCTAATGAGCTTCAAAATGAAGAAAATATACGTCGAAACAAAAGAACTGTTATCATAACAAGTGAATAAGCATAAAAATGAAGGAAATATACATCGAAAAGAAGAAAATGTTAATCATATCAAACGAATAAGCTTCAAAGTGAAGGAATATGCATCGAAATGAAGGCAATGTTGATCGTAACAAGCGAATGAGCTTCAAAATGAAGGAATATGCATCGAAATGAAGGCAATGTTGATCGTAACAAGTGAATGAACATCAAAATGAAGGAAATATACATCAAAACGAAGGAAATGTTGATCATAACAAGCAAATGAGCATCAAAATGAAGGAATATGCATCAAAATGATGGAAATGTTGATCATAACAAGCGAACGAGCATCAAAATGAAGGAAATATGCATCGAAATGAAGGAAATATTGATCATATCAAGCGAATGATCATCAAAATGAAGGAATATGCATCGAAAAGAAGGAAATGTTGATCATAACAAGCTAATGAGCTTCAAAATGAAGAAAATATACGTCGAAACAAAAGAACTGTTCATCATAACAAGCGAATAAGCATAAAAATGAAGGAAATATACATCGAAAAGAAGGAAATGTTAATCATATCAAACCAATGAGCATCAAAATGAAGGAATATGCATCGAAATGAAGGCAATGTTGATCGTAACAAGCGAATGAGCATCAAAATGAAGGAAATATACATCAAAAGAAGGAAATGTTGATCATAACAAGTGAACGAGCATCAAAATGAAGGAAATATGCATCGAAACGAAGGAAATGTTGATCATAACATGCGAATGAGCATCAAAATGATGGAAATATGCATCAAAACGAAGGAATGTTGATCGTAACAGGCAAATGAGCTTCAAAATGAAGGAAATATACATAAAATCGATGAAATTGTTGATCATAACAAGCGAAGGAGCATCAAAATGAAGGAATATGTATCGAAACAAAGGAAATGTTGATCGTAATAAGAGAATAAGCATTAAAATGAAGGAAATATGCATCGAAACGAATGAATTGTTGATCATAACAAGCGAAGGAGCATAAAAATGAAGGAAATATTGATCATAACAAGTGAATGAGCATCAAAATGAGGGAAATATACATAGAAACGAAAGAAATGTTGATCGTAACAAGCGAATGAGCATCAAAATGAAGGAATATGCATCGAAACGAAGGAAATATTGATCATAACAAGCTAATGAGCTTCAAAATGAAGAAAATATACGTCGAAACAAAAGAATTGTTCATCATAACAAGCAAATAAGCATAAAAATGAAGGAAATATACATCGAAAATAAGGAAATGTTAATCATATCAAACGAATGAGCATCAAAATGAAGGAATATGCATCGAAATGAAGGCAATGTTGATCGTAACAAGCGAATGAGCTTCAAAATGAAGGAATATTCATCGAAATGAAGGCAATGTTGATCGTAACAAGTGAATGAACATCAAAATGAAGGAAATATACATCAAAACGAAGGAAATGTTGATCATAACAAGCGAATGAACATCAAAATGAAGGAATATGCATCAAAATGATGGAAATGTTGATCATAACAAGCGAACGAGCATCAAAATGAAGGAAATATGCATCGAAATGAAGGAAATGTTGATCATATCAAGCGAATGATCATCAAAATGGAGAAATATGTTTCGAAAAGAAGCAAATGTTGATCGTAATGAGAAAATAAACATCAAAATGAAGGAAATATACATAAAATCGATGAAATTGTTGATCATAACAAGCAAAGGAGCATCAAAATGAAGGAATATGTATCGAAACAAAGGAAATGTTGATCATAATAAGAGAATAAGCATTAAAATGAAGGAAATATGCATCGAAACGAAGGAATTGTTGATCATAACAAGCGAAGGAGCATAAAAATGAAGGAAATATTGATCATAACTAGTGAATGAGCATCAAAATGAGGGAAATATACATAGAAACGAAGGAAATGTTGATCGTAACAAGCGAATGAGCATCAAAATGAAGGAATATGCATCGAAACGAAGGAAATGTTGATCATAACAAGCTAATGAGCTTCAAAATGAAGAAAATATACGTCGAAACAAAAGAACTGTTCATCATAACAAGCGAATAAGCATATAAATGAAGGAAATATACATCGAAAAGAAGGAAATGTTAATCATATCAAACGAATGAGCATCAAAATAAAGGAATATGCATCGAAATGAAGGCAATGTTGATCGTAACAAGCGAATGAGCTTCAAAATGAAGGAATACGCATCGAAATGAAGGCACTGTTGATCGTAACAAGTGAATGAACATCAAAATGAAGGAAATATACATCAAAACGAAGGAAATGTTGATCATAACAAGCGAATGAGCATCAAAATGAAGGAATATGCATCAAAATGATGGAAATGTTGATCATAACAAGCGAACGAGCATCAAAATGAAGGAAATATGCATCGAAATGAAGGAAATGTTGATCATATCAAGCGTATGATCATCAAAATGGAGAAATATGTTTCGAAAAGAAGGAAATGTTGATCGTAATGAGAAAATAAACATCAAAATGAAGGAAATATACATAAAATCGATGAAATTGTTGATCATAACAAGCGAAGGAGCATCAAAATGAAGGAATATGTATCGAAACAAAGGAAATGTTGATCGTAATAAGAGAATAAGCATTAAAATGAAGGAAATATGCATCGAAACGAATGAATTGTTGATCATAACAAGCGAAGGAGCATAAAAATGAAGGAAATATTGATCATAACAAGTGAATGAGCATCAAAATGAGGGAAATATACATAGAAACGAAAGAAATGTTGATCGTAACAAGCGAATGAGCATCAAAATGAAGGAATATGCATCGAAACGAAGGAAATATTGATCATAACAAGCTAATGAGCTTCAAAATGAAGAAAATATACGTCGAAACAAAAGAACTGTTCATCATAACAAGCAAATAAGCATAAAAATGAAGGAAATATACATCGAAAATAAGGAAATGTTAATCATATCAAACGAATGAGCATCAAAATGAAGGAATATGCATCGAAATGAAGGCAATGTTGATCGTAACAAGCGAATGAGCTTCAAAATGAAGGAATATGCATCGAAATGAAGGCAATGTTGATCGTAACAAGTGAATGAACATCAAAATGAAGGAAATATACATCAAAACGAAGGAAATGTTGATCATAACAAGCGAATGAACATCAAAATGAAGGAATATGCATCAAAATGATGGAAATGTTGATCATAACAAGCGAACGAGCATCAAAATGAAGGAAATATGCATCGAAATGAAGGAAATGTTGATCATATCAAGCGAATGATCATCAAAATGGAGAAATATGTTTCGAAAAGAAGCAAATGTTGATCGTAATGAGAAAATAAACATCAAAATGAAGGAAATATACATAAAATCGATGAAATTGTTGATCATAACAAGCAAAGGAGCATCAAAATGAAGGAATATGTATCGAAACAAAGGAAATGTTGATCATAATAAGAGAATAAGCATTAAAATGAAGGAAATATGCATCGAAACGAAGGAATTGTTGATCATAACAAGCGAAGGAGCATAAAAATGAAGGAAATATTGATCATAACTAGTAAATGAGCATCAAAATGAGGGAAATATACATAGAAACGAAGGAAATGTTGATCGTAACAAGCGAATGAGCATCAAAATGAAGGAATATGCATCGAAACGAAGGAAATGTTGATCATAACAAGCTAATGAGCTTCAAAATGAAGAAAATATACGTCGAAACAAAAGAACTGTTCATCATAACAAGCGAATAAGCATATAAATGAAGGAAATATACATCGAAAAGAAGGAAATGTTAATCATATCAAACGAATGAGCATCAAAATAAAGGAATATGCATCGAAATGAAGGCAATGTTGATCGTAACAAGCGAATGAGCTTCAAAATGAAGGAATACGCATCGAAATGAAGGCACTGTTGATCGTAACAAGTGAATGAACATCAAAATGAAGGAAATATACATCAAAACGAAGGAAATGTTGATCATAACAAGCGAATGAGCATCAAAAATGAAGGAATATGCATCAAAATAATGGAAATGTTGATCATAACAAGCGAACGAGCATCAAAATGAAGGAAATATGCATCGAAATGAAGGAAATGTTGATCATATCAAGCGAATGATCATCAAAATGGAGAAATGTGTTTCGAAAAGAAGGAAATGTTGATCGTAATGAGAAAATAAACATCAAAATAAGGAAATATACATAAAATCGATGAAATTGTTGATCATAACAAGCGAAGGAGCATCAAAATGAAGGAATATGTATCGAAACAAAGGAAATGTTGATTGTAATAAGAGAATAAGCATTAAAATGAAGGAAATATGCATCGAAATGAAGGAAATGTTGATCATAACAAGCGAAAGAGCATAAAAATGAAGGAAATATTGATCATAACAAGTGAATGAACATCAAAATGAGGGAAATATACATAGAAACGAAGGAAATATTGATCGTAACAAGCGAATGAGCATCAAAATGAAGGAATATGCATCGAAACGAAGGAAATGTTGATCATAACAAGCGAATAAGCATAAAAATGAAGGAAATATACATCGAAAAGAAGGAAATGTTAATCATATCAAACGAATGAGCATCTAAATGAAGGAATATGCATCGAAATGAAGGCAATGTTGATCGTAACAAGAGAATGAGCATCAAAATGAAGGAAATATACATCAAACGAAGGAAATGTTGATCATAACAAGCGAGTGAGCATCAAAATGATGGAAATATGCATCAAAACGAAGGAATATTGATCGTAACAAGCGAATGAGTGTCAAAATGAAGGAATATACATCGAAATGAAAGAAATGTTGATCATAACAAGCGAATGAGCTTTAAAAAGAAGGAAATATGCATCGAAATGAAGGAATTGTTGATCATAACAAGCGAATGAGCATCAAAATGAAGGAAATATGCATCGAAATGAAGGCAATGTTGATCGTAACAAGCGAATGAGCTTCAAAATGAAGGAATATGCATCGAAATGAAGGCAATGTTGATCGTAACAAGCGAATGAGCTTCAAAATGAAGGAATATGCATCGAAATGAAGGCAATGTTGATCGTAACAAGTGAATGAACAACAAAATGAAGGAAATATACATCAAAACGAAGGAAATGTTGATCATAACAAGCGAATGAGCATCAAAATGAAGGAATATACATCAAAATGATGGAAATATTGATCATAACAAGAGAACGAGCATCAAAATGAAGGAAATATGCATCGAAACGAAGGAAATGTTGATCATAACAAGCGAGTGAGCATCAAAATAATAGAAATATGCATCAAAACGAAGGAATATTGATCGTAACAAGCGAATGAGTGTCAAAATGAAGGAATATACATCGAAATGAAAGAAATGTTGATCATAACAAGCGAATGAGCTTTAAAAAGAAGGAAATATGCATCGAAATGAAGGAATTGTTGATCATAACAAGCGAATGAGCATCAAAATGAAGGAAATATGCATCGAAATGAAGGCAATGTTGATCGTAACAAGCGAATGAGCTTCAAAATGAAGGAATATGCATCGAAATGAAGGCAATGTTGATCGTAACAAGCGAATGAGCTTCAAAATGAAGGAATATGCATCGAAATGAAGGCAATGTTGATCGTAACAAGTGAATGAACATCAAAATGAAGGAAATATACATCAAAACGAAGGAAATGTTGATCATAACAAGCAAATGAGCATCAAAATGAAGGAATATGCATCAAAATGATGGAAATGTTGATCATAACAAGCGAACGAGCATCAAAATAAAGGAAATATGCATCGAAATGAAGGAAATGTTGATCATATCAAGCGAATGATCATCAAAATGGAGAAATATGTTTCAAAAAGAAGGAAATGTTGATCGTAATGAGAAAATAAACATCAAAATGAAGGAAATATACATAAAATTGATGAAATTGTTGATCATAACAAGCGAAGGAGCATCAAAATGAAGGAATATGTATCGAAACAAAGGAAATGTTGATCGTAATAAGAGAATAAGCATTAAAATGAAGGAAATATGCATCGAAACGAAGGAATTGTTGATCATAACAAGCGAAGGAGCATAAAAATGAAGGAAATATTGATCATAACAAGTGAATGAGCATCAAAATGAGGGAAATATACATAGAAACGAAGGAAATGTTGATCGTAACAAGCGAATGAGCATCAAAATGAAGGAATATCCATCGAAACGAAGGAAATGTTGATCATAACAAGCTAATGAGCTTCAAAATGAAGAAAATATATGTCGAAACAAAAGAACTGTTCATCATAACAAGCGAATAAGCATAAAAATGAAGGAAATATACATCGAAAAGAAGGAAATGTTAATCATATCAAACGAATGAGCATCAAAATGAAGGAATATGCATCGAAATGAAGGCAATGTTGATCGTAACAAGCGAATGAGCTTCAAAATGAAGGAATATGCATCGAAATGAAGGCAATGTTGATCGTAACAAGTGAATGAACATCAAAATGAAGGAAATATACATCAAAACGAAGGAAATGTTGATCATAACAAGCGAATGAGCATCAAAATGAAGGAATATGCATCAAAATGATGGAAATGTTGATCATAACAAGCGAAGGAGCATAAAAATGAAGGAAATATTGATCATAACAAGTGAATGAGCATCAAAATGAGGGAAATATACATAGAAACGAAGGAAATGTTGATCGTAACAAGCGAATGTGCATCAAAATGAAGGAATATGCATCGAAACGAAGGAAATGTTGATCATAACAAGCTAATGAGCTTCAAAATGAAGAAAATATGCATCGAAATGAAGGAAATGTTGATCATATCAAGCGAATGATCATCAAAATGGAGAAATATGTTTCGAAAAGAAGGAAATGTTGATCGTAATGAGAAAATAAACATCAAAATGAAGGAAATATACATAAAATCGATGAAATTGTTGATCATAACAAGCGAAGGAGCATCAAAATGAAGGAATATGTATCGAAACAAAGGAAATGTTGATCGTAATAAGAGAATAAGCATTAAAATGAAGGAAATATGCATCGAAACAAAGGAATTGTTGATCATAACAAGCGAAAGAGCATAAAAATGAAGGAAATATTGATCATAACAAGTGAATGAGCATCAAAATGAGGGAAATATACATAGAAACGAAGGAAATGTTGATCGTAACAAGCGAATGAGCATCAAAATGAAGGAATATGCATCGAAACGAAGGAAATATTGATCATAACAAGCTAATGAGCTTCAAAATGAAGAAAATATACGTCAAAACAAAAGAACTGTTCATCATAACAAGCGAATAAGCATAAAAATGAAGGAAATACACATCGAAAAAAAGGAAATGTTAATCATATCAAACGAATGAGCATCAAAATGAAGGAATATGCACCGAAATGAAGGCAATGTTGATCGTAACAAGCGAATGAGCATCAAAGTGAAGGAAATATACATCAAACGAAGGAAATGTTGATCATAACAAGCGAACGAGCATCAAAATGAAGGAAATATGCATCGAAACGAAGGAAATGTTGATCATAACATGCGAGTGAGCATCAAAATGATGGAAATATGCATCAAAACGAAGGAATATTGATCGTAACAAGCGAATGAGTGCCAAAATGAAGGAATATATATTGAAATGAAAGAAATGTTGATCATAACAAGCGAATGAGCTTTAAAATGAAGGAAATATGCATCGAAATGAAGGAATTGTTGATCATAACAAGCGAATGATCATCAAAATGGAGAAATATGTTTCAAAAAGAAGGAAATGTTGATCGTAATGAGAAAATAAACATCAAAATGAAGGAAATATACATAAAATTGATGAAATTGTTGATCATAACAAGCGAAGGAGCATCAAAATGAAGGAATATGTATCGAAACAAAGGAAATGTTGATCGTAATAAGAGAATAAGCATTAAAATGAAGGAAATATGCATCGAAACGAAGGAATTGTTGATCATAACAAGCGAAGGAGCATAAAAATGAAGGAAATATTGATCATAACAAGTGAATGAGCATCAAAATGAGGGAAATATACATAGAAACGAAGGAAATGTTGATCGTAACAAGCGAATGAGCATCAAAATGAAGGAATATGCATCGAAACGAAGGAAATGTTGATCATAACAAGCTAATGAGCTTCAAAATGAAGAAAATATATGTCGAAACAAAAGAACTGTTCATCATAACAAGCGAATAAGCATAAAAATGAAGGAAATATACATCGAAAAGAAAGAAATGTTAATCATATCAAACGAATGAGCATCAAAATGAAGGAATATGCATCGAAATGAAGGCAATGTTGATCGTAACAAGCGAATGAGCTTCAAAATGAAGGAATATGCATCGAAATGAAGGCAATGTTGATCGTAACAAGTGAATGAACATCAAAATGAAGGAAATATACATCAAAACGAAGGAAATGTTGATCATAACAAGCGAATGAGCATCAAAATGAAGGAATATGCATCAAAATGATGGAAATGTTGATCATAACAAGCGAAGGAGCATAAAAATGAAGGAAATATTGATCATAACAAGTGAATGAGCATCAAAATGAGGGAAATATACATAGAAACGAAGGAAATGTTGATCGTAACAAGCGAATGTGCATCAAAATGAAGGAATATGCATCGAAACGAAGGAAATGTTGATCATAACAAGCTAATGAGCTTCAAAATGAAGAAAATATGCATCGAAATGAAGGAAATGTTGATCATATCAAGCGAATGATCATCAAAATGGAGAAATATGTTTCGAAAAGAAGGAAATGTTGATCGTAATGAGAAAATAAACATCAAAATGAAGGAAATATACATAAAATCGATGAAATTGTTGATCATAACAAGCGAAGGAGCATCAAAATGAAGGAATATGTATCGAAACAAAGGAAATGTTGATCGTAATAAGAGAATAAGCATTAAAATGAAGGAAATATGCATCGAAACAAAGGAATTGTTGATCATAACAAGCGAAAGAGCATAAAAATGAAGGAAATATTGATCATAACAAGTGAATGAGCATCAAAATGAGGGAAATATACATAGAAACGAAGGAAATGTTGATCGTAACAAGCGAATGAGCATCAAAATGAAGGAATATGCATCGAAACGAAGGAAATATTGATCATAACAAGCTAATGAGCTTCAAAATGAAGAAAATATACGTCAAAACAAAAGAACTGTTCATCATAACAAGCGAATAAGCATAAAAATGAAGGAAATACACATCGAAAAAAAGGAAATGTTAATCATATCAAACGAATGAGCATCAAAATGAAGGAATATGCACCGAAATGAAGGCAATGTTGATCGTAACAAGCGAATGAGCATCAAAGTGAAGGAAATATACATCAAACGAAGGAAATGTTGATCATAACAAGCGAACGAGCATCAAAATGAAGGAAATATGCATCGAAACGAAGGAAATGTTGATCATAACATGCGAGTGAGCATCAAAATGATGGAAATATGCATCAAAACGAAGGAAGATTGATCGTAACAAGCGAATGAGTGCCAAAATGAAGGAATATATATTGAAATGAAAGAAATGTTGATCATAACAAGCGAATGAGCTTTAAAATGAAGGAAATATGCATCGAAATGAAGGAATTGTTGATCATAACAAGCGAATGAGCATCAAAATGAAGGAAATATGCATCGAAATGAAGGCAATATTGATCGTAACAAGCGAATGAGCTTCAAAATGAAGGAATATGCATCGAAATGAAGGCAATGTTGATCGTAACAAGCGAATGAGCTTCAAAATGAAGGAATATGCATCGAAATGAAGGCAATGTTGATCGTAACAAGTGAATGAACATCAAAATGAAGGAAATATACATCAAAACGAAGTAAATGTTGATCATAACAAGCGAATGAGCATCAAAATGAAGGAATATGCATCAAAATGATGGAAATGTTGATCATAACAAGCGAACGAGCATCAAAATGAAGGAAATATGCATCGAAACGAAGGAAATGTTGATCGTAACAAGCGAGTGAGCATCAAAATAATGGAAATATGCATCAAAACGAAGGAATATTGATCGTAACAAGCGAATGAGTGTCAAAATGAAGGAATATACATCGAAATGAAAGAAATGTTGATCATAACAAGCGAATGAGCTTTAAAAAGAAGGAAATATGCATCGAAATGAAGGCAATGTTGATCGTAACAAGCGAATGAGCATCAAAATGAAGGAAATATGCATCGAAATGAAGGCAATGTTGATCGTAACAAGCGAATGAGCTTCAAAATGAAGGAATATGCATCGAAATGAAGGCAATGTTGATCGTAACAAGCGAATGAGCTTCAAAATGAAGGAATATGCATCGAAATGAAGGCAATGTTGATCGTAACAAGTGAATGAACATCAAAATGAAGGAAATATACATCAAAACGAAGGAAATGTTGATCATAACAAGCGAATGAGCATCAAAATGAAGGAATATGCATCAAAATGATGGAAATGTTGATATTAACAAGCGAACGAGCATCAAAATGAAGGAAATATGCATCGAAATGAAGGAAATGTTGATCATATCAAGCGAATGATCATCAAAATGGAGAAATATGTTTCGAAAAGAAGGAAATGTTGATCGTAATGAGAAAATAAACATCAAAATGAAGGAAATATACATAAAATCGATGAAATTGTTGATCATAACAAGCGAAGGAGCATCAAAATGAAGGAATATGTATCGAAACAAAGGAAATGTTGATCGTAATAAGAGAATAAGCATTAAAATGAAGGAAATATGCATCGAAACGATGGAATTGTTGATCATAACAAGCGAAGGAGCATAAAAATGAAGGAAATATTGATCATAACAAGTGAATGAGCATCAAAATGAGGGAAATATACATAGAAACGAAGGAAATGTTGATCGTAACAAGCGAATGAGCATCAAAATGAAGGAATATGCATTGAAACGAAGGAAATGTTGATTATAACAAGCTAATGAGCTTCAAAATGAAGAAAATAACGTCGAAACAAAAGAACTGTTCATCATAACAAGCGAATAAGCATAAAAATGAAGGAAATATACATCGAAAAGAAGGAAATGTTAATCATATCAAACGAAAGAGCGTCCAAATGAAGGAATATGCATCGAAATGAAGGAAATGTTGATCGTAACAAGCGAATGAGCATCAAAATGAAGGAAATATACATCGAAACAAAGGAAATGTTGATCATAACAAGCGAACGAGCATCAAAATGAAGGAAATATGCATCGAAACGAAGGAAATATTGATTATAACGAGCGAATGAGCATCAAAATGATGGAAATATGCATCAAAACGAAGGAATGTTGATCGTAACAAGCGAATGAGTGTCAAAATGAAGGAATATACATCGAAACAAAGAAAATGTTGATCATAACAAGCGAATGAGTGTCAAAATGAAGGAATATGCATCGAAACGAAGGAAATGTTGATCATAACAAGCGAATGAGCTTCAAAATGATGGAAATATGCATCGAAATGAAGGAATTGTTGATCATAACAAGCGAATGAGCATCAAAATGAAGAAAATATGCATCGAAATGGAGGAAATTTTAATCATAACAAGCGAATGAGCTTCAAAATGAAGGAATATGCATCGAAATGAAGGCAATGTTGATCGTAACAAGCGAATGAGCATCAAAATGAAGGAAGTATAAATCAAAACGAAGGAAATGTTGATCATAACAAGCGAATGAGTATCAAAATGAAGGAATATGCATCGAAATAATGGAAATGTTGATCATTACAAACGAACGAGCATCAAAATAAAGGAAATATGTATCAAACGAAGGAAATGTTGATCATAACAAGCGAATGAGCATCAAAATGGAGAAATATGTTTCGAAAAGAAGGAAATGTTGATCGTAATGAGAAAATCAGCATCAAAATGAAGGAAATATACATCGAAACTATAATATCTTAGTCCAACTAGATTTTTTTTAGAAAGCCCAAAACCTATTTATTTATTTTTATGGCCCAAATGGCCAGCCCTATCTTAGCCCAACTAGTTTTTTTTAGAAAGCCCAAACTTATTTATTTATTTATTTTGTGGCCCAAAGTTTCAGCCCACTTAAATGACCTGATATATAATTATTAAGGCTAAAGTTAAAAAAAAAGAAAAGAAAAGAAAGAAGAACGGGAGAAGAAAAATAAAATAGGGGAAAGAAGTGAGTGAAGAGGAGAAACCCTTGTTGATCAAATTCTCCCTTACAACCCTCATCCTAGGTGGTTTCTAAGTTGTTTTGAGGTAAGTGATGTGTGAATTAAGCTTCCTTCTTCCATGGTTTTGTAATTTTTTGGGGTTCTTCTTTTTGGTATGTGGGTAATTTGCAGACTGTTCGAACTGATTTTGACATAGCTATTGCCCTCAAAAGTTTTGTAGCTGAACTCATTAGCTTTCCGTAGCCACTTGAAACGCCTCAATCCGATTATTCTACAATTAGTTATGATTTTTCTCGTAAACTGCCGCTAGCTGGAAAATTTCAGAATTTTTATGTCGAATTCAAATTTATTTTCTATCGTTTCGTTTAGTTAATGTATTGAAATGGGTTATGTGGGATTGGGAACTGATGTTAAGGAGTTACATGCCATTTTTATTTAATATTGACTCGTTCGAACTCGATTAGGATTTGTTTTTAGCAATGAAAGGTGATGTTAGCGCTAATAGTTAGTTATATTTGATTTGTCTTTAATTGCTCATCTCCTTTCTAGGTAAAGAACCATCGACGAAGGGCAAGGGACCGACTTCAGATTCTGGAGAGAGTTAATCATTTCCTTGTGAGTTGATAATTCGGGAACGCCTTCTCTTGTGGGAAGTGTTGATCCTCGATAAATGTGTATTTATTTTAGTTTTAGTTAATTGATAAGAGAATTATTTGGTATTGTGCTATGTGGTAAAGAGCCTGATTGGCTCGATTGCTCTGGTTTGAGTCCTGTTAGCCATTTTATGAGTATTATTGATTTTAACTTATGTTGAAGAGCCTTGCCGGCTAGATATCTGATAGCATTTATTGTGAATTAGTTGAGAATTGATTTCTGGTTATTCTTGTGTGCCAATTAAGACTCTAACTTGAGTCGTTATTCATCTTATGATGCATATGCATATGTATGCCTGGTACCAAGGTTAAGTAGCCCGAATTGGTCACGGTTCGGGTGAGTTGGAGCGACATTGATTAAGTAGCCCGAATTATCGCAGTTCGGGTGAGTTAGAGTGACAACCAAGTTGCCCGTTGCTTGGCAAACCCAGGTGAGTTGGATCTAACGGGGCACCTGTCCATTTGCCAAATACTGATACTCTGGAGGGTGATCGTTAGATGGATCAGTCTATTATAGGCTCAGTCAACGTCACCGGTGTGGGACATGCATGTCATATATGTTTATATGTTTGATCATTTCAAGTATTCACGTCGATATTGAATTGTGAACTTTATCACTTGGCGTGTTGAGAAAGAAAATTAATGTGCATTTTATCTAGAATAATGGTGACGGGCTTGGACTGTCTCTCGATGGAGAGCTCAGTTCGAGGAGGATATTGACTACCCACGCATCTTTTATGTGATAACATGTTGTTTGAACTAATTGTGTTATTCGTAAATGTGCACTAAGGTTTTTAATTTCATTAATATGTATACTGAGTGAGAAATAGTTATTGTGGGACAAAATGTTGGATTTTATGCTATGAACCTTGAGTGGGAATACATGCTTCGTATATGGGTCAGGGTGACTGACTTATCACCTCACTGAGCTAGTGGTTTTGCTCACCCCCATCATTCTTTTCTTTTCAGGCTGTTGATATTGTTTTGGTTGGAGGTTTGCCTATCGTTTGCTCGTCATCCAATCAGTATTTTGGGTACTTTCTCTTTTATGTAAATTGACGGATTCATTGGTGAGATTGTATAGTTTATATTTGGTGACCCCCTTGTTCTTTTTGTACCTTCGCGATGTTATATCGTTCATGTATATTTTCTTTAAACTAAGTTACATCATTGTATTTTTTACCTTTGTAAATTCTTGTTGATATTTTATGAGATGATGTCCTCGAGTTGTACCCATTGTTATCAGTTGTTCAGTTCTACAGGTACTTGATAGCAAGTCTTACGTTTTCTATAAACTTTGTGGAGTGGAGTGCACCCATTCCGTGAAATTTATGGTTAACGTTGTGGTTGTCGTATTCTGTCTGGGGTCGGGGCGTGACAACTTTCTTGGTATCAGAGCCTAGTTTTATGATTCTCATTCTTTTTGAGTCGAGCCAATGGGTCCAACTTTGTTTCTATGTCATCATAAGGTATCGTATTGCCTTGATGTTGACCTTGCATTTTTTTTTCTTTCTTCCTTTCAGTCATTATGGCACCTCCAGTTCGTCGTTGAGGTCGAGGACATGCTCCTCGTGATCCTCCGAGTCCTCTATTCTCTTCTGTTCCTTATGGACCTCGAGGACATGTTTCTTCTAATCATGTCGTTCCTCCGACGGTTATGGACCCTATCAATTCTGATCATAGGGTGCTGGTTTTCCAGGTAGAGCAACCACGGGCCCAGTTGCGGGTTGAGCACATGATGACACCGGAGCAGTACCAATTGTATTATGATCACATTCAAATACATGGTGTTCCACCACCTACAACGGCTCATACGACTGTCACTGAAGAGGTTCTTCGTGCTAATGAACCTATTCGACCTACAACTAATGTACCAGTTTTTACTCCAGAATTGGCTTTAGGAGGTTCTACTTCTCGAGGTGCACTTTTTATACCTGAATTGGTGAAAGCAGTTGAAAATATGGGGACTTAGAAATTTGACGGTGCAAGAGATGCTTCTAAAGCGGGGGCATGGTTAAAGGAGATTACAGAGACCTTTGACACCTTGATGATTGAAGAATGTTATCGTGTGGTCATTGCGATCAAGCTGTTAGGCCCAGATGCACGACGATGGTGGCAGAATCTAAAAGAGACATCTTCAGTTACTATTACGTGGGCTATTTTTGTGGAACGATTCAAAGATCTATACTTCTCTCAGTACATCAAGGATCAGAAGAGAAAGGAGTTCTTCAACCTCTTTCAAGGCATTATGTCGGTCGTGGAGTATGAAAACAAATTTCTGGAATTGCGAGAATTCGCTCCTGAGTCATATACGACGAGAGACTTATGCAAGAGATTTGAATATGGTCTTAACTTAAATATTCAAGATCGCATAAAGTCCAGAGACAAGTACGAGAGTCTTGACAATCTCGTAGAAGAAGCCCTGAGGGTAGAAAGTTTAGTTTAGGCGAGACATAAGCTTGCAGAACGATCTCAAAAGAAAGGCAAGGGAGCGTATTTCCAGGAAATGCATCGAAGGTGTATAGGGGTGTAGGATCATCGCGTGTCACACCAAGTTCGGTATATATTAGTTTTCCTCAACCTCGGGAGCAGTTTAGTAGAGGCGGGAGCAATGTCTCGGGATCGGTTGGTGAAAATCGCAAGTGCCAGAATTGCTTAAAATATCACGACGGCCCTTGTAAGGCTCCTCAAGTATGTTTTCAGTGTCGACAGTTGGGGCATATGTGAAGTTCTTGTCCTCAGCTTATGGGAGCGAACAGTCAGTGTTCTGGTCAGCTTCGTGGTAAACTAACATATTCTACACCCAGAGATACTCAATCTGCAGCTACCAGAATGCCCGATGCCTCAAGCAGCCCTAGTACTCAATCACCTATGCAAGAAAGGAAGCAAACTAGAGTATTTCATATTTCCCAGGAAGAGGCTCGCTCAGATCCGAAGGTTGTGACATGTAGTTTATAATCTGAGTATTTTAACATGCTAGATCTAACAGCGCCTTGTTATGCCACTTGATTACGAATAAAACATTCGTAAGAAATTCTATCTTTCCGAATTTTTAAATCACAATCTCACCTAATATTGCTTCTTTAGGCCATGTGTTTGTGGGAGACCATCAGGTCTACGCTTTATTTGACCCAGCTTCTGATAGGTCTTATGTTCGGGATGATCTTACTGTGATCTTAGATTATCCTATCTCTCATTTGTCACCTGGAATCATCATTCATACCCCTCTTGGAGAACGTCTAATTCGTGATTCGGTATTCCTTGGTTGTCCATTGAAGATCAAAGATGTCATTTTAGAGGCTGAATTGATACCATTGCCTTTGATTGATCTTGATGTTATTCTTGGCGTGGATTGGCTTTCTTCTCATCATGCAATTCTCGATTGCCACGAGAAGCTTGTTATTTTTCATAGACCAGGATTCTCAGAACTTGTTTTTGAAGGTAAACTTCAAACGAGATCCCTCTCTTTTATTTCAATGTTGACTGTGCATAAAATAATGCGTAAGGGTTGTGAGGCATTCTTGGCATTTGTCATTGATACTTATCTTTATGAAACTAAACTAGATGACATCCTGATCGTGAATGAATTTCCTGATGTCTTTCCCGAAGACTTACCAGGACAACCTCCGAATCGAGAGATTGATTTTTCCATTGACGTATTTCCTGGAATCACACCTATATCGATTACTCCATATCGAATGTCACCTGCTGAGCTCAAGGAACTCCAGACACAACTTGGGGAATTATTGGAGAAGGGGTTCATACGACCTAGCACATCTCCGTGGGGTGCTCCAGTTCTTTTTGTCAAGAAGAAAGATGGATCACTTCGCCTATGTGTCGACTACCGTCAATTGAACAAGGTGACAATCAAGAACAAATATCCTCTTCCAAGAATCGATGATTTGTTTGATCAATAGCAAGGAGCAACTATGTTCTCAAAAATTAATTTGCGATCTGATTATCACAACTCAAGGGAATCTGATATCCCTAAGTCTACTTTTCGAACCAGATATGGTCATTTTGAATTCTGTATTATGCCTTTTGGACTCACAAATGCTCCTGCAGCTTTTATGGGTCTTATGAATTGGGTCTTTCGGCCGTACTTAGATAAGTTTGTCATCATCTTCATTGATGACATTCTTATTTATTCTAAATCGGACGACGAGCATTCTCATCATCTAAGAATTGCTCTGAACATTCTCAGAGAAAATCAGCTTTATGCTAAATTCTCGAAGTGTGAATTTTGGCTTCGTAAGGTAAGCTTTTTGGGTTATCACATTTCTAAAGAAGGAATCTACGTCGATCCAGTGAAGACTCAAGCTATACTAGATTGGGAGCGTCCAAAGAACGTGTCAGAGATTCGTAGTTTTCTGGGATTAGCTGGATATTATCGACGGTTTGTCAAAGACTTCGTTATTGGCTTCATCTTTGATTAAATTGACTCAGAAAGGGATAAAATTTGACTGGAATGAAGAATGCGAGAAAGCATTTCAAGAATTGAAAAGACGACTCATTTTAGCTCCTATTCTTGCTTTGCCAGACCCAGCAATTGGAGAATTTACCATTTATAGCGACGCCTCGAGACAAGGATTAGGATGCATTCTCATGCAAGAAGGAAAGGTTATTGCCTACGCTTCAAGGCAATTGAAGAAGAACGAAGAAAATTATCCTACACATGATTTAGAGTTTGCTGCAATCATCTTTGCATTGAAGATCTGGAGGCACTATCTGTACGGTGCAACTTGTCGGGTTTTCACTGATCACAAGAGCTTAAAGTATATCACCACGCAAAAGGAGCTCAACATCAGGCAAAGGCGATGGATGTAGTTGATTAGTGACTATGACAGTCATTGATTATCATCCTGGCAAGACGAACGTTGTTGTAGATGCTCTGAGTAGAAAGTCTTCTACCTCACTTGCTTCGATTCAATCTTTTTATCTTCCTATGTTGGAGCAATTTAAATCTTTACACATTTCGCTTGATTGTGAAAAGTCTAATGATTCTGCCTTAATCGCCAAATTCGAGGTTAGACCTACCTTGTTCGAGCAAATTCGAGAAAGACAATCACACGATGTTCATTTACAATAGAAGATGGCGAAGCTAAATCAAGGAAAAGAAACATAATTTCAAATTCGGGATGATGGACTTCTTACTTTTAAAAATTGTGTTTGTGTTCCATCAGAACTTGATGTTCGTAGAGCAATTCTTGAGGAAGCCCATTCTTCAGCTTATGCTATGCATCCTGGTATTACTAAAATGTACAGAACACTTCGGGAGCATTATTGGTGGCCAGGTATGAAATGGGACATTGCTGAATTTGTATCAAAGTGCTTATCATGCCAACAGATTAAAGCGGAACACTAAAAACCAGCCGGCATGCTTCAACCACTACCTATTCCTGAGTGGAAATGGGAAAACGTCACAATGGATTTAATTTCTAGTTTACCTCGAACCCAAAGGGTCATGACTCAATTTGGGTCATTGTCGATCGTTTGACGAAATTGGCACATTTCCTTCCAGTGCATACCAACGAATCTTTAGAGAAACTTGCCAAGTTATATGTCGATGAGATCTTGAGAATGCACGGAGTACCAGTGTCAATCATATCTGATCGTGATCCAAGATTCACTTTCCATTTTTGGCCTATTCTGCAGAAAGCGCTAGGTACAAAATTACTATTCAGTACCTCGTTTCATCAATAGACTGATGGACAGTCAGAGAGAACTATACAGACACTAGAAGACATGCTACGTGCAGTGGTGTTGAATTTGGGAGGTAGCTGGGATAAGTACGTGACTTTGGTGGAGTTCGCTTATAACAACAGTTATCATTCAAGCATTGGAATGCCCCCGTACGAAGCTTTGTATGGCCAAAAGTGTCGAACACCACTCTTTTGGGATGAGGTTGGCGAGAGACAAATCGAACAAGTAGAGCTTATGGAAGATGCGAAGGCAAAAATACAACTTATTCGAGACAGACTTAAGGCAGCGCAAGATCGACAGAAAAGCTACGCAGATAATAGGAGGTGCGATTTGGAGTTTAATGAAGGAGACAAATTTTTTCTGAAAGTTTCTCCATGGAATTGCGTGTTGCGATTCCGCCATCGAGGAAAGTTGAGTCCAATGTATATTGGCCCATTTACGATCGTACAAAGGATTGGTCGTGTCGCGTATCGACTTGAGCTACCATCGGAATTGTCGAAGATTCACGATGTCTTCCATGTCTCTATGCTTAGAAAATATGAACCAGATCCTTCGCACGTACTCAAATATCCCCCAGTTGTATTAAAGGAAAATCTATCGTACGAAGTACAACCTGTTCAAATTGTAGATCGCCGAGAGAAAATGCTTCGTAACAAATCCATTCCTATGGTGAGAGTTCAATGGAGAAGTGATCAAATTGAAGAAGACACATGGGAACCAGTCAGTCATGCATCAACAACATCCAAATCTCTTTTCATCTCTAGGTACGTTTATGTTTCGAGGACGAAACTTTTTAGAGGAGGGGATACTTTATAATATCTTAGCCCAACTAGATTTTTTTTAGAAAGCCCAAAACCTATTTATTTATTTTTATGGCCCAAAAGGCCAGCCCTATCTTAGCCCAACTAGATTTTTTTTAGAAAGCCCAAACTTATTTATTTATTTATTTTGTGGCCCAAAGTTTTAGCCCACTTAAATCGCCTGATATATAATTATTAAGGCTAAAGTTAAAAAAAAAGAAAAGAAAAGAAAGAAGAACGGGAGAAGAAAAACAAAAGAGGGGAAAGAAGAGAGTGAAGAGGAGACACCCTTGTTGATCAAATTCTCCCTTACAACCCTCATCCTAGGTGGTTTCTAAGTTGTTTTGAGGTAAGTGATGTGTGAATTAAGCTTCCTTCTTCCATGGTTTTGTAATTTTGTGGGGTTTTTCTTTTTGGTATGTGGGTAATTTGCAGACTGTTCGAACTGATTTTGACATAGCTATTGCCCTCGAAAGTTTTCAAACTTAATTTCTGTACGTAGCTGAACTCGTTAGCTTTCCGTAGCCACTTGAAACGCCTCAATCCGATTATTCTACAATTAGTTATGATTTTTATCGTAAAATGCCGCTAGCTGGAAAATTTCAGAATTTTTATGTCGAATTCAAATTTATTTTCTATCGTTTCGTTTAGTTAATGTATTGAAATGGGTTATGTGGGATTGGGAACTGATGTTAAGGAGTTACATGTCATTTTTATTTAATATCGACTCGTTCGAACTCGATTAGGATTTGTTTTTAGCAATGAAAGGTGATGTTACCGCTAATAGTTAGTTATATTTGATTTGTCTTTAATTGCTCATCTCCTTTCTAGGTAAAGAACCATCGATGAAGGGCAAAGGACCGACTTCAGATTCCGGAGAGAGTTAATCATTTCTTTGTGAGTTGATAATTCGGGAACGCCTTCTCTTGTGGGAAGTGTGGACCCTCGATAAATGTGCATTTATTTTAGTTTTAGTTAATTGATAAGAGAATTATTTGGTATTGTGTTATGTGGTAAAGAGCCTGATTGGCTCGATTGCTCTGGTTAGAGTCCTGTTAGCCATTTTATGAGTATTATTGATTTTAACTTATGTTGAAGAGCCTTGCCGGCTCGATATCTGATAGCATTTATTGTGAATTATTTGAGAATTGATTTTTGGTTATTCTTGTGTGCCAATTAAGACTCTAACTTGAGTCGTTATTCATCTTATGAAGCATATGCATATGTATGCCTGGTACCAAGGTTAAGTAGCCCGAATTGGTCACGGTTTAGGTGAGTTGGAGCGACATTGATTAAGTAGCCCGAATTATCGAGGTTCGGGTGAGTTAGAGTGACAACCAAGTTGCCCGTTGCTTGGCAAACCCGGGTGAGTTGGATCTAACGGGGCCCCTGTCCATTTGTCAAATACTGATACTCTGGAGGGTGATCGTTAGATGGATCAGTCTATTATAGGCTCAGTCAACGTCACCGGTGTGGGACATGCATGTCATATATATTTATATGTTTGATCATTTAAAGTATTCACGTCGATATTGAATTGTGAACTTTAGCACTTGGCGTGTTGATAAAGAATATTAATGTGCATTTTATCTAGAGTAACGGTGATGGGCTTGGACTGTCTCTTGACGGAGAGCTCAGTTCGTGGAGGATATTGACTACCCATGCGTCTTTTATGAGATAACATGTTGTTTGAACTAATTGTATTATTCGTATATGTGCACTAAGGTTTTTATTTTTATTAATATGTATACTGAGTGAGAAATAGTTATTGTGGGACAAAATGTTGGATTTTATGCTATGAACCGCGAATGGGAATACATGCTTCGTATAAGGGTTAGGGTGACCGGCTTATCACCTCACTGAGCTTGTGGTTTTGCTCACCCCCATCATTCTTTCCTTTTCAGGCTGTTGATATTGTTTTGGTTGGAGGTTTGCCTATCGTTTGCTCGTCATCCAATCAGTGTTTTGGGTACTTTCACTTTTATGTAAATTGACGGATTCATTGGCGAGATTGTATAGTTTATATTTGGTGACCCCCTTGTTCTTTTTGTACCTTCGCGATGTTATATCGTTCATGTATATTTTCTTTAAACTAAGTTACATCATTGTATTTTGTACCTTTGTAAATCCTTGATGATATTTTATGAGATGATGTCCTCGGGTTGTACCCGTTGTTATCAGTTGTTCAGTTCTACAGGTACTTGATAGCAAGCCTTACGTTTTCGATAAACTTTGTGGAGTGGAGTGCACCCATTCCGCGAAATTTATGGTTAACGTGGCGGTTTTCGCGTTCTGTCTGGGGTCGGGGCATGACAGAAACGATGGAATTGTTGATCATAACAAGCGAAGGAGCTTCAAAATGAAGGAATATGTATCAAAACGAAGGAAATGTTGATCGTAATGAGAGAATAAGCATCAAAATGAAGGAAATATGCATCGAAATGAAATAATTGTTGATCATAACAAGCGAAGGAGCATCAAAATAAAGGAAATGTTGATCATAAAAAGTGAATGAGCATTAAAATGAGGGAAATATGCATAGAAACGAAGGAAATGTTGATCGTAACAAGCGAATAAGCATCAAAATAAAGGAATATGCATGGAAACAAAGGAAATATTGATCATAACAAGCGAATGAGCATCAAAATGGAGAAATATGTCTCGAAAAGAAGGAAATGTTGATCTTAATGAGAAAATAAGCATCAAAATGAAGGAAATATGCATCGAAACGAAGGAAATGTTGATCATAACAAGCGAATGAGCATCAAAATGGAGAAATATGTCTCGAAAAGAAGGAAATGTTGATCGTAATGAGAAAATAAGCATCAAAATGAAGGAAATATGCATCGAAACGATGGAATTGTTGATCATAACAAGCGAAGGAGCACCAAAATGATGGAATATATATCGACACGAAGGAAATGTTGATCGTGATGAGAGAATAAACATCAAAATGAAGGAAATATGCATCAAAACGAAGGAATTGTTGATCATAACAAGCGAAGGAGCATCAAAATGAAGGAAATATGCATCGAAACGAAGGAATTGTTGATCATAATAAGTCAAGGTGCATCAAAATGAAGGAACATACATCGAAATGAAGGAAATGTTGATCGTAATGAAATAATAAGCATCAAAATGAAGAAAATATGCATCGAAACAAAAAAATGTTGATCATAATAAGCAAATGAGCATCAAAATGAAGGAATATGCAACGAAACGAAGGAAATGTTGACCATAATAATTGAGTGAGCATCAAAATAAAGGAAAATGCATCGAAATGAAGAAAATGTTGATCGTAATGAGAGAATAAGCATCAAACTGAAGGAAATACGTATCGAAACAAATAAAATATTGATCATAACAAGTGAATGAACATCAAAATGAGGGAAATATGCATAGAAACGAAGGAAATGTTGATCGTAACAAGCGAATGAGCATCAAAATGAAGGAATATGCATCGAAACAAAGGAAATGTTGATCATTGTTGAGAGTGGAATTTCACGCATTTTATGTGTGCACATTACACCGTTTTGCTTAGGAAATTTATCGTTTTTGCATGGAATTGTGTATGTTTAAGTATTTACGCGATTTTAAGGCTATTAAGGTGTTTTTGTGTGTTTTGAAGGCAGGAAACAGGGTAGAACAGGGCAGGATCAAAAGAGGAGCAAAACAGACCCGGAAAGGCCCAGCTCAGGAGCAGCTCGGCGAGCCGCTCGAGCCGAGCTGGGTGCCGAGCGGTGGTAAACGGTGCCGAGTGGGGTCCCACCTGGACCCCAGTGATGTGGGAAGATCGATGGAAGGCCGCTCGGCTGGGTCCAGGCCCAGCTCGAGCCGAGCTGGGTGCCGAACGGCCCAGTTCAGGGCCCAGACGGGGTCTGTTCGATGCAGCAGTGTATATATACCCTCAAATCGCGATTCTGAAGCAGTTTCGATCGCGAAAACAGCCCTGCATCCATGTTAGAAACAATTAGGGAGATCGAGACGTCAATCGGAGAGAGCCCAGCCATAAACCATCATCAATCCACACTCCTATCACACCCATATCAGATTACAATCTGATTTCTTCCTCCATCCAATTCCACAAGGGTTTCAAGTGCTAAATAAGGGAAAATCAAGCAATTGAAGAGACAGAGAAGGAACGTGAGATTGCTCCTACACTAGGGTTCACCAGTCCTATCTATTCCTTTCTATTACTTTGATTATTGTTATGAATTGCTTAGCTATGAGGATTGCTTGTAATCTCATGGGCTAATTTCCTATACAGTTCTAGGGTTTGATGGATTGATTTAATTGATTTGGGGATTTAGACCAAAGATTGGGATTTTATGCAGTTGAGCTTTTGATTTTACTTATTTTATTAAGACATGCTTTTCTGCTTCGTAACTACTTCATAATATATTCATGACATCCGCTATAATGCTTGGATTATTGTGTTAGCTTGTGTACGTTCATGATTGGTATTGTCTATCTGTTAGGGATTAGAGTAGCTCCGCTATAAGCACTTTAATTTCATGAACTGGTATATCAAATACTTGATTAGTTTAGTGAAACAATGCAATTAGACAATCACATAGGAAGTGAATAGAACCTTGAAGTAATTCCAAAAAATATCTTGTTAGTCGAACTTACCATCCGGAGGTATTGTTGTTTGCTGGATTAGTATCTAGGAATAAGACTTGGTAATATTTGCGCACCTTAGGATTTAAACCAGATTATATTGTTAGCTTAGAATCGAATCATATTCGGTGGGATAACAGGGATATGTGGTGTATTTTCAGTGAAACTGCATGAATGAACAATCGTAAGTTTAATAACCCAAATTAATTGGTCTCTACCTGATACCTTAGAACTGTTCGTTATCTCTTGATTAAAAACTTGCTTTTATTTTTCCTTGCTTTTAATTAATTCAATTATTTAATATTTTGTTATTTAGATTAATTCTCTACAAACATTGGAAATTGGTTACTCAATTCTGATTAAGTAGTAATTTATAGAATAAATAAATAATTAGCTGTCTCAGTGGGATCGATAATTTAACTTGGGAACTTGCTGCTACAATTGACATCCTTATACTTGAGGATTAAATTGGAGTGCGCAATAAACGCCTAACAAGTTTTTGGCGCCGTTGTGCCGGGGACAGTTTTATTTGTTTATTTTTCTTTTATTACTTATTTAATTAGAATATTTTTGTTGAGATTTAATTGTGTTTAACTTGAATTTTTCTTGAGTTGCATGCTTACTAGGTCAAAGAAGGGAACACAAGATCTCAAATTTGATCCGGAAGTTGAAGCGTCTGCAAGATTGAGTCTCAAAGCACCTTCCACAGCGGCTAAGGTACCACTTCCGAAGAAGAAAACAGAAACACCGAATCCTAAAACAGTCGTAGAGGAGAAAGAAAAAGAGCAGATAGAAAATCAGGTTAACCCAGAAAAGGCTGAATCAGAAACAGAATTCGAATCAGAATTAGAAATAGCAGACATGGGAGATAGAACTGATGAGGATGACATCGTCATCCGAGAGACATTCAAGTCCGCCAATCTAGGAGGATCAGGCATAGTTGGAGCCGTTCAAGCTGATGAAACGAACGACATAAGGCCAGCCCTGATTCATATAGTGGAGAAAAACCCCTTTGCCGGAGGCATTTTTTATGAGCCCTATGGCCATCTTAAGCATTTCAACAGCTACATGGATACAGTGAAAGCTGCTGATGCTACTAATGATAGATGGAAGATAAGGCTTTTTCAGTTTTCATTGGTTGATAAGGCAAGGGAGTGGTATGATAAGCTAAAGGGAGACAGTTGCTCAAACTGGACTGAGTTGCAGCAGTTGTTCGTGGATCGATTTATGCCACCAGGAAAGGTTCTTTTACTGAAATAGGAGATCAATCAATTCAAGCAGCGGAGAGATGAGTCGTTTGGAGAGGCTTGGGAAAGGTTTACTGATGCGTTGAGGAGATGCCCACAACATGGATTCAAAAAGTCTCAACTCATCAGTGTCTTCTATAATGGCCTTGACAACGAATCTAGAGTGTTGGTTGATGCTTCTGCGGGAGGAACAATTTTTGGCAAAACATCCAATGCCGTAGAGAAATTATTTGATGATATCTCTTTGAACTCAAGGGATTGGACATCTGAGAGGATCCGAGGGACTTATATACTTGGTAAAGTTGCAAAGGTTGAAGAGAAATTTTCTGAAGCTGATAAGAATGATAAGGTTGTCGCTCAATTGGAACAGATGAACAAAAACCTTATTACTCTGATATCAGGTAATAATGGGGGAGGCAACCGAGGGTCTGCAAGTGATGATGTGGTGATGAACCTTCAAGAGGTCGAGGATGCTAATTGGGCTATGGGGCAGAGTCTTTAGGTTCGAGAGCTCCTCAAAATTGTCAAGGAAATAGGTACCCTCAAGGTAATTCGAACCAGAGGAATATCCAAGGGGGAGGTCCTAATAATCAAGGAGGCAATTGGCAGAATCAGAGGCATGAGAACTTCTCTTATTCAAATCCGAATAATGTAGTTCCATATCCTCCTAATTTTGATCAAGGCGCTAAGACTGAAGAAGGGAAGTCCAGTATTGGCGATGTGTTAGCAAGATACATGAAGAAGAATGATGCCGACATAAACAAGATCAATAACTGCATTATTCTCATGGACTCGAATATGACCAAACAGAATGAGGAAGTGAATAAGCAGTTGAAGAGTTTGTCATATAACATAGGACAGATCTCCACTACAGTAAATCAGCAGCAAGTGCAGTTGCAGAAAGGAAAGTTTCCTTCGGATACGGAAATCAACCCAAAGGAGAGTGTTAATACGATCATGTTGAGAGCCGAGAAGCATTGTAAAGGTCCAAAACTGATGCAGGACGTCACAGAACTTGTACAAAATAAAGCAGAATAGAAGCAGTACGAAACAGGGATAGAGCAGGACCGATTAGACGCGGCTCGGCTACCGGCTCAGCCCGAGCAGACTGCCGAGCAGGTTCAGATGCTGTCGAGCGGGACTCTAGCTAGTTCTGACGTGTCTTCCAGTTCAGGTGGGACCCAGCTCGGCACCGCTCGACCTCCGCTCGAGCCGAGCGAGCCGGCGAGCTGCCCTCCAGGGTTTTCTGCGCGTCCAAATTCTGTACAGAGTCAATCTAATCTGGAAATTTCTGATAAAAAGTGGCAGAGAGCGAAGAAACTGAGAGAAGCGGAACAGGTATTCGAGAAAGACAGTTTGGGACTTCCAATTACAAAGGTACCAATTCCTTTTCCTTTAAGATTCATGTCAAAAAGCCTTGATGAGAAGTTCCGTAAGTTCACTGATGTTATGAGGGATGTCCAAGTCACTATTCCTTTCTCGGAAGCATTGGAAGAGATGCCACATTATTCAAGGTTCATCAAGGAACTTATCTCCAGAAAGTGGAAGCTTAACAGTTTGGAGACAGTGAATTTGACAGAGAACTGCAGCTCTATCATTCAGTAAAAGCTTCCAGAAAAATTGAAGGATCCAGAGAGCTTCATCATTCCCTGTAAAATTGGAAAAGAACCATCCAGGAGAGCACTGTGTGATTTAGGAGCCAGTATAAATTTGATATCTTTATCAGTGTTCAAGAAGCTTGGTTTGGGAGAGTTGAAACCTGCGTCTGTTGCCCTACAGTTAGCAGATCGATCATTGACATATCCCGAGGGAGTGATTGAAGATGTGCTAGTGAAGGTGTCGAATTTGACTTTTCCTGTGGATTTCCTTGTACTTGACATGGAGGATGAAAAGGATGGTGCGCCTCTGATCTTGGGGCGTCCATTCCTTACAACTGGAAGGGCTCTGATTAATGTGTTCAAAGGAGAGTTGAGGTTGAGAGCCAATGATAAGGAGATCATCTTTTCTTTGAATAAGGAGATGCAGTGGCCTACAGATCAACAGCAGTGCAAGTATGTGGAATTAGTGAACTCAGAGTGTGATGAGAATTTTATCCTGTCTGATGCAGAGTTCGAGAGTTTGTCCAATGATGCATGTATTGACTATCTTGAGAAATTACTTGCATTAGGTGATGCAAGGGATGAACAGATGAGGAAGACTACTGCTGACATAGTGAATCGGAATAAGAAGACCACTGTTGAAGGAAAGATGAAGCCTGCTGCCAAGGAAGTGAAGTATGAAGGGAAGAGAGTTGAAGTGGTAGAGGAAATTGTAGAAGCAAGCGTATCTCATACTTTTCCTACTACAAACTCTAATGTGATGTTTGATAATCTTTTGGTTGCAGAAAAGATTGATGATCCATATTTGAAGCCTCCAAACTTACCTCCTGATTTTTATTCTCATATTGTTGAAAATTCTAACTTGTTTGATCCTTGTTTTGCTACACAGGTTGAGCCTACAATTGAGTGGAGGATTGACAAGAAGGACTCAAGACAGTCATGGGAGGAAAAGAATTCAAAGGATCTTGTTGGAGTGACAAAGAAGGGTGAGATGATTGGTAAAGTAAATAAGAGAGGAAAGAAGTATCTTAAGGTATGAATGCGAGAGAGCTATCCTCCGATCCCATAGGCAAAAAGAGGTATCCCGTCGTGACTCTTCGACGTTAAACATGAGCACTTGTTGGGGGCTGTCCCTCCCATTTTAATTGCTTTTATATGTCTGTGTTGGTGTAGGAATTTTATTAGGTATTGCTCGACTACGGTATATACTTCTTTGCAAACTTAGTTTCTCACTTTGTTTGATCTAAGTTTGGGGGGAGGTTACGTACATACCTTGTCTTGTCTTGTAGTATCGAAGTAAAATTTTTGCATTGTTGTGTTGTTGCTTGGAGGGTTCAATTTTTTTTTTTGCAATTTTCCAGGTTTCGTGTTGCTTTTGTTTGTGTTTATTTGTTTTGTGTTAATCCTAGTGTCGGTGTAGTCGATTTATGGTTCTCTAGGATGATTTTCTGGTTTTTCATGGCACTTGATTATATGTGTGATTGTGTTTGAGAAGCAGTTTGAGATTGTGCTTGGATATTGAGATACTTGAAATTTATTTATGTGCATGAAAGATTAGCTATGTAACTTTATTAGGATTGCTCGTTCATTCCTACAGCCATGTGAGATTTTGATCCTTTTAAAATCATGACAAATTGCATGATTCAGTTTATTCATGTGAGTGTCGTTCATATGCACGTATTCTAGAACTTGGCTTTATATCTTGCTTGAAGCTACGTGCTTAATTAAATGATAGGAAATGATCTTAGGCCATCTTTGTTATTTATTAGTCACTAGCCAAATTATTATCCTACCTATTGAAATTATCCGTAGTTAACCCTTTTGAGCCTAAAAGCCTTATTTTTGTGGAAGCCTACGTGATTAGCCAATTGATCCCTTTTGTTAGCCTTTAAAAAATTCCTACCTAGTAGAGAGTTGAAGGAATCAAGTTGGTGTCTTGTGATGAAGTATATAAGGAGAAATAAGTTGGAAGTGATGAAATTTGTTGAAGAGAGTGGTTAAATTGTTGCATAAAGGGGTAGTGCCCGAAACTGGTACCCCATGAAAAGGGTAGTGCCTGAAACTGGTACCCTTATTTGAAAAAGAAAAAAAAAAGAGAAAAGAAAAAAGGGAAGAAGAAAAAAAAATTTTCAAGTAAGGATGTGGTGTTCAGAAGTGAAGGAGGAATCAAATTTCAAGAAGCATTGAAGAGCGTTGAAGAAGAAAGAAGAAAGTAAGGCTGTTTGTTGAAAAGCTGTAAGTCTTCTTTGATTCTCTACTAGTGATTGAGTCACGATATCCATATATTTCCTACCTTTACCAAAGAGCCAACATTACAACCTAATGCAAGACCTTTGTGATCCTATTGTTGAAATTATTCATTTAGTCGAGAGTTGAGATGATTGTCAAGCTTATGGTTACGCGTGTGTTTGAATTGACTTTGAGTGTAAACACCTTACCCTGAAGTGTATATCTCACACTTGAGCGATGAGCGTAAATACTACCAGAGAGAATATGTGGATGAGCATTCCGAATGAGTAAAATAGTTGATTTGATTTGTATGTTTTTAGATGCATGGTTATCTTGTATCCCAAGTATGATATTGTAAAATTGTTATATTGTGTTGAATGTTTTTCTGCTGTGAAATTTCCTCTCAATTACTCTATTGGTTTTTAATGTTGTTGCCTCGGGACGAGCAACATGTAAGTTTGAGGGTTTGTTGAGAGTGGAATTTCACGCATTTTATGTGTGCACATTACACCATTTTGCTTAGGAAATTTATCGTTTTTGCATGGAATTGTGTATGTTTAAGTATTTACACGATTTTAAGGCTATTAAGGTGTTTTTGTAAGTTTTGAAGGCAGGAAACAGGGTAGAACAGGGCAGGATCGGAAGAGGAGCAAAACAGACCCGGAATGGCCCAGCTCTGGGGCAGCTCGGCGAGCCGCTTGAGCTGAGCTGGGTGCCGAGCGGCGGTAAACGGTGCCGAGTGGGGTCCCACCTGGACCCCAGTGATGTGGCAAGATCGATAGAAGGCCACTTGACTGGGTCCAGGCCCAGCTCGAGCTGAGCTGGGTGCCAAGCGGCCCAGTTCAGGGCCCAGACGGGGTCTGTTCGATGCAGCAGTGTATATATACCCTCAAATCGCGATTTTGAAGCAGTTTCGATCGCGAAAACAGTCCTGCATCCATCTTAGAAACAATTAGGGAGATCGAGACATCAATCGGAGAGAGCCCAGCCATAAACCATCATCAATCCACACTCCTATCACACCCATATCAGATTACAATCTGATTTCTTCCTCCATCCAATTCCACAAGGGTTTCAAGTGCTAAATAAGGGAAAATCAAGCAATTGGAGAGACGGAGAAGGAACGTGAGATTGCTCCTACACTAGGGTTTCACTATTCCTATCTATTCCTTTCTATTACTTTGATTATTGTTATGAATTGCTTAGCCATGAGGATTGCTTGTAATCTCATGGGCTAATTTCCTATACAGTTCTAGGGTTTGATGGATTGATTTAATTGATTTGGGGATTTAGACCAAAGATTAGGATTTTATGCAGTTGAGCTTTTGATTTTACTTATTTTATTAAGACATGCTTTTCTGCTTCGTAACATCTTCATAATATATTCATGACATCCGCTATAATGCTTGGATTATTGTGTTAGCTTGTGTGCGTTCATGATTGGTATTGTCTATCTGTTAGGGATTAGAGTAGCTCCGCTATAAGCACTTTAATTTCATGAACTGGTATGTCAAATACTTGATTAGTTTAGTGGAACAATGCAATTAGACAATCAAGTATGAAGTGAATAGAACCTTGTAGTAATTCCAGAAAATATCTTGTTAGTCGAACTTACCATCCGGAGGTATTGTTGTTTGCTGGGTTAGTATCTAGGAATAAGGCTTGGTAATATTTGCGCACCTTAGGATTTAAACCAGATTATACTGTTAGCTTAGAATCGAATCATATTCGGTGGGATAACAGGGATATGTGGTGTATTTTCAGTGAAACTGCATGAATGAACAATCGTAAGTTTAATGACCCAAATTAATTGGTCTCTACCTGATATCTTAGAACTGTTCGTTATCTCTTGATTAGAAACTTGCTTTTATTTTTCCTTGCTTTTAATTAATTCAGTTATTTAATATTTTGTGATTTAGATTAATTCTCTACAAACATTGGAAATTGGTTACTCAATTCTGATTAAGTAGTAATTTATAGAATAAATAAATAATTAGTTGTCTCAGTGGGATCGATAATTTAACTTGGGAACTTGCTGCTACAATTGACATCCTTATACTTGAGGATTAAATTGGAGTGCGCAATAAAAGCCTATCAATCATAACAAGCGAATGAGCTTCAAAATGAAGAAAATATACGTCGAAACGAAAGAATTGCTCATAATAACAAGCGAATAAGCATAAAAATAAAGGAAATATGCATCGAAAAGAAGGAAATATTAATCATATCAAACGAATAAGCATCAAAATGAAGGAATATGCATCGAAATGAAGGCAATGTTGATCGTGGCAAGCGAATGAGCATCAAAATGAAGGAAATATACGTCGAAACGAAGGAAATGTTGATCATAACAAGCGAACGAGCATCAAAATGAAGGAAATATGCAACGAAACGAAGAAAATGTTGATCATAACAAGCGAATGAGCATCAAAATGATGGAAATATACATCAAAACGAAGGAATGTTGATCGTAACAAGCGAATGAGTGTCAAAATGAAGGAATATACATCGAAACGAAGGAAATGTTGATCATAACAAGCGAATGAGTGTCAAAATGAAGGAATATGCATCGAAACAAAGGAAATGTTGATCATAACAAGCGAATGAGCTTCAAAATGAAGGAAATATGCATCGAAATGAAGGAATTGTTAATCATAACAAGCGAATGAGCATCAAAATGAACGAAATATGCATCGAAATGGAGAAAATATTGATCATAACAAGCGAATGAGCTTCAAAATGAAGAAATATGCATCGAAATGAAGGCAATGTTGATCGTAACAAGCGAATGAGCATCAAAATAAAGGAAATATACATCAAAACGAAAGAAATGTTGATCATAACAAGCAAATGAGCATCAAAATGAAGGAATATACATCGAAATGATGGAAATGTTGATCATAATAAGCGAACGAGCATCAAAATGAAGGAAATATACATCGAAACGAAGGAAATATTGATCATAACAAGCGAATGAGCATTAAAATGGAGAAATATGTTTCGAAAATAAGGAAATGTTGATCGTAATGAGAAAATAAACATCAAAATGAAGGAAATATACATCGTAACGATGGAATTATTGATCATAACAAGCGAAGGAGCATCAAAATGAAGGAATATGTATCGAACGAAGGAAATGTTGATCGTAATGAGAGAATAAGAATAAAAATGAAGGAAATATTCATCGAAACGAAAGAATTGTTGATCATAACAAGCGAAGGAGCATCAAAATGAAGGAAATGTTGATCATAACAAGTGAATGAGCATCAAAATGAGGGAAATATGCATAGAAACGAAGAAAATATTGATCGTAACAAGCGAATAAGCATCAAAATGAAGGAATTTGCATTGAAACGAAGGAAATGTTGGTCATAACAAGCGAATAAGCATCAAAATGGAGAAATATGTCTCGAAAAGAAGGAAATGTTGATCGTAATGAGAAAATAAGCATCCAAATGAAGGAAATATGCATCAAAACGAAGGAAATGTTGATCATAACAAGCGAATGAGCATCAAAATGGAGAAATATATCTCGAAAAGAAGGAAATATTGATCGTAATGAGAAAATAAGCATCAAAATGAAGGAAATATGCATCGAAATGATGTAATTATTGATCATAACAAGCGAAGGAGCACCAAAATAAAGGAATATATATCGACACGAAGGAAATTTTGATCGTGATGAGAGAATAAACATCAAAATGAGGGAAATATACATCAAAACAAAGGAATTGTTGATCATAACAAGTCAAGGTGCATCAAAATGAAGGAATATACATCGAAATGAAGGAAATGTTGATCGTAATGAAATAATAAGCATCAAAATGAAGAAAATATGCATCGAAACAAAAAAATGTTGATCATAATAAGCAAATGAGCATTAAAATGAAGGAATATGCAACGAAACGAAGGAAAGTTGACCATAACAATCGAGTAGCATCAAAATAAAGGAAAATGCATCGAAATGAAGGAAATGTTGATCGTAATGAGAGAATAAGCATCAAACTGAAGGAAATACGTATCGAAACAAAGAAAATGTTGATCATAATAAGCGAATGAGCATCAAAATGAAGGATTATGCATCGAAACGAAGGAAATGTTAATCATAACAAGCGAGTGATCATCAAAATGAATGAAATATGCATCGAAAAGAAGGAAATATTGATCGTAATGAAAGAATGAGCATCAAAATAAAGGAAATATGCATCGAAATGAAGAAATTATTGATCATAATAAGCGAATGAGCTTCAAAATGAAGGAAATATGCATCGAAATGAAGGAAATGTTGATCATAACAAGCGAACATCAAAATGAAGGAAATATACATCGAAACGAAGGAAATGTTGATCATAACAAGCGAATGAGCATCAAAATGGAGAAATATGTTTCGAAAAGAAGGAAATGTTGATCGTAATGAGAAAATAAGCATCAAAATGAAGGAAATATACATCGTAACGATGGAATTATTGATCATAACAAGCGAAGGAGCATCAAAATAAAGGAATATGTATCGAACGAAGGAAATGTTGATCGTAATGAGAGAATAAGCATCAAAATGAAGGAAATATACATTGAAACGAAAGAATTGTTGATCATAACAAGCGAAGGAGCATCAAAATGAAGGAAATGTTGATCATAACAAGTGAATGAGCATCAAAATGAGGGAAATATGCATAGAAACGAAGGAAATATTGATCGTAACAAGCGAATAAGCATCAAAATGAAGGAATATGCATCGAAACGAAGGAAATGTTGATCATAACAAGCGAATGAGCATCAAAATGGAGAAATATGTCTCGAAAAGAAGGAAATGTTGATCGTAATGAGAAAATAAGCATCCAAATGAAGGAAATATGCATCGAAACGAAGGAAATGTTGATCATAACAACCGAATGAGCATCAAAATGATGGAAATATGCATCGAAATGAAGGAAATATTGATCATAACAAGCGAATGAGTGTCAAAATGAAGGAATATGCATCGAAATGAAGGAAATATTGATCATAACAAGCGAATGAGCTTCAAAATGGAGGAAATATGCATCGAAAAGAAGGAAATATTGATCATAACAAGCAAACGAGAGTCACAATAAAGGAATATGCATCGAAATTAAGTAAATGTTGATCATAAAAAGTGAATGAGAATCAAAATAAAGGGAATAAGCTCAAAATGAAGGAAATGTTGATCATAATAAGCGAATGAGCATCAGAATGAGGGAAATATGCATAGAAACGAAGGAAATGCTGATCATAACACACGAATGAGCATCAAAATGAAGGAATATGCATAGAAACGAAGAAAATGTTGATCATAACAAGCGAATGAGCATCAAAATGAAGGAATATGCATCAAAACGATGGAAATATTGATCATAACAAGCGAACGAGCATCAAAATGAAGGAAATATGCATCGAAACAAAGAAAATGTTGATCATAACAAGGAATGAGCATGAAAATGGAGAAATATGTCTCGAAAAGAAGGAAATGTTGACGTAATGAGAAAATAAGCATCAAAATGAAGGAAATATGCATCGAAACGAGGAATTGTTGATCATAACAAGTGAATGAGCATCAAAATGAAGGAATATGTATCGAAACGAAGGAAATGTTGATCGTAATAAGAGAATAAGAATCAAAATGAAGGAATATGCATCGAAACGAAGGAATTATTGATAATAACAAGTGAAGGAGCATCAAAATGAAGGAATATGCATCGAAATTAAGGAAATATTGATCATAAAAAGCGAATGAGAATCAAAATGAAGGGAATAAGCTCGAAATAAAGGAAATGTTGATCATAATAAGCGAATGAGCATCAGAATGAGGGAAATATGCATAGAAACGAAGGAAATGCTGATCATAACACACGAATGAGTATCAAAATGAAGGAATATACATAGAAACGAAGGAAATGTTGATCATAACAAGCGAATGAGCATCAAAATGAAGGTAATATGCATCGAAAAGAAGGAAATGTTGATTCTAACAAGCGAATGAGCATCAAAATGAAAGAAATGTTGATCATAACAAGTGAATGAGCATCAAAATGAGGGAAATATGCATAGAAACAAAGGAAATGTTGATCATAACAAGGGAATGAGCATCAAAATGAAGGAATATGCATCGAAACGAAGGAAATGTTGATCATAACAGGCGAATGAGCTTCAAAATGATGAAAATATACTTCGAAACAAAAGAATTGTTCATCATAACAAGCGAATAAGCATAAAAATGAAGGAAATATGCATCGAAAAGAAGGAAATGTTAATCATATCAAACGAATGAGCAACAAAATGAAGGAATATGCATCGAAATGAAGGCAATGTTGATCGTAACAAGCGAATGAGCATCAAAATGAAGGAAATATACATCGAAACGAAGGTAATGTTGATCATAACAAGCGAATGAGCATCAAAATGAAGGAATATGCATCGAAACGATGGAAATGTTGATCATAACAAGCGAACGAGCATAAAAATGAATGAAATATGCATCAAAACGAAGGAAATGTTGATCATAACAAGCGAATGAGCATTAAAATGGAGAAATATGTCTCGAAAAGAAGGAAATGTTGATCGTAATGAGAAAATAAGCATCAAAATGAAGGAAATATGCATCGAAACGAGGAATAGTTGATCATAACAAGCGAAGGAGCATCAAAATGAAGGAAATGTTTATCATAACAAGTGAATGAGCATCAAAATGAGGGAAATATGCATAGAAACGAAGAAAATGTTGATCGTCATAGGCGAATGAGCATCAAAATGAAGGAAATATACATCGAAACGAAAGAATTGTTCATCATAACAAGCGAATAAGCATAAAAATGAAGGGAATATGCATCGAAAAGAAGGAAATGTTAATCATATCAAGCAAATGAGCATCGAAATGAAGGAATATGCATCGAAATGAAGGCAATGTTGATCGTAACAAGCGAATGAGCATTAAAATGAAGGAAATATACATCGAAACGAAGGAAATATTGATCATAACAAGCGAATGAGCATCAAAATGAAGGAATATGCATCGAAATGATGGAAATATTAATCATAACAAGCGAACCAACATCAAAATAAAGGAAATATGCATCGAAATGAAGGAAATGTTGATCATAACAACCGAATGAGCAACAAAATAATGGAAATATGCATCGAAACGAAGGAAATATTGATCGTAACAAGCGAATAAGTGTCAAAATGAAGGAATATGCATCGAAATGAAGGAAATGTTGATCATAACAAGCGAATAAGCTTCAGAATGAAGGAAATATGCATTGAAAAGAAGGAAATATTGATCATAACAAGCGAACGAGCGTCACAATGAAGGAATATGCATCGAAATTAAGTAAATGTTGATCATAAAAAGCGAATGAGAATCAAAATGAAGGGAATAAGCTCGAAATGAAGGAAATGTTGTTCATAATAAGCGAATGAGCATCAGAATGAGGGAAATATGCATAGAAACGAAGGAAATGCTGATCATAACACACAAATGAGCATCAAAATGAAGGAATATGCATAGAAACGAAGAAAATGTTGATCATAACAAGCGAATGAGCTTCAAAATGAAGAAAATATACTTCGAAAGAAAAGAATTGTTCATCATAACAAGCGAATAAGCATTAAAATGAGGAAATATACATCGAAAATAAGGAAATGTTAATCATATCAAACGAATGAGCATCAAAATGAAGGAATATGCATCGAAATGAAGGCAACGTTGATCGTAACAAGCGAATGAGCATTAAAATGAAGGAAATATACATCGAAACGAAGGAAATTTTGATCATAACAAGCGAATGAGCATCAAAATTATGGAATATGCATCGAAACGATGGAAATGATGATCATAACATGCGAATGAGCATCAAAATGAAGGAAATATACATCAAAACGAAAGAAATGTTGATCATAACAAGCGAATGAGCATCAAAATGAAGGAATATGCATCGAAATGATGGAAATGTTGATCATAACAAGCGAACGAGCATCAAAATGATGGAAATATACATGGAAAGAAGGAAATGTTGATCTTAACAAGCGAATGAGCATCAAAATGGAGAAATATGTTTCGAAAAGAAGGAAATGTTGATCGTAATGAGAAAATAAGCATCAAAATGAAGGAAATATACATTGTAACGATGGAATTATTGATCATAACAAGCGAAGGAGCATCAAAATGAAGGAATATGTATCGAACGAAGGAAATGTTGATCGTAATGAGAGAATAAGCATCAAAATGAAGGAAATATGCATCGAAATGAAAGAATTGTTGATGATAACAGGCGAAGGAGCATCAAAATGAAGGAAATGTTGATCATAACAAGTGAATGAGCATCAAAATGAGGGAAATTTGCTTAGAAACGAAGGAAATATTGATCGTAACAAGCGAATAAGCATCAAAATGAAGGAATATGCATCGAAACGAAGGAAATGTTGATCATAACAAGCGAATGAGCTTCAGAATTAAGGAAATATGCATCGAAAAGAAGGAAATATTGATCATAACAAGTGAACGAGCGTCACAATGAAGGAATATGCATCGAAATTAAGTAAATGTTGATCATAAAAAGCGAATGAGAATCAAAATGAAGGGAATAAGCTCGAAATGAAGGAAATGTTGTTCATAATAAGCGAATGAGCATCAGAATGAGGGAAATATGCATAGAAACGAAGGAAATGCTGATCATAACACACAAATGAGCATCAAAATGAAGGATAATGCATAGAAACGAAGAAAATGTTGATCATAACAAGCGAATGAGCTTCAAAATGAAGAAAATATACTTCGAAAGAAAAGAATTGTTCATCATAACAAGCGAATAAGCATTAAAATGAGGAAATATACATCGAAAATAAGGAAATGTTAATCATATCAAACGAATGAGCATCAAAATGAAGGAATATGCATCGAAATGAAGGCAACGTTGATCGTAACAAGCGAATGAGCATTAAAATGAAGGAAATATACATCGAAACGAAGGAAATTTTGATCATAACAAGCGAATGAGCATCAAAATGAAGGAATATGCATCGAAATGATGGAAATATTAATCATAACAAGCGAACCAACATCAAAATAAAGGAAATATTCATCGAAACGAAGGAAATGTTGATCATAACAACCGAATGAGCATCAAAATAATGGAAATATGCATCGAAACGAAGGAAATATTGATCGTAACAAGCGAATGAGTGTCAAAATGAAGGAATATGCATCGAAATGAAGGAAATGTTGATCATAACAAGCGAATAAGCTTCAGAATGAAGGAAATATGCATCGAAAAGAAGGAAATATTGATCATAACAAGCGAACGAGCGTCACAATGAAGAAATATGCATCGAAATTAAGTAAATGTTGATCATAAAAAGCGAATGAGAATCAAAATGAAGGGAATAAGCTCAAAATGAAGGAAATGTTGTTCATAATAAGCGAATGAGCATCAGAATGAGGGAAATATGCATAGAAACGAAGGAAATGCTGATCATAACACACAAATGAGCATCAAAATGAAGGAATATGCATAGAAACGAAGAAAATATTGATCATAACAAGCGAATGAGCTTCAAAATGAAGAAAATATACTTCGAAAGAAAAGAATTGTTCATCATAACAAGCGAATAAGCATTAAAATGAGGAAATATACATCGAAAATAAGGAAATGTTAATCATATCAAACGAATGAGCATCAAAATGAAGGAATATGCATCGAAATGAAGGCAACGTTGATCGTAACAAGCGAATGAGCATTAAAATGAAGGAAATATACATCAAAACGAAGGAAATTTTGATCATAACAAGCGAATGAGCATCAAAATTAAGGAATATGCATCGAAACGATGGAAATGATGATCATAACAAGCGAATGAGCATCAAAATGAAGGAAATATACATCAAAACGAAAGAAATTTTGATCATAACAAGCGAATGAGCATCAAAATGAAGGAATATGCATCGAAATGATGGAAATGTTGATCATAACAAGCGAACGAGCATCAAAATGAAGGAAATATACATGAAAAGAAGGAAATGTTGATCATAACAAGCGAATGAGCATCAAAATGGAGAAATATGTTTCGAAAAGAAGGAAATGTTGATCGTAATGAGAAAATAAGCATCAAAATGAAGGAAATATACATTGTAACGATGGAATTATTGATCATAACAAGCGAAGGAGCATCAAAATGAAGGAATATGTATCGAACGAAAGAAATGTTGATCGTAATGAGAGAATAAGCATCAAAATGAAGGAAATATGCATCGAAATGAAAGAATTGTTGATGATAACAGGCGAAGGAGCATCAAAATGAAGGAAATGTTGATCATAACAAGTGAATGAGCATCAAAATGAGGGAAATTTGCTTAGAAACGAAGGAAATATTGATCGTAACAAGCGAATAAGCATCAAAATGAAGGAATATGCATCGAAACGAAGGAAATGTTGATCATAACAAGCGAATGAGCATCAAAATGGAGAAATATGTCTCGAAAAGAAGGAAATGTTGATCTTAATGAGAAAATAAGCATCCAAATAAAGGAAATATGCATCGAAACGAAGGAAATGTTGATCATAACAAGCGAATGAGCATCAAAATGGAGAAATATGTCTCGAAAAGAAGGAAATATTGATCGTAATGAGAAAATAAGCATCAAAATGAAGGAAATATGCATTGAAATGATGGAATTATTGATCATAACAAGCGAAGGAGCACCAAAATAAAGGAATATATATCGACACGAAGGAAATGTTGATCGTAATGAGAGAATAAGCATCAAAATGAGGGAAATATACATCAAAACGAAGGAATTGTTGATCATAACAAGTCAAGGTGCATCAAAATGAAGGAATATACATCGAAATGAAGGAAACGTTGATCGTAATGAAATAATAAGCATCAAAATGAATAAAATATGCGTCGAAATAAAAAAATGTTGATCATAATATGCAAATGAGCATCAAAATAAAGGAATATGCAACGAAACGAAGGAAATGTTGACCATAACAATCGAGTGAGCATCAAAATGAAGGAAAATGCATCGAAATGAAGGAAATGTTGATCGTAATGAGAGAATAAGCATCAAACTGAAGGAAATACATATCGAAACAAAGAAAATGTTGATCATAATAAGCGAATGAGCATCAAAATGAAGGATTATGCATCGAAACGAAGGAAATGTTAATCATAACAAGCGAGTGATCATCAAAATGAATGAAATAAGCATCGAAAAGAAGGAAATGTTGATCGTAATGAGAGAATGAGCATCAAAATAAAGGAAATATGCATCGAAATGAAGGAAATGTTGATCATAACAAGCGAGCATCAAAATGAAGGAAATATACATCGAAAAGAAGGAAATGTTGATCATAACAAGCGAATGGGCATCAAAATGGAGAAATATGTTTCGAAAAGAAGGAAATATTGATTGTAATGAGAAAATAAGCATCAAAATGAAGGAAATATGCATCAAAACGATGGAATTGTTGATCATAACAAGAGAAAGAGCATCAAAATGAAGGAATATGTATCGAAACGAAGGAACTGTTGATCATAACAAGCGAATAAGCATCAAAATGGAGAAATATGTTTCGAAAAGAAGGAAATGTTGATCGTAATGAGAAAATAAGCATCAAAATGAAGGAAATATACATCGTAATGATGGAATTATTGATCATAACAAGCGAAGGAGCATCAAAATGAAGGAATATGTATCGAACGAAGGAAATGTTGATCGTAATGAGAGAATAAGCATCAAAATGAAGGAAATATGCATCGAAACGAAAGAATTGTTGATCATAACAAGCGAAGGAGCATCAAAATGAAGGAAATGTTGATCATAACAAGTGAATGAGCATCAAAATGAGGGAAATATGCATAGAAACGAAGGAAATATTGATCGTAACAAGCGAATAAGCATCAAAATGAAGGAATATGCATCGAAACGAAGGAAATGTTGATCATAACAAGCGAATGAGCATCAAAATGGAGAAATATGTCTCGAAAAGAAGGAAATGTTGATCGTAATGAGAAAATAAGCATCCAAATGAAGGAAATATGCATCGAAACGAAGGAAATGTTGATCATAACAACCGAATGAGCATCAAAATAATGGAAATATGCATCGAAACGAAGGAAATATTGATCGTAACAAGCGAATGAGTGTCAAAATGAAGGAATATGCATCGAAATGAAGAAAATATTGATCATAACAAGCGAATGAGCTTCAAAATGAAGGAAATATGCATCGAAAAGAAGGAAATATTGATCATAACAAGTGAACGAGCATCACAATGAAGGAATATGCGTCGAAATTAAGTAAATGTTGATCATAAAAAGCGAATGAGAATCAAAATGGAGGGAATAAGCTCGAAATGAAGGAAATGTTGATCATAATAAGCGAATGAGCATTAGAATGAGGGAAATATGCATAGAAACAAAGGAAATGCTGATCATAACACACGAATGAGCATCAAAATGAAGGAATATGCATAGTAACGAAGGAAATGTTGATCATAACAAGCAAATGAACATCAAAATGAAGGTAATATGCATCGAAAATAAGGAAATGTTGATTCTAACAAGCGAATGAGCATCAAAATGAAGGAAATGTTGATCGTAACAAGAGAATGAGCATCAAAATGAGGGAAATATGCATAGAAACAAAGGAAATGTTGATCGTAACAAGCGAATGAGCATCAAAATGAAGGAATATGCATCGAAACGAAGGAAATGTTAATCATAACAAGCGAATGAGCTTCAAAATGAAGAAAATATACTTCGAAAGAAAAGAATTGTTCATCATAACAAGCGAATAAGCATTAAAATGAAGGAAATATACATCGAAAAGAAGGAAATGTTAATCATATCAAACGAATGAGCATCAAAATGAAGGAATATGCATCGAAATGAAGGCAACGTTGATCGTAACAAGCGAATGAGCATTAAAATGAAGGAAATATACATCGAAACGAAGGAAATGTTGATCATAACAAGCGTATGAGCATCAAAATTAAGGAATATGCATCGAAACGATGGAAATGATGATCATAACAAGCGAACGAGCATCAAAATGAAGGAAATATGCATCGAAACAAAGGAAATGTTGATCATAATAAGGAATGAGCATCAAAATGGAGAAATATGTCTCTAAAAGAAGGAAATGTTGATCGTAATGAGAAAATAAGCATCAAAATGAAGGAAATATGCATCGAAACGAGGAATTGTTGATCATAACAAGCGAAGGAGCATCAAAATGAAGGAATATGTATCGAAACGAAGGAAATGTTGATCGTAATGAGAGAATAAGCATCAAAATGAAGGAATATGCATCGAAACGAAGGAATTATTGATAATAACAAGCGAAGGAGCATCAAAATGAAGGAATATGCATCGAAATTAAGGAAATGTTGATCATAAAAAGCGAATGAGAATCAAAATGAAGGGAATAAGCTCGAAATGAAGGAAATATTGATCATAATAAGCGAATGAGCATCAGAATGAGGGAAATATGCATAGAAACGAAGGAAATGCTGATCATAACACACGAATGAGCATCAAAATGAAGGAATATGCATAGAAACGAAGGAAATGTTGATCATAACAAGCGAATGAGCATCAAAATGAAGGTAATATGCATCGAAAAGAAGGAAATGTTGATTCTAACGAGCGAATGAGCATCAAAATGAAAGAAATGTTGATCATAACAAGTGAATGAGCATCAAAATGAGGGAAATATGCATAGAAACAAAGGAAATGTTGATCATAACAAGGGAATGAGCATCAAAATGAAGGAATATGCATCGAAATAAAGGAAATATTGATCATAACAAGCGAATGAGCTTCAAAATGAAGAAAATATACTTCGAAACAAAAGAATTGTTCATCATAACAAGCAAATAAGCATAAAAATGAAGGAAATATGCATCGAAAAGAAGGAAATGTTAATCATATCAAACGAATGAGCATTAAAATGAAGGAATATGCATCGAAATGAAGGCAATGTTGATCGTAACAAGCGAATGAGCATCAAAATGAAGGAAATATACATCGAAACGAAGGTAATGTTGATCATAACAAGCGAATGAGCATCAAAATGAAGGAATATGCATCGAAACGATGGAAATATTGATCATAACAAGCGAATGAGCATCAAAATGAATGAAATATGCATCAAAACGAAGGAAATGTTGATCATAACAAGCGAATGAGCATCAAAATGGAGAAATATGTCTCAAAAAGAAGGAAATGTTGATCGTAATGAGAAAATAAGCATCAAAATTAAGGAAATATGCATCGAAATGAGGAATTGTTGATCATAACAAGTGAAGGAGCATCAAAATAAACGAATATGTATCGAAACGAAGGAAATGTTGATCGTAATGAGAGAATAAGCATCAAAATGAAGGAATATGCATCGAAACGAAGGAATTATTGATTATAACAAGCGAAGGAGCATCAAAATAAAGGAAATGTTTATCATAACAAGTGAATGAGCATCAAAATGAGGGAAATATGCATAGAAACGAAGGAAATATTGATCGTAACTAGCGAATGAGCATCAAAATAAAGGAATATGAATCGAAACGAAGGAAATATTGATCATAACAAGCAAATGAGCTTCAAAATGAAGAAAATATACATCGAAACGAAAGAATTGTTCATCATAACAAGCGAATAAGCATAATAATGAAGGGAATATGCATCGAAAAGAAGGAAATATTAATCATATCAAACGAATGAGCATTAAAATGAAGGAATATGCATCGAAATGAAGGCAATGTTGATCGTAACAAGCGAATGAGCATCAAAATGAAGGAAATATACATCGAAACGAAGGAAATATTGATCATAACAAGCGAATGAGCATCAAAATGAAGGAATATGCATCGAAATGATGGAAATATTAATCATAACAAGCGAACCAGCATCAAAATAAAGGAAATATGCATCGAAACAAAGGAAATGTTGATCATAACAAGCGAATGAGCATCAAAATGGAGAAATGTGTCTCGAAAAGAAGGAAATGTTGATCGTAATGAGAAAATAAGCATCCAAATAAAGGAAATATGCATCGAAACGAAGGAAATGTTGATCATAACAAGCGAATGAGCATCAAAATGGAGAAATATGTCTCGAAAAGAAGGAAATATTGATCGTAATGAGAAAATAAGCATCAAAATGAAGGAAATATGCATCGAAATGATGGAATTATTGATCATAACAAGCGAAGGAGCACCAAAATAAAGGAATATATATCGACACGAAGGAAATGTTGATCGTAATGAGAGAATAAGCATCAAAATGAGGGAAATATACATCAAAATGAAGGAATTGTTGATCATAACAAGTCAAGGTGCATCAAAATGAAGGAATATACATCGAAATGAAGGAAATGTTGATCGTAATGAAATAATAAGCATTAAAATGAATAAAATATGCGTCGAAACGGAAGAATTGCTCATCATAACAAGCGAATAAGCATAAAAATGAAGGAAATATGCATCGAAAAGAAGGAAATGTTAATCATATCAAACGAATGAGCATCAAAATGATGGAATATGCATTGAAATGAAGGCAATGTTGATCGTGGCAAGCGAATGAGCATCAAAATGAAGGAAATATACATCGAAACGAAGGAAATGTTGATCATAACAAGCGAACGAGCATCAAAATGAAGGAAATATGCATCGAAACGAAGGAAATGTTGAAGCGAATGAGCATCAAAATGATGGAAATATGCATCAAAACGAAGGAATGTTGATCGTAACAAGCAAATGAGTGCCAAAATGAAGGAATATACATCGAAATGAAGGAAATATTGATTATAACAAGCGAATGAGTGTCAAAATAAAAGAATATACATCGAAACGAAGGAAATGTTGATCATAACAAGCGAATGAGCTTCAAAATGAAGGAAATATGCATCGAAATGAAGGAATTGTTGATCATAACAAGCGAATGAGCATCAAAATGAACGAAATATGCATCGAAATGGAGGAAATATTAAATATTGATCATAACAAGTGAATGAGCTTCAAAATGAAGGAATATGCATCGAAATGAAGGCAATGTTGATCGTAACAAGCGAATGAGCATCAAAATGAAGGAAATATACATCAAAACGAAAGAAATGTTGATCATAACAAGCGAATGAGCATAAAAATGAAGGAATATGCATCCAAATGATGGAAATGTTGATCATAACAAGCGAACAAGCATCAAAATGAAAGAAATATACATCGAAACGAAGGAAATGTTGATCATAACAAGCGAATGAGCATCAAAATGGAGAAATATGTTTCGAAAAGAAGGAAATGTTGATCGTAATGAGAAAATAAGCTTCAAAATGAAGGAAATATACATTGTAACGATGGAATTATTGATCATAACAAGGAAAGGAGCATCAAAATGAAGGAATATGTATCGAACGAAGGAAATGTTGATCGTAATGAGAGAATAAGCATCAAAATGAAGGAAATATGCATCGAAATGAAAGAATTGTTGATCATAACAGGCGAAGGAGCATCAAAATGAAGGAAATGTTGATCATAACAAGTGAATGAGCATCAAAATGAGGGAAATTTGCTTAGAAACGAAGGAAATATTGATCGTAACAAGCGAATAAGCATCAAAATGAAGGAATATGCATCGAAACGAAGGAAATGTTGATCATAACAAGCGAATGAGCATCAAAATGGAGAAATATGTCTCGAAAAGAAGGAAATGTTGATCGTAATGAGAAAATAAGCATCCAAATAAAGGAAATATGCATTGATACGAAGGAAATGTTGATCATAACAAGCGAATGAGCATCAAAATGGAGAAATATGTCTCGAAAAGAAGGAAATATTGATTGTAATGAGAAAATAAGCATCAAAATGAAGGAAATATGCATCGAAATGATGGAATTATTGATCATAACAAGCGAAGGAGCACCAAAATAAAGGAATATATATCGACACGAAGGAAATGTTGATCGTAATGAGAGAATAAGCATCAAAATGAGGGAAATATACATCAAAACGAAGGAATTGTTGATCATAACAAGTCAAGGTGCATCAAAATGAAGGAATATACGTCGAAATGAAGGAAATGTTGATCGTAATGAAATAATAAGCATCAAAATGAATAAAATATGCATCGAAATAAAAAAATGTTGATCATAATATGCAAATGAGCATCAAAATAAAGGAATATGCAACGAAACGAAGGAAATGTTGACCATATCAAACGAATGAGCATCAAAATGAAGGAATATGCATCGAAATGAAGGCAACGTTGATCGTAACAAGCGAATGAGCATTAAAATGAAGGAAATATACATCGAAACGAAGGAAATGTTGATCATAACAAGCGAATGAGCATCAAAATTAAGGAATATGCATCGAAACAATGGAAATGATGATCATAACTAGCGAACGAGCATCAAAATGAAGGAAATATGCATCGAAACAAAGGAAATGTTGATCATAATAAGGAATGAGCATCAAAATGGAGAAATATGTCTCTAAAAGAAGGAAATGTTGATCGTAATGAGAAAATAAGCATCAAAATGAAGGAAATATGCATCGAAACGAGGAATTGTTGATCATAACAAGCGAATGAGCATCAAAATGAAGGAATATGTATCGAAACGAAGGAAATGTTGATCGTAATGAGAGAATAAGCATCAAAATGAAGGAATATGCATCGAAACGAAGGAATTATTGATAATAACAAGCGAAGGAGCATCAAAATGAAGGAATATGCATCGAAATTAAGGAAATGTTGATCATAAAAAGCGAATGAGAATCAAAATGAAGGGAATAAGCTCGAAATGAAGGAAATATTGATCATAATAAGCGAATGAGCATCAGAATGAGGGAAATATGCATAGAAACGAAGGAAATGCTGATCATAACACACGAATGAGCATCAAAATGAAGGAATATGCATAGAAACGAAGGAAAAGTTGATCATAACAAGCGAATGAGCATCAAAATGAAGGTAATATGCATCGAAAAGAAGGAAATGTTGATTCTAACAAGCGAATGAGCATCAAAATGAAAGAAATGTTGATCATAACAAGTGAATGAGCATCAAAATGAGGGAAATATGCATAGAAACAAAGGAAATGTTGATCATAACAAGGGAATGAGCATCAAAATGAAGGAATATGCATCGAAATAAAGGAAATATTGATCATAACAAGCGAATGAGCTTCAAAATGAAGAAAATATACTTCGAAACAAAAGAATTGTTCATCATAACAAGCAAATAAGCATAAAAATGAAGGAAATATGCATCGAAAAGAAGGAAATGTTAATCATATCAAACGAATGAGCATTAAAATGAAGGAATATGCATCGAAATGAAGGCAATGTTGATCGTAACAAGCGAATGAGCATCAAAATGAAGGAAATATACATCGAAACGAAGGTAATGTTGATCATAACAAGCGAATGAGCATCAAAATGAAGGAATATGCATCGAAACGATGGAAATATTGATCATAACAAGCGAATGAGCATCAAAATGAATGAAATATGCATCAAAACGAAGGAAATGTTGATCATAACAAGCGAATGAGCATCAAAATGGAGAAATATGTCTCAAAAAGAAGGAAATGTTGATCGTAATGAGAAAATAAGCATCAAAATTAAGGAAATATGCATCGAAATGAGGAATTGTTGATCATAACAAGCGAAGGAGCATCAAAATAAAGGAATATGTATCGAAACGAAGGAAATGTTGATCGTAATGAGAGAATAAGCATCAAAATGAAGGAATATGCATCGAAACGAAGGAATTATTGATTATAACAAGCGAAGGAGCATCAAAATGAAGGAAATGTTTATCATAACAAGTGAATGAGCATCAAAATGAGGGAAATATGCATAGAAACGAAGGAAATATTGATCATAACTAGCGAATGAGCATCAAAATGAAGGAATATGAATCGAAACGAAGGAAATATTGATCATAACAAGCGAATGAGCTTCAAAATGAAGAAAATATACATCGAAACGAAAGAATTGTTCATCATAACAAGCGAAAAAGCATAAAAATGAAGGGAATATGCATCGAAAAGAAGGAAATGTTAATCATATAAAGCGAATGAGCATCGAAATGAAGGAATATGCATCGAAATGAAGGCAATGTTGATCGTAACAAGCGAATGAGCATCAAAATGAAGGAAATATACATCGAAACGAAGAAAATATTGATCATAACAAGCGAATGAGCATCAAAATGAAGGAATATGCATCGAAATGATGGAAATATTAATCATAACAAGCGAACCAGCATCAAAATAAAGGAAATATGCATCAAAACGAAGGAAATGTTGATCATAACAAGCGAATGAGCATCAAAGTGGAGAAATATGTCTCGAAAAGAAGGAAATGTTGATCGTAATGAGAAAATAAGCATCCAAATAAAGGAAATATGCATCGAAACGAAGGAAATGTTGATCATAACAAGCGAATGAGCATCAAAATGGAGAAATATGTCTCGAAAAGAAGGAAATATTGATCGTAATGAGAAAATAAGCATCAAAATGAAGGAAATATGCATCGAAATGATGGAATTATTGATCATAACAAGCAAAGGAGCACCAAAATAAAGGAATATATATCGACACGAAGGAAATGTTGATCGTAATGAGAGAATAAGCATCAAAATGAGGGAAATATACATCAAAATGAAGGAATTGTTGATCATAACAAGTCAAGGTGCATCAAAATGAAGGAATATACATCGAAATGAAGGAAATGTTGATCGTAATGAAATAATAAGCATTAAAATGAATAAAATATGCATCGAAACGAAAGAATTGCTCATCATAACAAGCGAATAAGCATAAAAATGAAGGAAATATGCATCGAAAAGAAGGAAATGTTAATCATATCAAACGAATGAGCATCAAAATGAAGGAATATGCATTGAAATGAAGGCAATGTTGATCGTGGCAAGCGAATGAGCATCAAAATGAAGGAAATATACATCGAAACGAAGGAAATGTTGATCATAACAAGCGAACGAGCATCAAAATGAAGGAAATATGCATCGAAACGAAGGAAATGTTGAAGCGAATGAGCATCAAAATGATGGAAATATGCATCAAAACGAAAGAATGTTGATCGTAACAAGCGAATGAGTGTCAAAATGAAGGAATATACATCGAAATGAAGGAAATATTGATTATAACAAGCGAATGAGTGTCAAAATAAAATAATATACATCGAAACGAAGGAAATGTTGATCATAACAAGCGAATGAGCTTCAAAATGAAGGAAATATGCATCGAAATGAAGGAATTGTTGATCATAACAAGCGAATGAGCATCAAAATGAACGAAATATGCATCGAAATGGAGGAAATATTAAATATTGATCATAACAAGTGAATGAGCTTCAAAATGAAGGAATATGCATCGAAATGAAGGCAATGTTGATCGTAACAAGCGAATGAGCATCAAAATGAAGGAAATATACATCAAAACGAAAGAAATGTTGATCATAACAAGCGAATGAGCATCAAAATGAAGGAATATGCATCGAAATGATGGAAATGTTGATCATAACAAGCGAACAAGCATCAAAATAAAAGAAATATACATCGAAACGAAGGAAATGTTGATCATAACAAGCGAATGAGCATCAAAATGGAGAAATATGTTTCGAAAAGAAGGAAATGTTGATCGTAATGAGAAAATAAGCATCAAAATGAAGGAAATATACATTGTAACGATGGAATTATTGATCATAACAAGCGAAGGAGCATCAAAATGAAGGAATATGTATCGAACGAAGGAAATGTTGATCGTAATGAGAGAATAAGCATCAAAATGAAGGAAATATGCATCGAAATGAAAGAATTGTTGATCATAACAGGCGAAGGAGCATCAAAATGAAGGAAATGTTGATCATAACAAGTGAATGAGCATCAAAATGAGGGAAATTTGCTTAGAAACGAAGGAAATATTGATCGTAACAAGCGAATAAGCATCAAAATGAAGGAATATGCATCGAAACGAAGGAAATGTTGATCATAACAAGCGAATGAGCATCAAATGGAGAAATATGTCTCGAAAAGAAGGAAATGTTGATCGTAATGAGAAAATAAGCATCCAAATAAAGGAAATATGCATCGAAACGAAGGAAATGTTGATCATAACAAGCGAATGAGCATCAAAATGGAGAAATATGTCTCGAAAAGAAGGAAATATTGATTGTAATGAGAAAATAAGCATCAAAATGAAGGAAATATGCATCGAAATGATGGAATTATTGATCATAACAAGCGAAGGAGCATCAAAATGAAGGAATATGTATCGAACGAAGGAAATGTTGATCGTAATGAGAGAATAAGCATCAAAATGAAGGAAATATGCATCGAAACGAAAAAATTGTTGATCATAACAAGCGAAGGAGCATCAAAATGAAGGAAATGTTGATCATAACAAGTGAATGAGCATCAAAATGAGGGAAATATGCATTGAAACGAAGGAAATATTGATCGTAACAAGCGAATAAGCATCAAAATGAAGGAATATGCATCGAAACGAAGGAAATGTTGATCATAACAAGCGAATGAGCATCAAAATGGAGAAATATGTCTCGAAAAGAAGGAAATGTTGATCGTAATGAGAAAATAAGCATCCAAATGAAGGAAATATGCATCGAAACGAAGGAAATGTTGATCATAACAACCGAATGAGCATCAAAATGATGGAAATATGCATCGAAACGAAGGAAATATTGATCATAACAAGCGAATGAGTGTCAAAATGAAGGAATATGCATCGAAATGAAGGAAATATTGATCATAACAAGCGAATGAGCTTCAAAATGAAGGAAATATGCATCGAAAAGAAGGAAATATTGATCATAACAAGCGAACGAGCATCACAATGAAGGAATGTGCATCGAAATTAAGTAAATGTTGATCATAAAAAGCGAATGAGAATCAAAATGGAGGGAATTAGCTCGAAATGAAGGAAATGTTGATCATAATAAGCGAATGAGCATCAGAATGAGGGAAATATGCATAGAAACAAAGGAAATGCTGATCATAACACACGAATGAGCATCAAAATGAAGGAATTTGCATAGAAACGAAGGAAATGTTGATCATAACAAGCAAATGAGCATCAAAATGAAGGTAATATGCATCGAAAAGAAGGAAATGTTGATTCTAACAAGCGAATGAGCATCAAAATGAAGGAAATGTTGATCGTAACAAGAGAATGAGCATCAAAATGAGGGAAATATGCATAAAAACAAAGGAAATGTTGATCGTAACAAGCGAATGAGCATCAAAATGAAGGAATATGCATCGAAACGAAGGAAATGTTGATCATAACAAGCGAATGAGCTTCAAAATGAAGAAAATATACTTCGAAAGAAAAGAATTGTTCATCATAACAAGCGAATAAGCATTAAAATGAAGGAAATATACATCGAAAAGAAGGAAATGTTAATCATATAAAGCGAATGAGCATCGAAATGAAGGAATATGCATCGAAATGAAGGCAATGTTGATCGTAACAAGCGAATGAGCATCAAAATGAAGGAAATATACATCGAAACGAAGAAAATATTGATCATAACAAGCGAATGAGCATCAAAATGAAGGAATATGCATCGAAATGATGGAAATATTAATCATAACAAGCGAACCAGCATCAAAATAAAGGAAATATGCATCAAAACGAAGGAAATGTTGATCATAACAAGCGAATGAGCATCAAAGTGGAGAAATATGTCTCGAAAAGAAGGAAATGTTGATCGTAATGAGAAAATAAGCATCCAAATAAAGGAAATATGCATCGAAACGAAGGAAATGTTGATCATAACAAGCGAATGAGCATCAAAATGGAGAAATATGTCTCGAAAAGAAGGAAATATTGATCGTAATGAGAAAATAAGCATCAAAATGAAGGAAATATGCATCGAAATGATGGAATTATTGATCATAACAAGCAAAGGAGCACCAAAATAAAGGAATATATATCGACACGAAGGAAATGTTGATCGTAATGAGAGAATAAGCATCAAAATGAGGGAAATATACATCAAAATGAAGGAATTGTTGATCATAACAAGTCAAGGTGCATCAAAATGAAGGAATATACATCGAAATGAAGGAAATGTTGATCGTAATGAAATAATAAGCATTAAAATGAATAAAATATGCATCGAAACGAAAGAATTGCTCATCATAACAAGCGAATAAGCATAAAAATGAAGGAAATATGCATCGAAAAGAAGGAAATGTTAATCATATCAAACGAATGAGCATCAAAATGAAGGAATATGCATTGAAATGAAGGCAATGTTGATCGTGGCAAGCGAATGAGCATCAAAATGAAGGAAATATACATCGAAACGAAGGAAATGTTGATCATAACAAGCGAACGAGCATCAAAATGAAGGAAATATGCATCGAAACGAAGGAAATGTTGAAGCGAATGAGCATCAAAATGATGGAAATATGCATCAAAACGAAAGAATGTTGATCGTAACAAGCGAATGAGTGTCAAAATGAAGGAATATACATCGAAATGAAGGAAATATTGATTATAACAAGCGAATGAGTGTCAAAATAAAATAATATACATCGAAACGAAGGAAATGTTGATCATAACAAGCGAATGAGCTTCAAAATGAAGGAAATATGCATCGAAATGAAGGAATTGTTGATCATAACAAGCGAATGAGCATCAAAATGAACGAAATATGCATCGAAATGGAGGAAATATTAAATATTGATCATAACAAGTGAATGAGCTTCAAAATGAAGGAATATGCATCGAAATGAAGGCAATGTTGATCGTAACAAGCGAATGAGCATCAAAATGAAGGAAATATACATCAAAACGAAAGAAATGTTGATCATAACAAGCGAATGAGCATCAAAATGAAGGAATATGCATCGAAATGATGGAAATGTTGATCATAACAAGCGAACAAGCATCAAAATAAAAGAAATATACATCGAAACGAAGGAAATGTTGATCATAACAAGCGAATGAGCATCAAAATGGAGAAATATGTTTCGAAAAGAAGGAAATGTTGATCGTAATGAGAAAATAAGCATCAAAATGAAGGAAATATACATTGTAACGATGGAATTATTGATCATAACAAGCGAAGGAGCATCAAAATGAAGGAATATGTATCGAACGAAGGAAATGTTGATCGTAATGAGAGAATAAGCATCAAAATGAAGGAAATATGCATCGAAATGAAAGAATTGTTGATCATAACAGGCGAAGGAGCATCAAAATGAAGGAAATGTTGATCATAACAAGTGAATGAGCATCAAAATGAGGGAAATTTGCTTAGAAACGAAGGAAATATTGATCGTAACAAGCGAATAAGCATCAAAATGAAGGAATATGCATCGAAACGAAGGAAATGTTGATCATAACAAGCGAATGAGCATCAAAATGGAGAAATATGTCTCGAAAAGAAGGAAATGTTGATCGTAATGAGAAAATAAGCATCCAAATAAAGGAAATATGCATCGAAACGAAGGAAATGTTGATCATAACAAGCGAATGAGCATCAAAATGGAGAAATATGTCTCGAAAAGAAGGAAATATTGATTGTAATGAGAAAATAAGCATCAAAATGAAGGAAATATGCATCGAAATGATGGAATTATTGATCATAACAAGCGAAGGAGCATCAAAATGAAGGAATATGTATCGAACGAAGGAAATGTTGATCGTAATGAGAGAATAAGCATCAAAATGAAGGAAATATGCATCGAAACGAAAAAATTGTTGATCATAACAAGCGAAGGAGCATCAAAATGAAGGAAATGTTGATCATAACAAGTGAATGAGCATCAAAATGAGGGAAATATGCATTGAAACGAAGGAAATATTGATCGTAACAAGCGAATAAGCATCAAAATGAAGGAATATGCATCGAAACGAAGGAAATGTTGATCATAACAAGCGAATGAGCATCAAAATGGAGAAATATGTCTCGAAAAGAAGGAAATGTTGATCGTAATGAGAAAATAAGCATCCAAATGAAGGAAATATGCATCGAAACGAAGGAAATGTTGATCATAACAACCGAATGAGCATCAAAATGATGGAAATATGCATCGAAACGAAGGAAATATTGATCATAACAAGCGAATGAGTGTCAAAATGAAGGAATATGCATCGAAATGAAGGAAATATTGATCATAACAAGCGAATGAGCTTCAAAATGAAGGAAATATGCATCGAAAAGAAGGAAATATTGATCATAACAAGCGAACGAGCATCACAATGAAGGAATGTGCATCGAAATTAAGTAAATGTTGATCATAAAAAGCGAATGAGAATCAAAATGGAGGGAATTAGCTCGAAATGAAGGAAATGTTGATCATAATAAGCGAATGAGCATCAGAATGAGGGAAATATGCATAGAAACAAAGGAAATGCTGATCATAACACACGAATGAGCATCAAAATGAAGGAATTTGCATAGAAACGAAGGAAATGTTGATCATAACAAGCAAATGAGCATCAAAATGAAGGTAATATGCATCGAAAAGAAGGAAATGTTGATTCTAACAAGCGAATGAGCATCAAAATGAAGGAAATGTTGATCGTAACAAGAGAATGAGCATCAAAATGAGGGAAATATGCATAAAAACAAAGGAAATGTTGATCGTAACAAGCGAATGAGCATCAAAATGAAGGAATATGCATCGAAACGAAGGAAATGTTGATCATAACAAGCGAATGAGCTTCAAAATGAAGAAAATATACTTCGAAAGAAAAGAATTGTTCATCATAACAAGCGAATAAGCATTAAAATGAAGGAAATATACATCGAAAAGAAGGAAATGTTAATCATATCAAACGAATGAGCATCAAAATGAAGGAATATGCATCGAAATGAAGGCAACGTTGATCGTAACAAGCGAATGAGCATTAAAATGAAGGAAATATACATCGAAACGAAGGAAATGTTGACCATAACAAGCGAATGAGCATTAAAATTAAGGAATATGCATCGAAACGATGGAAATGATGATCATAACAAGCGAACGAGCATCGAAATGAAGGAAATATGCATCGAAACAAAGGAAATGTTGATCATAATAAGGAATGAGCATCAAAATGGAGAAATATGTCTCTAAAAGAAGGAAATGTTGATCGTAATGAGAAAATAAGCATCAAAATGAAGGAAATATGCATCGAAACGAGGAATTGTTGATCATAACAAGCGAAGGAGCATCAAAATGAAGGAATATGTATCGAAACGAAGGAAATGTTGATCGTAATGAGAGAATAAGCATCAAAATGAAGGAATATGCATCGAAACGAAGGAATTATTGATAATAACAAGCGAAGGAGCATCAAAATGAAGGAATATGCATCGAAATTAAGGAAATGTTGATCATAAAAAGCGAATGAGAATCAAAATGAAGGGAATAAGCTCGAAATGAAGGAAATATTGATCAGAATAAGCGAATGAGCATCAGAATGAGGGAAATATGCATAGAAACGAAGGAAATGCTGATCATAACACACGAATGAGCATCAAAATGAAGGAATATGCATAGAAACGAAGGAAATGTTGATCATAACAAGCGAATGAGCATCAAAATGAAGGTAATATGCATCGAAAATAAGGAAATGTTGATTCTAACAAGTGAATGAGCATCAAAATGAAAGAAATGTTGATCATAACAAGTGAATGAGCATCAAAATGAGAGAAATATGCATAGAAACAAAGGAAATGTTGATCATAACAAGGGAATGAGCATCAAAATGAAGGAATATGCATCGAAATAAAGGAAATATTGATCATAACAAGCGAATGAGCTTCAAAATGAAGAAAATATACTTCGAAACAAAAGAATTGTTCATCATAACAAGCAAATAAGCATAAAAATGAAGGAAATATGCATCGAAAAGATGGAAATGTTAATCATATCAAACGAATGAGCATCAAAATGAAGGAATATGCATCGAAATGAAGGCAATGTTGATCGTAACAAGCGAATGAGCATCAAAATGAAGGAAATATACATCGAAACGAAGGTAATGTTGATCATAACAAGCGAATGAGCATCAAAATGAAGGAATATGCATCGAAACGATGGAAATATTGATCATAACAAGCGAACGAGCATCAAAATGAATGAAATATGCATCAAAATGAAGGAAATGTTGATCATAACAAGCGAATGAGCATCAAAATGGAGAAATATGTCTCAAAAAGAAGGAAATGTTGATCGTAATGAGAAAATAAGCATCAAAATTAAGGAAATATGCATCGAAACGAGGAATTGTTGATCATAACAAGCGAAGGAGCATCAAAATAAAGGAATATGTATCGAAACGAAGGAAATGTTGATCGTAATGAGAGAATAAGCATCAAAATGAAGGAATATGCATCGAAACGAAGGAATTATTGATTATAACAAGCGAAGGAGCATCCAAATGAAAGAAATGTTTATCATAACAAGTGAATGAGGATCAAATGAGGGAAATATGCATAGAAACGAAGGAAATATTGATCGTAACTAGCGAATGAGCATCAAAATGAAGGAATATGAATCGAAAAGAAGGAAATATTGATCATAACAAGCGAATGAGCTTCAAAATAAAGAAAATATACATCGAAACGAAAGAATTGTTCATCATAACAAGCGAATAAGCATAAAAATGAAGGGAATATGCATCGAAAAGAAGGAAATGTTAATCATATAAAGCGAATGAGCATCGAAATGAAGGAATATGCATCGAAATGAAGGCAATGTTGATCGTAACAAGCGAATGAGCATCAAAATGAAGGAAATATACATCGAAACGAAGGAAATATTGATCATAACAAGCGAATGAGCATCAAAATGAAGGAATATGCATCGAAATGATGGAAATATTAATCATAACAAGCGAACCAACATCAAAATAAAGGAAATATGCATCGAAACGAAGGAAATGTTGATCATAACAAGCGAATGAGCATCAAAATGGAGAAATATGTCTCGAAAATAAGGAAATATTGATCGTAATGAGAAAATAAGCATCAAAATGAAGGAAATATGCATCGAAATGATGGAATTATTGATCATAACAAGCGAAGGAGCACCAAAATAAAGGAATATATATCGACACGAAGGAAATGTTGATTGTAATGAGAGAATAAGCATCAAAATGAGGGAAATATACATCAAAATGAAGGAATTGTTGATCATAACAAGTCAAGGTGCATCAAAATGAAGGAATATACATCGAAATGAAGGAAATGTTGATCATAATGAAATAATAAGCATCAAAATGAATAAAATATGCATCGAAACAAAAAAATGTTGATCATAATAAGCAAATGAGCATCAAAATAAAGGAATATGCAACGAAACGAAGGAAATGTTGACCATAACAATCTAGTGAGCATCAAAATGAAGGAAAATGCATCGAAATGAAGGAAATGTTGATCGTAATGAGAGAATAAGCATCAAACTGAAGGAAATACGTATCGAAACAAAGAAAATGTTGATCATAATAAGCGAATGAGCATCAAAATGAAGGATTATGCATCGAAACGAAGGAAATGTTAATCATAACAAGCGAGTGATCATCAAAATGAATGAAATAAGCATCGAAAAGAAGGAAATGTTGATCGTAATGAGAGAATGAACATCAAAATAAAGGAAATATGCATCGAAATGAAGAAATTATTGATCATAATTAGCGAATGAGCTTCAAAATGAAGGAAATATGCATCGAAATGAAAGAAATGTTGATCATAACAAGCGAGCATCAAAATGAAGGAAATATACATCGAAACGAAGGAAATGTTGATCATAACAAGCGAATGAGCATCACAATGGAGAAATATGTTTCGAAAAGAAGGAAATGTTGATCGTAATGAGAAAATAAGCATCAAAATGAAGGAAATATGCATCAAAACGATGGAATTGTTGATCATAACAAGAGAAAGAGCATCAAAATGAAGGAATATGTATCAAAACGAAGGAAATGTTGATCATAACAAGCGAATGAGCATCAAAATGGAGAAATATGTTTCGAAAAGAAGGAAATGTTGATCGTAATGAGAAAATAAGCATCAAAATGAAGGAAATATACATCGTAATGATGGAATTATTAATCATAACAAGCGAAGGAGCATCAAAATGAAGGAATATGTATCGAACGAAGGAAATGTTGATCGTAATGAGAGAATAAGCATCAAAATGAAGGAAATATGCATCGAAACGAAAGAATTGTTGATCATAACAAGCGAAGGAGCATCAAAATGAAGGAAATGTTGATCATAACAAGTGAATGAGCATCAAAATGAGGGAAATATGCATAGAAACGAAGGAAATATTGATCGTAACAAGCGAATAAGCATCAAAATGAAGGAATATGCATCGAAACGAAGGAAATGTTGATCATAACAAGCGAATGAGCATCAAAATGGAGAAATATGTCTCGAAAAGAAGGAAATGTTGATCGTAATGAGAAAATAAGCATCCAAATGAAGGAAATATGCATCGAAACGAAGAAAATGTTGATCATAACAAGCGAATGAGCATCAAAATGAAGGAATATGCATCGAAACGATGGAAATATTGATCATAACAAGCGAACGAGCATCAAAATGAATGAAATATGCATCAAAATGAAGGAAATGTTGATCATAACAAGCGAATGAGCATCAAAATGGAGAAATATGTCTCAAAAAGAAGGAAATGTTGATCGTAATGAGAAAATAAGCATCAAAATTAAGGAAATATGCATCGAAACGAGGAATTGTTGATCATAACAAGCGAAGGAGCATCAAAATAAAGGAATATATCGAAACGAAGGAAATGTTGATCGTAATGAGAGAATAAGCATCAAAATGAAGGAATATGCATCGAAACGAAGGAATTATTGATTATAACAAGCGAAGGAGCATCAAAATGAAGGAAATGTTTATCATAACAAGTGAATGAGGATCAAATGGGGGAAATATGCATAGAAACGAAGGAAATATTGATCGTAACTAGCGAATGAGCATCAAAATGAAGGAATATGAATCGAAACGAAGGAAATATTGATCATAACAAGCGAATGAGCTTCAAAATAAAGAAAATATACATCGAAACGAAAGAATTGTTCATCATAACAAGCGAATAAGCATAAAAATGAAGGGAATATGCATCGAAAAGAAGGAAATGTTAATCATATAAAGCGAATGAGCATCGAAATGAAGGAATATGCATCGAAATGAAGGCAATGTTGATCGTAACAAGCGAATGAGCATCAAAATGAAGGAAATATACATCGAAACGAAGGAAATATTGATCATAACAAGCGAATGAGCATCAAAATGAAGGAATATGCATCGAAATGATGGAAATATTAATCATAACAAGCGAACCAACATCAAAATAAAGGAAATATGCATCGAAACGAAGGAAATGTTGATCATAACAAGCGAATGAGCATCAAAATGGAGAAATATGTCTCGAAAATAAGGAAATATTGATCGTAATGAGAAAATAAGCATCAAAATGAAGGAAATATGCATCGAAATGATGGAATTATTGATCATAACAAGCGAAGGAGCACCAAAATAAAGGAATATATATCGACACGAAGGAAATGTTGATTGTAATGAGAGAATAAGCATCAAAATGAGGGAAATATACATCAAAATGAAGGAATTGTTGATCATAACAAGTCAAGGTGCATCAAAATGAAGGAATATACATCGAAATGAAGGAAATGTTGATCGTAATGAAATAATAAGCATCAAAATGAATAAAATATGCATCGAAACAAAAAAATGTTGATCATAATAAGCAAATGAGCATCAAAATAAAGGAATATGCAACGAAACGAAGGAAATGTTGACCATAACAATCTAGTGAGCATCAAAATGAAGGAAAATGCATCGAAATGAAGGAAATGTTGATCGTAATGAGAGAATAAGCATCAAACTGAAGGAAATACGTATCGAAACAAAGAAAATGTTGATCATAATAAGCGAATGAGCATCAAAATGAAGGATTATGCATCGAAACGAAGGAAATGTTAATCATAACAAGCGAGTGATCATCAAAATGAATGAAATAAGCATCGAAAAGAAGGAAATGTTGATCGTAATGAGAGAATGAACATCAAAATAAAGGAAATATGCATCGAAATGAAGAAATTATTGATCATAATTAGCGAATGAGCTTCAAAATGAAGGAAATATGCATCGAAATGAAGGAAATGTTGATCATAACAAGCGAGCATCAAAATGAAGGAAATATACATCGAAACGAAGGAAATGTTGATCATAACAAGCGAATGAGCATCACAATGGAGAAATATGTTTCGAAAAGAAGGAAATGTTGATCGTAATGAGAAAATAAGCATCAAAATGAAGGAAATATGCATCAAAACGATGGAATTGTTGATCATAACAAGAGAAAGAGCATCAAAATGAAGGAATATGTATCAAAACGAAGGAAATGTTGATCATAACAAGCGAATGAGCATCAAAATGGAGAAATATGTTTCGAAAAGAAGGAAATGTTGATCATAATGAGAAAATAAGCATCAAAATGAAGGAAATATACATCGTAATGATGGAATTATTAATCATAACAAGCGAAGGAGCATCAAAATGAAGGAATATGTATCGAACGAAGGAAATGTTGATCGTAATGAGAGAATAAGCATCAAAATGAAGGAAATATGCATCGAAACGAAAGAATTGTTGATCATAACAAGCGAAGGAGCATCAAAATGAAGGAAATGTTGATCATAACAAGTGAATGAGCATCAAAATGAGGGAAATATGCATAGAAACGAAGGAAATATTGATCGTAACAAGCGAATAAGCATCAAAATGAAGGAATATGCATCGAAACGAAGGAAATGTTGATCATAACAAGCGAATGAGCATCAAAATGGAGAAATATGTCTCGAAAAGAAGGAAATGTTGATCGTAATGAGAAAATAAGCATCCAAATGAAGGAAATATGCATCGAAACGAAGAAAATATTGATCATAACAACCGAATGAGCATCAAAATGATGGAAATATGCATCGAAACGAAGGAAATATTGATCGTAACAAGCGAATGAGTGTCAAAATGAAGGAATATGCATCGAAATGAAGGAAATATTGATCATAACAAGCGAATGAGTTTCAAAATGAAGGAAATATGCATCGAAAAGAAGGAAATATTGATCATAACAAGCGAACGAGCGTCACAATGAAGGAATATGCATCGAAATTAAGTAAATGTTGATCATAAAAAGCGAATGAGAATCAAAATGGAGGGAATTAGCTCGAAATGAAGGAAATGTTGATCATAATAAGCGAATGAGCATCAGAATGAGGGAAATATGCATAGAAACAAAGGAAATGCTGATCATAACACACGAATGAGCATCAAAATGAAGGAATACGCATAGAAACGAAGGAAATGTTGATCATAACAAGCAAATGAGCATCAAAATGAAGGTAATATGCATCGAAAAGAAGGAAATGTTGATTCTAACAAGCGAATGAGCATCAAAATGAAGTAAATGTTGATCGTAACAAGAGAATGAGCATCAAAATGAGGGAAATATGCATAAAAACAAAGGAAATGTTGATCGTAACAAGCGAATGAGCATCAAAATGAAGGAATATGCATCGAAACGAAGGAAATGTTGATCATAACAAGCGAATGAGCTTCAAAATGAAGAAAATATACTTCGAAAGAAAAGAATTGTTCATCATAACAAGCGAATAAGCATTAAAATGTAGGAAATATACATCGAAAAGAAGGAAATGTTAATCATATCAAACGAATGAGCATCAAAATGAAGGAATATGCATCGAAATGAAGGCAACGTTGATCGTAACAAGCGAATGAGCATCAAAATGAAGGAAATATACATCGAAACGAAGGTAATGTTGATCATAACAAGCGAATGAGCATCATAATGAAGGAATATGCATCGAAATGATGGAAATATTGATCATAACAAGCGAATGAGCATCAAAATGAATGAAATATGCATCAAAACGAAGGAAATGTTGATCATAACAAGCGAATGAGCATCAAAATGGAGAAATATGTCTCAAAAAGAAGGAAATGTTGATCGTAATGAGAAAATAAGCATCAAAATTAAGGAAATATGCATCGAAACGAGGAATTGTTGATCATAACAAGCGAAGGAGCATCAAAATAAAGGAATATGTATCGAAACGAAGGAAATGTTGATCGTAATGAGAGAATAAGCATCAAAATGAAGGAATATGCATCGAAACGAAGGAATTATTGATTATAACAAGCGAAGGAGCATCAAAATGAAGGAAATGTTTATCATAACAAGTGAATGAGGATCAAATGAGGGAAATATGCATAGAAACGAAGGAAATATTGATCGTAACTAGCGAATGAGCATCAAAATGAAGGAATATGAATCGAAACGAAGGAAATATTGATCATAACAAGCGAATGAGCTTCAAAATAAAGAAAATATACATCGAAACGAAAGAATTGTTCATCATAACAAGCGAATAAGCATAAAAATGAAGGGAATATGCATCGAAAAGAAGGAAATGTTAATCATATAAAGCGAATGAGCATCGAAATGAAGGAATATGCATCGAAATGAAGGCAATGTTGATCGTAACAAGCGAATGAGCATCAAAATGAAGGAAATATACATCGAAACGAAGGAAATATTGATCATAACAAGCGAATGAGCATCAAAATGAAGGAATATGCATCGAAATGATGGAAATATTAATCATAACAAGTGAACCAACATCAAAATAAAGGAAATATGCATCGAAACGAAGGAAATGTTGATCATAACAAGCGAATGAGCATCAAAATGGAGAAATATGTCTCGAAAATAAGGAAATATTGATCGTAATGAGAAAATAAGCATCAAAATGAAGGAAATATGCATCGAAATGATGGAATTATTGATCATAACAAGCGAAGGAGCACCAAAATAAAGGAATATATATCGACACGAAGGAAATGTTGATTGTAATGAGAGAATAAGCATCAAAATGAGGGAAATATACATCAAAATGAAGGAATTGTTGATCATAACAAGTCAAGGTGCATCAAAATGAAGGAATATACATCGAAATGAAGGAAATGTTGATCGTAATGAAATAATAAGCATCAAAATGAATAAAATATGCATCGAAACAAAAAAATGTTGATCATAATAAGCAAATGAGCATCAAAATAAAGGAATATGCAACGAAACGAAGGAAATGTTGACCATAACAATCTAGTGAGCATCAAAATGAAGGAAAATGCATCGAAATGAAGGAAATGTTGATCGCAATGAGAGAATAAGCATCAAACTGAAGGAAATACGTATCGAAACAAAGAAAATGTTGATCATAATAAGCGAATGAGCATCAAAATGAAGGATTATGCATCGAAACGAAGGAAATGTTAATCATAACAAGAGAGTGATCATCAAAATGAATGAAATAAGCATCGAAAAGAAGGAAATATTGATCGTAATGAGAGAATGAACATCAAAATAAAGGAAATATGCATCGAAATGAAGAAATTATTGATCATAATTAGCGAATGAGCTTCAAAATGAAGGAAATATGCATCGAAATGAAGGAAATGTTGATCATAACAAGCGAGCATCAAAATGAAGGAAATATACATCGAAACGAAGGAAATGTTGATCATAACAAGCGAATGAGCATCAAAATGGAGAAATATGTTTCGAAAAGAAGGAAATATTGATCGTAATGAGAAAATAAGCATCAAAATGAAGGAAATATGCATCAAAACGATGAAATTGTTGATCATAACAAGAGAAAGAGCATCAAAATGAAGGAATATGTATCAAAACGAAGGAAATGTTGATCATAACAAGCGAATGAGCATCAAAATGGAGAAATATGTTTCGAAAAGAAGGAAATGTTGATCGTAATGAGAAAATAAGCATCAAAATGAAGGAAATATACATCGTAATGATGGAATTATTAATCATAACAAGCGAAGGAGCATCAAAATGAAGGAATATGTATCGAACGAAGGAAATGTTGATCGTAATGAGAGAATAAGCATCAAAATGAAGGAAATATGCATCGAAACGAAAGAATTGTTGATCATAACAAGCGAAGGAGCATCAAAATGAAGGAAATGTTGATCATAACAAGTGAATGAGCATCAAAATGAGGGAAATATGCATAGAAACGAAGGAAATATTGATCGTAACAAGCGAATAAGCATCAAAATGAAGGAATATGCATCGAAACGAAGGAAATGTTGATCATAACAAGCGAATGAGCATCAAAATGGAGAAATATGTCTCGAAAATAAGGAAATGTTGATCGTAATGAGAAAATAAGCATCCAAATGAAGGAAATATGCATCGAAACGAAGAAAATGTTGATCATAACAACCGAATGAGCATCAAAATGATGGAAATATGCATCGAAACGAAGGAAATATTGATCGTAACAAGCGAATGAGTGTCAAAATGAAGGAATATGCATCGAAATGAAGGAAATATTGATCATAACAAGCGAATGAGTTTCAAAATGAAGGAAATATGCATCGAAAAGAAGGAAATATTGATCATAACAAGCGAACGAGCGTCACAATGAAGGAATATGCATCGAAATTAAGTAAATGTTGATCATAAAAAGCGAATGAGAATCAAAATGGAGGGAATTAGCTCGAAATGAAGGAAATGTTGATCATAATAAGCGAATGAGCATCAGAATGAGGGAAATATGCATAGAAACAAAGGAAATGCTGATCATAACACACGAATGAGCATCAAAATGAAGGAATATGCATAGAAACGAAGGAAATGTTGATCATAACAAGCAAATGAGCATCAAAATGAAGGTAATATGCATCGAAAAGAAGGAAATGTTGATTCTAACAAGCGAATGAGCATCAAAATGAAAGAAATGTTGATCATAACAAGTGAATGAGCATCAAAATGAGGGTAATATGCATAGAAACAAAGGAAATGTTGATCATAACAAGGGAATGAGCATCAAAATGAAGGAATATGCATCGAAATAAAGGAAATATTGATCATAATAAGCGAATGAGCTTCAAAATGAAGAAAATATACTTCGAAACAAAAGAATTGTTCATCATAACAAGCAAATAAGCATAAAAATGAAGGAAATATGCATCGAAAAGAAGGAAATGTTAATCATATCAAACGAATGAGCATCAAAATGAAGGAATATGCATCGAAATGAAGGCAATGTTGATCGTAACAAGCGAATGAGCATCAAAATGAAGGAAATATACATCGAAACGAAGGTAATGTTGATCATAACAAGTGAATGAGCATCAAAATGAAGGAATATGCATCGAAACGATGGAAATGTTGATCATAACAAGCGAACGAGCATCAAAATGAATGAAATATGCATCAAAACGAAGGAAATGTTGATCATAACAAGCGAATGAGCATCAAAATGGAGAAATATGTCTAAAAAAGAAGGAAATGTTTATCGTAATGAGAAAATAAACATCAAAATTAAGGAAATATGCAACAAAACGAGGAATTGTTGATCATAACAAGCGAAGGAGCATCAAAATAAAGGAATATGTATCGAAACGAAGGAAATGTTGATTGTAATGAGAGAATAAGCATCAAAATGAAGGAATATGCATCGAAACGAAGGAATTATTGATTATAACAAGCGAAGGAGCATCAAAATGAAGGAAATGTTTATCATAACAAGTGAATGAGCATCAAAATAAGGGAAATATGCATAGAAACGAAGGAAATGTTGATCGTAACTAGCGAATAAGCATCAAAATGAAGGAATATAAATCGAAACGAAGGAAATATTGATCATAACAAGCGAATGAGCTTCAAAATGAAGAAAATATACATCGAAACGAAAGAATTGTTCATCATAAAAAGCGAATAAGCATAAAAATGAAGGGAATATGCATCGAAAAGGAGGAAATGTTAATCATATAAAGCGAATGAGCATCGAAATGAAGGAATATGCATCGAAATGAAGGCAATGTTGATCGTAACAAGCGAATGAGCATCAAAATGAAGGAAATATACATCGAAACGAAGGAAATATTAATCATAACAAGCGAATGAGCATCAAAATGAAGGAATATGCATCGAAATGATGGAAATATTAATCATAACAAGCGAACCAGCATCAAAATAAAGGAAATATGCATCGAAACGAAGGAAATGTTGATCATAACATGCGAATGAGCATCAAAATGGAGAAATATGTCTCGAAAAAAAGGAAATGTTGATCGTAATGAGAAAATAAGCATCAAAATGAAGGAAATATGCATCAAAACGATGGAATTGTTGATCATAACAAGAGAAAGAGCATCAAAATGAAGGAATATGTATCGAAACGAAGGAAATGTTGATCGTAATGAGAGAATAAGCATCAAAATAAAGGAAATATGCATCGAAACGAAGGAATTGTTGATCATAACAAGCGAGCATCAAAATGAAGGAAATATGCCTCGAAACGAAGGAAATGTTGATCATAACAACCGAATGTATAATATCTTAGCTCAACTAGATTTTTTTTAGAAAGCCCAAAATCTATTTATTTATTTTTATGACCCAAAAGGCCAGCCCTATAATATCTTAGCCCAACTAGATTTTTTTTAGAAAGTCCAAAACCTATTTATTTATTTTTATGGCCCAAAAGGCCAGCCATATCTTAGCCCAACTATATTTTCTTTTAGAAAGCCCAAACTTATTTATTTATTTATTTATTTTGTGGCCCAAAGTTTCAGCCCACTTAAATGGCCTGATATATAATTATTAAGGCTAAAGTTAAAAAAAAAAGAGAGAAGAACGGGAGAAGAAAAACAAAAGAGGGGAAAGAAGAGAGTGAAGAGGAGAAACCCTTGTTGATCAAATTCTCCATTACAACCCTCATCCTAGGTGGTTTCTAAGTTGTTTTGAGGTAAGTGGTGTGTGAATTAAGCTTCCTTCTTCCATGGTTTTGTAATTTTGTGGGGTTTTTCTTTTTGGTATGTGGGTAATTTGCAGACTGTTCGAACTGATTTTGACATAGCTATTGCCCTCAAAAGTTTGCAAACTTAATTTGTTACGTAGCTGAGCTCGTTAGCTTTCCGTAGCCACTTGAAACGCCTCAATTCGATTATTCTACAATTAGTTATGATTTTTCTCGTAAACTGCCGCTAGCTGGAAAATTTCATAATTTTTATGTCGAATTCAAACTTATTTTCTATCGTTTCGTTTAGTTAATGTATTGAAACGGGTTATGTGGGATTGGGAACTGATGTTAAGGAGTTACATGCCATTTTTATTTAATATCGACTCGTTCGAACTCGATTAGGATTTGTTTTTAGCAATGAAAGGGATGTTACCGCTAATAGTTAGTTATATTTGATTTGTCTTTAATTGCTCATCTCCTTTCTAGGTAAAGAACCATCGACGAAGGGCAAGGGACCGACTTCAGATTCCGGAGAGAGTTAATCACTTCCTTGTGAGTTGATAATTCGGGAATGCCTTCTCTTGTGGGAAGTGTGGACCCTCGATAATGTGCATTTATTTTAGTTTTAGTTAATTGATAAAAAAATTATTTGGTATTGTGTTATGTGGTAAAAAGCCTGATTGGCTCGATTGCTCTGGTTAGAGTCCTGTTAGTCATTTTATGAGTATTATTGATTTTAACTTATGTTGAAGAGCCTTGCTGGCTCGATATCTGATAGCATTTATTGTGAATTATTTGAGAATTGATTTCTGGTTATTCTTGTGTGCCAATTAAGACTCTAACTTGAGTCGTTATTCATCTTATGATGCATATGTATATGTATACCGGGTACCAAGGTTAAGTAGCCCGAATTGGTCACAGTTCGGGTGAGTTGGAGTGACATTGATTAAGTAGCTCGAATTGTCGCGGTTCGGGTGAGTTAGAGTGACAACCAAGTTGACCGTTGCTTGGCAAACTCGGGTGAGTTAGATCTAACGGGACACCTGTCCATTTGCCAAATACTGATACTCTGGAGGGTGATCGTTAGATGGATCATTCTATTATAGGCTCAGTCAACGTCACCGGTGTGGGACATGCATGTCATATATGTTTATATGTTTGATCATTTCAAGTATTCACGTCGATATTGAATTGTGAACTTTAGCACTTGGAGTGTTGAGAAAAAATATTAATGTGCATTTTATCCAGAGTAACGGTGACGGGCTTGGACTGTCTCTCGACGGAGAGCTCAGTTTGAGGAGGATATTGACTACCCACACATCTTTTATTTGATAACATGTTGTTTGAACTAATTATGTTATTCGTAAATGTGCACAAAGGTTTTTATTTTCATTAATATGTATACTGAGTGAGAAATAGTTATTGTGGGACGAAATATTGGATTTTATGTTATGAACCGCGAGTGGGAATACATTCTTCGTATAAGGGTCGGGGTGACCAGTTTATCACCTCACTGAGCTAGTGGTTTTGCTCACCCCCATAATTTTTTCCTTTTCAGGCTGTTGATATCGTTTTAGTTGGAGGTTTGCCTATCGTTTTCTCGTCATCCAATCAGTGTTTTGGGTACTTTCTCTTTTATGTAAATTGTCGGATTCATTGGCGAGATTGTATAGTTTATATTTGATGAGCCCCTTGATGTTCTTTTTGTACCCTCGCGATGTTATATCGTTCATGTATATTTTCTTTAAACCAAGTTACATCGTTGTATTTTGTACCTTTGTAAATCCTTGTTGATACTTTATGAGATGATGTCCTCGGGTTGTACCCGTTGTTATCAATTGTTCAGTTCTACAGGTACTTGATAGCAAGCCTTACATTTTTTATAAACTTTGTGGAGTGGAGTGAACCCATTCCGCGAAATTTATGGTTAATGTGGCGGTTGTCGCGTTCTGTCTGGGGTCGGGGCATGACAACTTTCTTGGTATCAGAGCCTGGTTTTATGATTCTTATTCTTTTGAGTCGAGCCAATAGGTCCAACTTTGTTTCTATGTCTTCCTAAGGTATCGTATTGCCTTGATGTTGACCTTGCATTTTCTTTTCTTTCTTCCTTTCAATCATTATGGCACCTCCAGTTCGTCATCGAGGACACGCTCCTCGTGATCCTCTGAGTCCTCTACTCTCTTCTATTCCTCATGGACCTCGAGGACATATTTCTTCTGATCATGCCGTTCTTCCGACGATTACGGATCCTATCAATTCTGATCATAGGGTGCTGATTTCCCAGGTAGAGCAACCAAGGGCCCAATTGCGGGTTGAGCACATGATGACACCGGAGCAGTACCAATTGTATTATGATCACATTCGAATACATGGTGTTCCACCACCTACAACGGCTCATACGACTACGACTGCCACTGAAGAAGTTCTTCGTGCTAATGAACCGATTCAACCTACAACTAATGTACCAGTTTTTACTCCAGAAATGGCTTTAGGAGGTCCTACTTCTCGAGGTGCACTTTTTATACCTGATTTGGTGAAAGTAGTTGAAAACATGGGGACTTCAAAATTTGACAGTGCAAGAGATGCTTCTAAAGCGGGGGCATGGTTAAAGGAGATTATAGAGAACTTTGACACCTTGATGATTGAAGAATGTTATCGTGTGGTCATTGTGACCAAGCTGTTAGGCCCAGATGCACGACGATGGTGGCAGAATCTAAAAGAGACATCTTCGGTTACTATTACGTGGGCTATCTTTGTGGAACGATTCAAAGATCGATACTTCTCTCAGTACATCAACCTCTTTCAAGGCATTATGTAGGTCGTGGAGTACGAAAGCAAATTTTTGGAATTGGAGAATTCGCTCCTGAGTCATATACAACGAGAGACTTATGCAAGAGATTTGAAGATGGTCTTAATTTAAATATTCGAGATCACATCAAGTCCGTAGACAAGTACGAGAGTCTTGACGATCTCGTAGAAGAAGCCCTGAGGGTAGAAAGTTTAGTTTAGGCAAGACATAAGCTTGCAGAATGATCTCAAAAGAAAAAGCAAGGGAGCGCATTTCCAGGAAATGCATCGAAGGTGTATAGGGCTGTGGGATCTTCGCGTGGCGCACCAAGTTCGGTATCTATTAGTTTTCCTCAACCTCGAGAGCAGTTTAGTAGAGGCGGGAGCAATGTCTAGGGATCGGTTGGTGAAAATCGCAAGTGCCAGAATTGGTTAAAATATCACGACGGTCCCTGTAAGGCTCCTCAAGTATGTTTTCAGTGTCGACAGCCGGGGCATATGCGAAGTTCTTGTCCTCAGCTTATGGGAGCAAGCAGTCAATGTTCTGGTCAGCTTCGTGGTAAACTAACATATTCTACACCCAAAGATACTCGATCTGCAGTTACCAGAGTGCCCGATGCCTCAAGCGGCACTAGTACTCAATCACCTATGCAAGGAAGGAAGCAAACTAGAGTATTTCATATTTCCCAGGAAGAGGCTCGCTCAGATCCGAAGGTTGTGACAGGTAATTTATAATCTGAGTATTTTCACATGCTAGATCTATCACTTGATTACGAATAAAACATTCGTAAGAAATTCTATCTTTCAAAATTTTTAAATCACAATCTTACCTAATATTGCTTCTTTAGGCCATGTGTTTGTGGGAGACCATTAGGTCTATGCTTTATTTGACCCAGGTTCTGATAGGTCTTATATCTGGGATGATGTTACTGCGATCTTAGATTATCCTATCTCTCATTTATCACCTGGAATCATCGTTCATACCCCTCTTGGAGCGCATCTAATTCGTGATTCGGTATTCCTTGGTTGTCCATTGAAGATCAAAGATGTCATTCTAGAGGCTGAATTGATACCATTGTCTTTCTTCTCATTATGCAATTCTCGATTGCCACGAGAAGCTTGTTATTTTTCGTAGACCAGGATTCTCAGAACTTGTTTTTGAAGGTAAACTTCAAACGAGATCCCTCTCTTTTATTTCAATGTTGACTGCGCATAAATTAATGCGTAAGGGTTGTGAGGCATTCTTGGCATTTGTCATCGATACTTCTCTTTCTGAAACTAAACTAGATGACATCCCGATCGTGAATGAATTTCCTGATGTCTTTCTAGAAGACTTACCAGGACAACCTCCGAATCGAGAGATTGATTTTTCCATTGACGTACTTCCTGGAATCACACCTATATCGATTACTCCATATCGAATGTCGCCTGCTGAGCTCAAGGAACTCCAGACACAACTTGGGGAATTATTGGAGAAGGGGTTCATACGACCTAGCACATCTCCGTGGGGTGCTCCAGTTCTTTTAGTCAAGAAGAAAGATGGATCACTTCGCCTATGTGTCGACTACCGTCAATTGAACAAGGTGACAATTAAGAACAAATATCCTCTTCCAAGAATCGATGATCTGTTTGATTAATTGCAAGGAGCAACTGTGTTCTCAAAAATTGATTTGCGATCTGGTTATAACCAACTCAAGATTAGGAAATCTGATATCCCTAAGTCTACTTTTCGAACCAGATACGGTCATTTTGAATTCTGTGTTATGCCTTTTGGACTCACAAATGCCCCTGCAGCTTTTACGGATCTTATGAATCGGGTCTTTCTGTTGGGCAATTAGATCGATTGGATCAACGTGATGCGTTTAGGATATCAGGCAAACAGTCAGCGGAAGTGATTTAAACAAGTTTACCGTACTTCTGGGTTGGTGTAGAGGATGAACCGTTGCAGAGAACCACCTCTCAATCTTCTGCAGTATGTCCCAAGTTGAATCCTGCTGTTGTGTGGGAAACAATCCGCAGGATTCTCTCAATCTGCTCCTGTTCTTTCTAACTGTCAAATGAGGCACTGACTTAGGGTTAACAGGAACTGAGATAACTTATTTATAAGGGCTACTGCAGGGACCAGGAGGAGAAATTGGGCTGGGCCTCAATTGAATTTAATTAACCAAGCTTAGCCCAAAGCTTTTAATTAAATCCAATAATAATAATATAGTCCACTAAAATATTATTATTGCACTACCCATCCAATCCCAAGTTATGTTCTGGGCTCCTTCTTATTATAAGCCCGATAGTCTCCCCATGTTTAAGATATTCAATGTCCATTAATTAATTAAGTTACTGACAACTCTAATTAATTAATATCTCGTCCGAGAGTAGTACCACTCAACCTTTTTATCATGCCGGAAATTAATCCACTTGCAATATTTACATGATAAACCTTATGAGCTCCTCAAGGGGACATCATCAACCTATGACGGACATGGATTCCTTCTACAATCAACAGCACACCATAGATACAGCACTACTTCCCAACTCACCGAGTTTGTTGATTTAATACATATAAATCTCACCCATTGATGAATCAAAGAAATACATACTGCCCTACGTGTCGAGGTTATTGTATAGGGATTAAGAGCACGAACTTCCATAATAACAAAGATAAAGTTCTACTATATAGTCAGTATAAGAAGAACGACCTCAGGCAGTCCTGCTCAATACACACAAGTGCACTAATGTGATTCTATAGCCAAGACAAGCTAATACCAAACCACACTACAACCATACCGATAGAGAGTCCCCGTCTATCTCAGTTGTGAGCATCTGTTTATACTTTATAAGGAAACCGATAATATGATCTTCTGCGTGTTGTCGCACAACATATTATCTACAGTATAAAGTAAATGGACTATTGCATCATGCATATAAAATAAGTTTATAAGATGCAATCATTTGATCAATGATTCTCATTTCAAATATTGTTATGACATTGTTCATACTAAAGCTAAACTTTTAGTATACAATCCAACACTTTCGGCCGTACTTGGATAAGTTTATCATCATCTTCATTGATGACATTCTTATTTATTCTAAATCAAACGACGAGCATTCTCATCATCTAAGAATTACTCTGAATAATCTCAGAGGAAATCAGCTTTATGCTAAATTCTCGAAGTGTGAATTTTGGCTTCGTGAGGTAAGCTTTTTGGGTCATCACATTTCTAAAGAAGGAATCTACGTCGATCCAGTGAAGATTCAAGCTATACTAGATTGGGAGCGTCCAAAAAATGTGACAGAGATTCGTAGTTTTCTGGGATTAGCTGGATATTATCGACGGTTTGTCAAAGACTTTTCGTTATTGGCTTCATCTTTGACTAAATTGACTCGTAAAGGGGTAAAATTTGAATGGAGTGAAGAATGCGAGAAAGCATTTCAAGAATTGAAAAGACGACTCATTTCATCTCCTATTCTTGCTTTGCCAGACCCAGCTATTGGAGAATTTACCATTTATAGCGATGCCTCGAGACAAGGATTAGGATACGTTCTCATGCAAGAAGGAAATGTTATTGCCTACGCTTCAAGGCAATTGAAGAAGAACGAAGAAAATTATCCTACACATGATTTAGAGTTGGCTGCAATCGTCTTTGCATTGAAGATCTGGAGGCACTATCTGTATGGTGCAACTCGTCGGGTTTTCACTGATCACAAGAGCTTAAAGTATATCACCACGCAAAAGGAGCTCAATCTCAGGCAAAGGCGATGGATGGAGTTGATTAGTGACTATGACTTAGTCATCGATTATCATCCTAGCAAGGTGATGAGCGTTTTCTCAACACACAATTAATCCCTAAGTATGAAGGATATCAATTGTAGTTTCAAAGGTGACCAAGTTAAATATCGAATCCACCGGATGGATAAATATCAATTTAATTACGTTCTAGTAGATTATGACTACTTTGGAAATAAACAGTGGGTTTATAAACTAAGTAACAATTTAAATAGCTAATAAATAACAAGATCAAGTAAATAATAGTTGTGATCGAATAAGATAATAGGTAGTTCGTCAGGCCATCCAGTTTCCTTCGTTAATTCGTACTTTCGTGTGTCGATGTCTGACTCTGCCTTGTGGTTTATGGACGCATCGCTAGATCATGCGAATCTATTCTATAGACACAAATAGATAAGCTTTTGACACGTGTGAGTATCCTCAGAGCAAGACGTATACTTTACCTCCCTTTCTAGGTACTATCATAATCAATTATTTCCTGTGCACTTAGTACTCTAACCCGATTTGATCTCTCTTTTTAGGTACTATTAAGTTATACTCTTTATCCTACTTGTTAACCCGAATTCAATTCAATTAACAAACATTCATATAAGACAGTTCTAATAAGACTTCGGAATCCCTTCGCTTAGAATTATAACGATAAACCCTACTCATTAGTGAACGCACTCAACCAATAATCATATTATGCATTCAGACTCTACACAACGATTATTGATGCACAAAACAACTAGGAGTATGGATTAAAAATGTGCAATCTTATATAAACTAAACCACAAGTAGTGTTGTACGGAGTATACACACGAAATATAAATTAACTCATGAAACCTTCATAACCCTAGAACTACCGAAGTGGCTCTAGCCCATGATTGATTTAAGAACAATCATGGTTAGATGAACCAATATTACTTGAGTCTCCAGCTACACCTCTGTCACCACCCTCCGGATGGACTCCTCTTATGATTCACAATCTTAAGCTCTTCGTGCTTGGACGTTCTTCGATGTCTCCCCTTTTTTTGACAGCACGAGCCTCCTTTTATACTTGTAATCACGTCTCTAGGGCTTGGAATGGGCTTTTCAAGTGATCTCAAGCATTTTAGCCTCGAAAATCTAGATAAGGTAAGTTTCCGTGTTTTGGTTCAACCTCATCAATAGGTCGAACCACTGGCCAACAGATCGAACCCCAAGTCGAACCCTGCTACTTGACACATTCTGCGCTTGGTTCGACCTCTTGCACAGGTCGAACCACTTCCTCACAGGTCGAACCTCAGATCGAATCACGCTACTGGACAATTTCTGCTCCTGGTTCGATTAACTTTCAGGTCGAACCCCCAATGTCGTGGTCGAACCCATCTTCTCGCGAACTGGTTCGATCATGGTTCGACCTGATGAACAGGTCAAAACCCTTGAGTCGTGGTCGAACCCTCCTTCTGCTATTTCACAATGCTGGTTCGACCTGTAGGAGAGGTCGAACCCTACTCCATCAAGTCGAACCCTACTCTTCCTTGGCGGTTCGCGTGGTCTCAACTTTGTCTCTTCGATTCTTGGCACTTCCACTCCGTTTTTACTATGAAAACCACTTAAATAGCTCCACTACACCTGATTCATGCTAATTCACATATAGGTTTTCCACCTATTTCCACCTCAAAACGCTCCAAAACTAGCACAAAACTCGATGCCAAACTTGTGAATTTACACACTCATCAAACCCTCAAACTTACATGTTGCTCGTCCCGAGGCAACCAAATCAAACCACAGGAGTCGTGTATAATTCACCAAGATCAAGTACAATATATATCACACATGCAACTTCATTCAATCAAACAAGTATTAATTGCTTCATATATATCACTCATGCAAAATCAATCCAATCACATACCATTCGGAGTACTAAGTAATTTCGCTCACAAGATAAGTATTTATTCTCTTCCACTCAAGTGCGTGAGGCACTATATAGGTTAATATAAACACTCATATCAATCCATATTCACACGTAACCATAAGCTTGGCAAAGGTCTCAAAAATCAACTTATAATCAACTCTTCACTAGGATCACGAAGGACTTATTTTTGGGATATAATGTTGGCTCTTTGGAAAAAGGTAGGAAAATTTGGACTTAGTGACTTAAGACACTAGTAGAGAGTTACCTTGGAGGTTCTCGATTTCTTCTTCTTATAGCAAGTTCTCCTCCAATGTCGTCTCTTGAACTTGTAAAATTCCTGAATTTTCTTCTTTTCATGGCATCAACATCATCTTCTTAAACAATTCGGGTACCGGTTTTAGGCACTACCCTTCTCATATATAGGCCATCAGCTGCTAAGCTTCATGCAACAAGTATAAACAATCGGGGTACTAGTTTCGGGCACTACCCCAAAACAAGATTTAACCATATTCTTTTCATCCAACCATATTCTATCCTCCTTTTCTTCTTGCAACACTTACTCTCCTCCACTCTCTACCAAGGATTAGGTTAATCAAGGCTCAAGTAAAGGTTTATAAGGTTATTCACTTCAGCTACCAAAGAAAAAGTTTTAACGGCTCAACAGGGCATCCAAAGATTAATAAGATCATTAGGAAGGATAAATTTGGCTAAGTAGCTTAATCACAAAATAATGGCCTAAGTGTTGGCAATTGTATCGTGCGGTTCAACGTGATCCATTAGGATTAACAGGCAAACAAATCAGCGGAAGCAATAAAATCGTTTACCGTACTTCTGGGTTGATGTAGAGTATGAACAGCAGTGAAGAACACCTCTGATCTTCTACCGTATGTCCCAAAGTCAACTCTGGTGTTGGGTGGTCAACAATCCCCAGAGTTCTCTCAATCTGCTCTCTGTTCTCTCCCATATATCAAATGAGGCACTGACTTAGGTTTAACAGGAACTGAGATGACTTATATACTTTGGCTACAGTAGGGACCAGGAGGAGAAATTGGGCTGGGCCTCAATTGAATTTAATTAACCAAGCTTAGCCCAAAGCTTTTAATTAAATCCAATAATAATAATATAGTCCACTAAAATATTATTACTGCACTACTCGTCCAATCCCAAAATTATGTTCTGGGCTCCTTCTTATTATAAGCCCGATGGTCTCCCCATGTTTAAGATATACAATGCCCATTAATTAATTAAGTTACTGACAACTCAAATTAATTAATATCTCATCCGAGAGTAGTACCACTCAACCTTATTATCATGCCGGAAATTAATCCACTTGCAAGATTTACATGATAAACCTTATGATCTCCTCAAGGGGACATCATCAACCTATGTCGGACATGGATTCCTTCTACAATCAACAGCACACCATAGATACATCACTACTTCCCAACTCACCGAGTTTGTTAATTTAATACTTATAAATCTCACCCATTGATGAATCAAAGAAATGCATACTGCCCTACGTGTCGAGGTTATTGTATAGGGATTAAGAGCACGAACTTCCATAATAACAGAGATCAAGTTCTTCTATAAGTCAGTATAAGTCGAACGATCTCAGGTGGTCCTGCTCAATACACATAAGTGCACTAATGTGATTCTATAGCCAAGACAAGCTAATACCAAACCACACTACAACCATACCGATAGAGAGTCCCCGTCTATCTCAGTTGTGAGCATCTGTTTATACTTTATAAGGAAACCGATAATATGATCTTCTGCGTGTTGTCGCACAACATATTATCTACAGTATAAAGTAAATGGACTATTGCATCATGCATATAAAATAAATTATAAGATGCAATCATTTGATCAATGATTCTCATTTCAAATATTGTTGTAACATTGTTCATACTAAAGCTAGACTTTTAGTATACAATCCAACAATCTCCCACTTATACTAAAAGACTATGTTGTCATCTCTTCTGCCATACATCTGATTCCTACTCCCACTTACACGACCATTAAAAGCTCTCGCCTTAAGGTCCTTGTAAATGGTTTACTAGGTCATCATCCGATGCAATCTAGGCAATAACAACCTTCCCCTCATTATACGATTTCTCGTAACAGGTGGTACTCGCGCTCCATGTGTTTAATTGCCTTATGGACTTGTGATTTCTTCAAGTTTGCAACTGCACCAATATCATCAATTTAAATTGTGATTACCTTGGGCAAACTTAGAAACACTTCAAAGTCCATCATGAAGTCTCTAGAGTCATATAGATACTTTGGCTGCCTCATAGGCTCCAATTTATCATCTTTCCATGATGGAGTCCGGAGTTTGAAATATATTTCTATATAACACTCCTCCACATTATGACTCTACTTCTTAAAATTAAACACATAACCTTTGAGGAGAATTTACTACCGTCCAATCTGACTAAAAAATCTGAATCTACGTAATCCACAAGAAGCAGTGAATCTGTCCAGTAAGTCCACATATAATTTTCAGTCCTTCTCAGGCACTTTATATATGTCTTACCACAGTTCATCATTCTTGTTCCGGGTTACGTTGATACCCACTGTTCTTGCATCCAGCAAAACAGATATCCAACTTCGTTCATAGCATTCCTCAGATTAAACTTCCTTATTCGCCGAATCATAAGGAACCGCTTTCATCCTCTTTATCTTCTTCTTGTGTCTCAAAGACACATTCTCTTAGATAAATTTACATGCTAAACGAGTATGGACTGTATCATTTTATGAAACTTGAGATAAGCATAATATCCTTTCTTGTGATCCGTATTACCGTGATCAAAAGGATATATTTTGCCTTTCTTAAGTCTTTCATCTCTACCGCTTTATTAACCATACCCATACGCCCGATAATACTCTTTCATTGTCTCCAATGAGCAAGATACTATCTACGTATAGTACAAAAAACACCACCACGTTTCCGTCACTCTTTACAATACACAAGATACATCCGCTGATTGATTTAAATCCGTGCCACTGGATTACCTAGTCAAAACAGATGCTTCATGATCTCAAAGCTTGCTTTAGTCCATTGCTGGACACTTTTAAGCTTACTATCAAAATGCTATTAGTACTTTGCAATGAATCACTCTGGTTGCTTCACATAGATGTTTTCCTCAAGACTTCCAATCAGGAAAGCTGTCTTGACATCTATTTGATGTCCCTCATAATAGCAATAAAGAATCCGGATCAATATAAGCATAGCTACTAACGAACATGTTTCCTCATAATCGAACCATTTCTTTCTGAGTACACTTATCCGCAACCAGCTTGGCTTCCAAGGTTTTCACCTTTCCATATGATCCTCTTTTATTTCCTTTGACCACTTGCAATGGCTTTTACACCATTTAGTGGTCATACAAGTTCCCAGACTTAATATGGAATCCATAGATTCTATTTCAACATTCATTGCAACCTACTAAGATTCTGCATTTTCATCTTGTAGTGCTACGTCGTATCCGTGGGACAATACCATGTTCACTAGGGATCAAGTCTCACGACTCTCCCAAAACATATATTTATGGGTTGTTATACAACCCTCCCACTACGACAAGGCACTACATGTAATTGTGTATCAGACGTGACACGCGTTGCAGTTTACCTTGTGGTATATCCTCTTGTACACTTGGTACTTATACTTAGTGTTTTCCTCTCACTTCCTTTAGAACAACTTATACATGGGTTTGTGATTTATTACATAGTCCTTTTCCAAAAATCTAGTTATTGAGTTAACAATTATCCTTCGATCTTTTGGACTAAATAAATCACCCTCCATTTTTCTAGGATATCCCATGTACAGACAAACGTTTCACGAATTACTGTATCTAGGGCATATCCATAAAATGAATTTAATTATTCCAAATAATTCATCATCTATCTAATCATAACCATAAGAGCCTAATACCTTCTTCCCCACCACACCATTCAGCTGGGGAATACCCGGTGTAGTCAACTTGAGATTTAATCTCAATTTCTGATCAATAGCTCCTAACTATCCCAAGAGGTATTCGCCATCATGATTGAATTGTAATGACTTAATATATTTTCCATGACGCTTCACTGTATCAGCCTTACAATTCTTGAATTAATCAAAGAACTTAGACATGCAGTGCATCATATAAATATATTGGTTTAATGAATAATTTTTGAATATTCATAACCACCTCTCGCCTGGATAATATTAGGTTCGCTTGAATCAGAATGAACTAATTTCAACGTATATATCTTTGGCTCTACACCCCACAGCCTTGAAAAGGCAGTTAATCATTTTTACTTCCAAGCAAGACTCGCAAGTCCGATAGTTTCCACTTCAGATAAACCTTACGGTCTATCGGCTATCAACTTTTGAATCCTACTCAAATAAAATAAATTAGTCTTAGATGCCAAATGTATGTTTAGTTCATCTCCGAAGGTTCCTTTCTCTTACTCATATTAGAAGATGCATTATTTAATTACTATTTATTGCATCTGTGGGATGTACATGATTCAAGAGTATACTTTTTATCCACCAACGTACTTTAACGGATTATAGCCTCATTCCTCATTACTATGACCATGTCATTTAAATGAAATGAAGTATCCATCCGTTAATGCATAGAAACCGAAATTAAATTCTTTCTATGAAACGTACGTAAAGACAATTTCTCATAATCAATCGTTTATTCTTATCATGAGATAAATAAATAACTCCCACTGCAATAGCCACTACCTTTGTAGTTTTACCCATGTTATTAACAATCTTATCCTTACTCAGTGATAAACATTTAGTAATTCCAGTATCTACATACTTCGTGTCAGTAGATGCCATCACTAATCATGTTTAGACCATTAGTAAATAAGATATTAAACTTGTTCACATCATGATGAAAATTGGCTTTCTTTTGCCACATGTTTTGTTAGAAGTTTCCCACCATATACAACCTTTCGTATTTCAGGTAGAACTTGCTCAAAACATCCAGACAAATTGTGAAGAATAAATTGATTTAGGTTTCCCTTTCAATTTCTATTCCAAGCTCTTCCAATTCATTCATCAATTCAACCATGATCTTCTGCCTTTTTAATTTACTCAAGTATCCGAAGAGTTACATGAGGTCATCATATTTCTATGAACCTCTAATCTCTTCACTAGAGACTTTAATAGGCATCATGAGATGTCCTTTGTGAGAATACACATGTATTTTCTTAAGCAGTAATTTTCAAAACAAAGATTCTTTTCTAATAATCTAATTTGGACAAGTAAATATAATGTCTTTTAGTTAACAATTAGTGAAATAAAATCATTCAAAATTCAGAGAATCACAAATAAATTTACCGATCAAATCTTCGAATTTTATTCTTTTATATTGATTCCCTCAAAACAATATAAAATAAAATTCACCGACATCTCAAGCACCGTGAGTCTGCAAGCCACGATAGTGTGGACGTTTACAAACCCGAACATTTACAAGAGAAGGTTTTACCCATTAATTTCATTTGTCAACCTAACTTTATGACAAAATAATTAATAGTCGGTTCCTTTTTAGCCATGTAAATAAAAGCAGTGACTCCGATGGGGAGGATACTTATTATTTACATCTTAGTGTACACCATTATTTGACCCCAAGTCCGCGGCCCAAGCTTATGTGCCTTACAGATAGAGAAGTACACACGCGCTCGGATAACTTCCTACAGTCATCAATTACAAGTTTGTACCAGTGAGCCGCATATAAACTCATCCGATAGGGAGGAAGGTCTAAGCCAACGCGCAAGTTCATATGCATCACATTACATACGTAATTATTTAATGAAGTCTGTTCCAGCAATCCATGAATAAACTCATCCGATGGGGAGGAATGCTCTAATGCCGACGCGCGAGTCTATTCACATTGCTAATAAAACAATAATGGAGGCCGTGGGAATTTATTACCAATCCCCTCTCCCACTTTGTTATTTAAACACTGAGGGTTTTTAACATGCATATAATATTCTAAAATAAAATATACATCCTAGACATGCTTCTATTAACAGCAATTTAAATAAATAAATCACATAGAACATGCCTATTACATATACAACAATAATTGACAATTAAATCAATTAATCAGTTATATAATATTAATTAATTGCATAAAATGTTGGATCAATTAAATAGGCCCAGCTGACCCAAACATTATTAGCATAAAATGAGCAGCCCATTAATTAAATAATTAAGCCCATTTACCCTGTCAATTTCTGCATTAAGGTCTAGCCCAATATTTAACCTGGCCCAACATCAACCCCACAATTAATTTAATCCATCAGTAAATATTGTCCAGCAGCCCATTGCCATTTTAATAAAATTTGGGCCCAACAGCCCAAAACCAAATTAAAAAATTGAGCATCTCTTTAAATATTATTGAATTTGGGCGTAATAATACAAACATCAGCCAATCCGGCCCATTATCAAGCCAGCAACTAAGTGCCCAAACTAGCAGCCCAAGAAGATATATCAATGATATTTGGGCGTAGCAGGCAGCCCAAAAAAAAATTAAGAAATAGAGCCCAATCATCCAAGGCCTGCCCTATTTCTTTCATCCGCCGCAATCCCAGCCGCTATCAACAGCCCTCACTGCCGTCCGCCGCACAGCACCGCCAGTCCTCTGCTCCCGGTGGCCGGAGTTCTGCAGGCGCCATCAAGACACGACAGCTCCACCGGAATGGAGCCGCCTGCAGCCACCACAGACCAGCGCACACCGACGTTACCAGCCGCCGCTTTCGCCGGTGGCCGCGCCCCAACCAACCACAGGGACCATGGCCGCCGACACAACACGTTGTCGCGATCCATTCGAGGCCGCCACCACCCAGCTCACCGTCGATCGGGATTCGCCCGCACCAGCTTCGTCAGCTCTGCCAGAGCCGCTATCTGCCGCCGCTAGCGGCCGCCTGACGACAAGACAACCCTCCAGACGGGATCCGCCACCTGCTGCCGATTGCCGCGGCCCGATCTACTCGGCGCTTCATCCATCGGAGTCACTGGGTGACCCACTGCCCACGACTCGGCACCGCCACAGCCGCCACCCGCTGCCAATTTCCGCGCTATGTCGACAAGACGGGACCCGCCACTGACCGCGCCGCCCAAGGCCACCACCGTCCACTGTCCCCGAACGATCACCGTGAGGCTCGCCCAGAAGCGGGTTCACCATGGACCAGACGCGCGCCGGATCCGACTCGCCATCCATCCAGTCGAGACAGCCGCCGACGACATCCATCATCCAGCGTGGTCGTCTCCATCACCGATCAGTTGATGTCAATTGAGATCATCACCGTCGATATCGATCCAATCAATGCCTATCGCTCCAGGCTTCGACAATCACCAGCCATCGATTACATCGATTCTCCAAAAGGCGTTCAACGTCGCCGACAATCGCCGCTCCAAGTCAGAAGTGTGTGTGTTTCGTACTATGTTCTTACTTGTGTGTGTTATTGAAAGCCGTGTACAGTGTGTACAATCACAATAATCACACAATATCATCGACAAAAAGCACATAGGAATAATGTATTATTCACACAGATTCAATCCCTTTCACCATGCCTTGAAACTTTCGATGATAATTGAAACACGAGAATACACAACAACAAGCGATTATATCCAGATCATATCAAATAATCAAATAATCACAAAAAAAATACCTAACGTCTCACGTTTCACCACGAAACCAACGCTCTGATACCAATTGTTGGCAATTAGATCGTACGGTTCAACATGATCCGTTAGGATTAACAGGCAAACAAATCAGCGGAAGCAATAAAATCGTTTACCGTACTTCTGGGTTGATGTAGAGGATGAACAGCAGTGAAGAACACCTCTGATCTTCTACCGTATGTCCCAAAGTCAACTCTGGTGTTGGGTGGTCAACAATCCCCAGAGTTCTCTCAATCTGCTCTCTGTTCTCTCCCGTATATCAAATGAGGCACTGACTTAGGTTTAACAGGAACTGAGATGACTTATATACTTGGGCTACAGTAGGGACCAGGAGGAGAAATTGTGTTGGGCCTCAATTAAATTTAATTAACCAAGCTTAGCCCAAAGCTTTTAATTAAATCCAATAATAATAATATAGTCCACTAAAATATTATTACTGCACTACCCGTGCAATCCCAAAATTATGTTCTGGGCTCCTTCTTATTATAAGCCCGATAGTCTCCCCATGTTTAAGATATACAATGCCCATTAATTAATTAAGTTACTGACAACTCAAATTAATTAATATCTTATCCGAGAGTAGTACCACTCAACCTTATTATCATGCCGGAAATTAATCCACTTGCAAGATTTACATGATAAACCTTATGAGCTCCTCAAGGGGACATCATCAACCTATGTCGGACATTGATTCCTTCTACAATCAACAGCACACCATAGATACAGCACTACTTCCCAACTCACCGAGTGTGTTGATTTAATACTTATAAATCTCACCCATTGATGAATCAAAGAAATACATACTGCCCTACGTGTCGAGGTTATTGTATAGAGATTAAGAGCACGAACTTCCATAATAATAGAGATCAAGTTCTTCTATAAGTCAGTATAAGTCGAACGATCTCAGGCGGTCCTGCTCAATACACGTAAGTGCACTAATGTGATTCTATAGCCAAGACAAGCTAATACCAAACCACACTACAACCATACCGATAGAGAGTCCCCGTCTATCTCAGTTGTGAGCATCTGTTTATACTTTATAAGGAAATCGATAATATGATCTTCTGCGTGTTGTCGCACAACATATTATCTACAGTATAAAGTAAATGGACTATTGCATCATGCATATAAAATAAATTATAAGATGCAATCATTTGATCAATGATTCTCATTTCAAATATTGTTGTAACATTGTTCATACTAAAGCTAGTCTTTTATTATACAATCCAACACTAAGATCATGTCCTAGCAATTTATCAATCATAAGTCTCACACAAGACTCCAAGCCAAGTTCCAGAATACGTTCATATGACTGATCCTCTCAAGAATAAAATAATCATGATCAAGCATGATTAAAAAGCTCAAATCCTCACATAGGTAATCCTAGTACTCCTCATAGCACATAATTAAGATCAATTCCACAAGAACTCAATATACTTATCAACAAAACATGCTTTTCATCAATAGAAATTAACACATGAACATATGAATGCACAAAAATCAATAAGCTTATACCCAATTAATCATACAATATATCACTTATACATTCCACTCACGCATGAATCACACCCCAACCTAAAGATAAAAGGAAAAATAATAGAATCAAGATGAACCGGAGGAAACAAAAAAAACCTGAAAGACTACTCCTCTGGAGCATCATCACCCTCATCATCATCATCCTCATCATCAAGCCTCCGCTCCACAATCCGGTGTAGATCACCGATGTGCCTATCCAAATAATCAACTCGATCACCCAACCTATCAACTTTCTCATTCAAGGTCGTATACTTCTCATTCAGCGTAGCAAAGTTGGCATTGGTGAGTGCGAGCTGCCGATTTATCTCCTGCTGGCTAGCAACGATTGCGACCAGCTGCTCCTGAATAAGGCGGAGCTGCTCCCGTGTATCATTTGGGACAGCCCGCTGCTGACGCGGTGCTGGCTCATGCTGAGGTGCGTCGTGCTGCTCCTCTTCCCGATGCTCGACCTCGGGCTGCTGTGGCCACTGTAGTGGCTGTTGCGGTGGCGGATGGTACTTTCCCTGTTCCAAAATTTGCTGTAGCTCCTCCAACCTACCTTCGGCACACAACCTAGCCACGGCTCTCCAATCCCCATTGGTCTTCACAGTCACGGACAAAGCAGTGTGTCCTAGGGAGTTCATCAACAAGTTCCTCACCTCCCGGACAGTGGTCATGTTGCTCATGTCAAAGGGAAACATAAAGTCGAATGGCTTTGGTCCTCTCATGAAGAACCAATCACCATCTCTAAAGTGTGCAAATCCTCCCTTTACACATATGAGCATCACCAAGTCAGGCTCTCCTCTAACAGGTGTAATGCCGGTGAAGTCCATATTGTAGTGCTCAGCTACAATCGTCAATAACCCTCCAATGTTCACCTTCTGAAATCCAATGGTCCTAAAGCGATACAGCTGCGCGATGAAATATGTTCCCACATTGAACTTCACCCCATTCATCATACACCATAAGGCATAAAGTTCTCCTCTAGATACACAACCTCCCTCCGAATGAGCAAATAGTGTATTTCCGAGCACTCAATCCATATATTTCAACACTGGATTCTTGATCGAGGTCGCACAAGCCTGCTTAATCTTATAGTCTCGGATCTCCCCGATTATCTCCCACCAAAACCTATTTGCGTTGAAGTGTCCATTCTCCACTCGAGAAATCTCTAGAGGCGTCTGAAAAAGCTGATTAAAATCCTCAGCCGTCCATCTCCTTCGGACTCCTCCTAACTGAAATGAGCACTGATACGGGTAGCTAAGTGGGTCCTTTTCCATCTCCAATGAGCACACTACCTCCGCTGTAACGTGGAAGTAAGTCGGCTTCTTCAACTCCATAAATCTGCGGATCCCCACTCGATCGAATAACATCGTCATATCATCCCTAATGCTCATAAGTATCATGGCCTCATCATCTTGGTATCTTGTCCGAGCTATCTTGTCTGAGACTTCTTCCCACTTTTCTTTAATCTCGTCCCAGCTTTGCATTTAAATTTTAAAGTTTTCGGGTAAACGCTCTTGTAGCCTCAGCTTCCCCATCACTATGTCCACATTCGAGGGCCTGTCTTGCCTCTTCTTCGATCTTGCTTCATCCACCTTACCTTTCCCTTTATTTGATCCTTGTCCCTTTCCTGAAAACAACTATTTCAACACAACCAAGAAGACAAGAACACAAGTATATGACTAGCATATCCTATACTCTACTCAAGACTTCAAGCATCCATGCTTAATCAACTCCAACTATTATCTCAACACCACTTGCTCATTCACATGCTCAAAACATCATCCATCACACTCTCTTTAATCTTCAATTCATAAACAACAAGCAAGCATCAACCAATTCAAGCCATTCAACATAAATTTCAACAATTGAACTTCATGAACAACTCAAACTAATCAACAATTCAAACCTAGTTAACATGCTCATTCCTCTAGATGCATCATATCCTTGATCAATCCACACAAAACTTAAGTTCTATCCATAATCAAGCAATCTCAAACCAATAAACATGAATTCAAATGAATCAACTCCACACTATCAATTATCACCATGAATTTCTACCAAAATCAACATCAATCAACTTACCCACAACAAATTTCTTGCAATAAACTTCAATCCAAAGGTAATTGAGTTGAAAGAACGTACCTTTCGTCTTGCCCATGGTTAAAAATCGATAATTTGCGCACAACACTCGAAAACTCGACTGAAGCCCTAATTCGCGATGAAAATCACCCAAATCCACGCCCAATTCAAGAATTAAGAGTGTAATGTTGTGTAATCGGAGCAAAATCAAGTGTAACTGACGAATTTGTGCAAGGGTGTTACGGTTCGGGGAAGGTTCGAGGTTTGGTGAACAAAAAATATGATCGAACCCTTCTAAAAACTCAACTTAAAATGCTTACCTGACAGGGTTCGACCTCGGGTTCGAACTGCACAACAGGTCGAACCTCGAGTGACGAGGTCGAACCTACCTTCTGGACAATTACTCCTCGTGGTTCGACCTGGGTTTGACCTTCTAGATAGGTCGAACCATGAATGTCGTGGTCGAACCTATCACCTAAAAAATAGATTGCTCTGAACGGACTGGTTCGACCTCAGGTTCGACCTTCTGATCAGGTCGAACCATAACGGCTCAGATCGAACCACTCTACTGTAAGATTTAAGTCCCGGGTTTGACCTTGGTTCGACCTGTTCGACAGGTCGAACCATGAATGATCAGGTCGAACCTCCTCACTGGATGATTTTCTTCGTCGATTCGACTTCCTCTGCTTGGTTCGACCTCCTGGTACTGGTCGAACCTCTCCTGGCTTTGGTCGAACCACCCTTTTAAGCTTCCAAACTGAGTGTTCTTCAATCCCTATACACTTCAAACTTCAATACGAATCATTAGGTACCAACTAGAGCACAATTTCATCCAAAATTTGTTCCACAAAATATCATTCATGAGTAACTCCATAAAAGAAAACACAACCAAAATCCACTAACATTGGGCAAGTTGTAAAAAATCGTCACATCAAAATCGATTAAAATTTTAATATGGCTCAAAAACCAACTCCCCTAACAAACATCACAAAGAAAAGATTATACTATCGGTGCTTATCAAGGTAAGTACATCACACCCCCCCAAACTTAGTAAAAACTATAGTTGAAACTAAGTTTGCAAAGAGATGTAATTGCCGATAAGTAAGCACATCACATATAAAAATTTCTTACTCACACGAATGAAATAAAGCATTAAAACGGGAGGGAAAGCCCCCAACATGTGCTCATGTTTAACGTCGGAGAGTCACGACGGTACCAAATCAGATCAGGGTATCCACAAAGATGACACAAACATCAGCCGGCGACCTATAATGCTTCAAGCGATGTCCATTCCCCGTAAAAATGTCTCCATCCTTGTCAATAAGCTCAAAACTCCCCCCTTCTAAGACTCGATGAATCATGAACGGTCCCGTCCACTTCGATTTCAACTTGCCTGCAAAAAGCTTTAAACAAGAGTTAAAAAGTAATACCTCATCTCTTTGCATGAACTCCTTGTACGAGATCTTCGAATCATGCCACCTCTTAATCCTTTCCTTATAGATCTCTGAATTCTTGTACGCACGACTTCGAAATTCATCCAAAAGATTGATGTGAGTAATCCTCAACTCCTTCACATCCTTGAGAGTCAAGTTCAAGCTTCGCAAAGCCCAAAACGCTTTGTGTTAAATTTCTACAGGTAAGTGGCACGGCTTCCCATAGACAATCTGATACGGTGACATATCTAACACCGTCTTGTACGCGGTTCGGAACCTCCACACGACATCATCGAGCTTCAAAGCCCAATTCTTTCTATTGGTTCCGACCACCTTCTCTAAAATCCGTTTGACTTGACGGTTAGAAACCTCCACTTGCCCATTTGCTTGAGGATGATAGGGTGTAGTGACCCAATGCTTAACACCATACCCTTTAAGCACCTTCTCAAGAAATTTATTTACGAAATGCGTACCTCTATCACTAATAAGTGCTCTAGGGACTCCAAAACAGGCAAAGATATGCTTCTTCAAGAAAGATATAACAGTTTTCGAATCATTCAAGCGAGTAGGAATCACTTCCACCCACTTAGAAACATAATCCACCGCAAGTAGAATGTAGAGAAATCCATTCGATGGGGGAAAAGGCCCCATAAAATAGATTCCCCACACATCAAAATCTCGACCACTACGCTTGGCTGAAGCGGCATCTCATCTCTCCTACCAATGTTCCCCATGCATTAACACCTATCGCACGACGCCACATAGGTCTCACAATCCTTGAACAACGTAGGCCAATAAAGAGCGGACTGAAGTACCTTGGCTACTGTCTTTTGAGTGCCGAAGTGCCCCCCCGTTAGGTTGTGCATGGCAAAACTCGAGAACACTCTCCATCTCCATCTCGGGCACACACTTACGGATGATAGAATCCGTACAAATTTTGTACACAAATGGATCATACCATATGAAAGTCTCAACATCCCTTTTGAATTTAGCAAGTTGATATCGGTTGAGATCCCTTAGAATTTCTCCCACAGCAATATAATTAACATAATCCGCATACCATGGATCAACTCCCTGCGCAGCAACCACACACGCTCGCTCAGCCCCTTCAACAAACACAACCATGATCTTTTCATCCGGGAACATTTCCTCAATATACTCGAAAGAATTATCACAATGTTCCCTAGTCTCCAACCTCGAGAGGTGATCCGCTAACACATTATCAGAACCTTTCTTATCCCGGATCTCCATGTCAAACTCTTGAAGTAGAAGAATCCACCTTATGATCCTAGGCTTCGTCTCCTTCTTTTCCATCAAGTACCGAATCGCAGAATGATCCGTGTACACTATAGTCTTCATGCCAACCAAATACTGACGAAACTTATCGAATGCGTACACAACAGCCAAAAACTCCTTTTCAGTCACCGTGTAATTCTTTTGTGCCGCATCAAAAGTCTTACTTGCATAGTAAATGGAGCAGAACTTCTTTTCCTTCAGCTGCCCAAGCACCACTCCAAGTGCTACATCACTTGCATCACACATTAGTACAAATGGTTGAGTCCAATCCAGTGTGATCAAGATAGGTGCAGTGATAAGCGCCTCCTTTAAAACTTGAAAAGCTGTTAGACATTCATCATCAAACACAAAAGGTACATCCTTTTCAAGTAAGTGAGATAAGGGCTTAGAGTATTTTGAGAAGTCTTTTATGAATCTCTTGTAAAAACCGGCGTGTCCAAGGAAGGACCGCACTCCTTTTTCATTGGTCAGTGGTGGAAGCTTCTCAATCGCCACCACTTTAGCACGATCTACCTGCAACCCTTTAGCCAAGACATGATGCCCATGAACAATCTCATCCTTCACCATGAAGTGGCACTTCTCCCAATTTAAGACAAGATTAGTCACTTGGCATCTCTTCAAAATAGTAGCTAGGTTAGACAAAAAAATATCAAAGGAGGAACCAAAAACAGAAAAATCATTCATGAACACCTCCATGATCTTCTCTATCAACCCATCGAATATTGCCATCATGCATATATGAAAAGTAGCAGGCGCATTACATAACCCAAATGGCATTTTCCGAAAAGCAAAGGTCCCGTAGGGGCAAGTAAAAGTGGTCTTTTCTTGATCCTCGGGGGCAATCATAATTTTGTTGTACCCCGAGTATCCATCCAAGAAATAATAAAACTCATACCCTGCAAGACGATCTAACATTTGATCCATGAAAGGAAGAGAAAAATGATCCTTACACGTGTTCTCATTCAACTTCCTATAATCAACACATGTACGCCATCCCGTAGGAATCCTTGTGGCTATCGCTTCTCCATCCTCAGCTTTTACTACAGTCATACCCCCTTTTTAGCAACTACATGTAATGGACTCACATGGGGACTATCACTAATAGGATATATGATTCCGGCATCCAACCACGTAAGAATTTACTTCCTAATTACCTCTTGAATTGTGGGATTAACCCTCCGCTGATTCTGAACACTTGCCTTCGCCTCATCTAACAATCTTATCTTATGCATACAATACGAAGGACTAATTCCTTTCAAATCCTCAAGAGACCAACCAATCGCGGATTTATACTTCCTAAGAATGTTCAATAACTCCTCAAGTTGATCATCATCAAGAGAAGAAGATACAATTACTGGATATTTTTCATTGTCGCCAAGAAAGGCGTACTTCAAGTGTTACGGTAAAAGTTTCAACTCCTCTTTCCTCACTTCCATCGGAGAGCTCTCGTTATCCAACGGCAAGTACTTTCTCGTCCACTTGACTTCTTCCACCTTAGTTCTTTCCGATTCAGACCTGTCATCACCCAAAGCAAGTAAGTTTTCAAGAAATTCAATACATACCTCGTTGGAGAGTCCGTCAAGCTCCGTAGTGGGATAAGTAAGAGATTCCATCAAATATGTCTCAAGATGATCCTTTGACAGGATCAGAGACATGTCCTCTTTCACAATCTCCTCCACCACGTCAATACTATGACACTGCGACTCCATGGGCATCTTCATGGCTTTGTCTAAGTTGAAAAAAACTTCTTCTTTGTCCATCCGCAATCTAAGCTCTCCTTTCTGAACATCAATTATAGCTCCAGCAGTAGCAAGGAAAGGTCTCCCCAAGATTAAAGGGATATTATCCTTGTCTTCTTCAATCTCTAGCACAAGAAAGTCCACAGGAAAGACTAGTTTCTCCACTTTGACAAGAACGTCTTCAATTATACCTTTTGGAAAAGTCATCGACCTGTCCGCCAATTGGAGAACCACTGTTGTAGGAGTAAGCTTCCCCAAACCAAGCCTCTGAAAGATGGACAAAGGCATCAAATTGATGCTTGCCCCTAGATCGCACAAAGCTCGCCGTGCCGGCCCCTTTCCGATTTCACATAGAATAGTGAAGCTCCCCGGATCCTTCATCTTTTGCGGCTGCTTCTTTTGGATGATTGAGCTGCACTTCTCAGATAAATTCACCATTTCAATTCCGGTTAAGCTCCGCTTTTTTTAACAATATGTCCTTTAGAAATCGGGCATAGTACGGCATCTCCATGATTGCCTCTGAGAAAGGAATGCTCAAGCTTATTTTGTTCATTATCTCTGAAAACTTCTTGAAGTTCTCTTCCAATCCCTTCTTCATAAGCTTGTAAGGAAACGGCGGAGGTATCTTTGTTTTGGGAATCCCTCATTTATCACGATCAACCTTCTCCGCTTTCTCCTTTTCGACTCTCAAATGCTTGGCTTTCTCCCACTTTTTCTCAGCTATTATCTCAGTACTTTGTTCATTCCGAACCACTAGAGTAGCATCAACATCATCGAGAGTGTTCGGAGTGGCAACAGGCAATTTTTGGTGGGGTTCGACTAGGGTTCGACCTGTGGAACAGGTCGAACCATGTACGTACTGGTCGAACCTTGCTTCTGGACAACGGCTCTCCTTTTGAATTTGAGGTTCGACTAGGGTTCAAACCATGGGTATCTAGGTTGAACCGGCCTATTGTACTTTTTCTGCCATCAGGTTCGACCATGGTTTGACCTGTTTGATAGGTCGAACCATGACCGTCGTGGTTGAACCATTGCTGCTACAAAACAGAGTGCTCCAAGTGGTGCGGTTCGACCTGGGTTCGACCTGTTGGATAGGTCGAACCATCTGCAGTTTGTTCGAACCGATGCTGAAGTCTCTCCTGATCGTGTCCAATGTGTTGGTTCAACCTCCCTTGTATTATTCGACCTTCAATGTTGGTCGAACCATGTTCGAAACTCACCCTAGACATGTCCAAATTTAATTCCGGCCTCATAGGTCCCTCGTACTGCGTTCTCGACCTTAATGTGATGGCGTTGCAGGACCTTGGATTCTCAATACTTTGAGACGGGAACTTCCCCTTCTCAAGAGTTTGAGTAAGCTTGTTAACACTTCCTGCCATCTCCCCCATCAATAATGTAAGGTCCTTCACCTGCTTAGATATAACCTCATGGTTTGCATCGATTTTCTTTTCAAGTTTGGCCTCAAGGCGATTAACTCTTTCATCATTCTTGGCCATATACCTGTTTACTTTATCCTCAAGACCCGGTTTCCCTTCTTCCACCTTAGCACCCGGGTCAACACCCATCGGAGGTTGAATCGCATTATTCGAATTGCTCCACGAGAATTCCAGCCTCCTAGGCTGTTGATAACCACTCGGGGGACCATAATTATTAAAGTTTCCTCAATAGTTCCCTTGGTAATTCCGATTTCTTTGGTCTGGATACCTAGTCCCTTGAATACTCTGACCCATGGCATAGTGTGCCTCTTCCAACTCCTCTTGGATTGGTCCCTCATTCTTTAACTCCTGCTGCATGATTGGTACGCGCTGAGATAATTCGCTGATTTGCTTCTGTTGGGATTCAAGTAGCTTGTCTATTTGGACAAGCTAGAGACGATCTCATCCTCTCTACTTGTTTTAACCATTGCTTATTCAACCTTAGCTACCTTACCAAGGACATAAGTACCTCTAACTCGATCAGTTGGCCAATCCCTCGAATTCATCGAAATATCTTCAAACAACTTTTCGGCCTCTACAGATGACTTTGTAAGCAATGCTCCATTAGAAGAAGCATCCAATAACACTCTTGAATCACAGTCCAACCCATTGTAGAATATACTGATATATTGAGCTTTAGATAGCCCATGTTGAGGACACTTCCTAAGCATATCCTTGAATCTATCCCATGCTTCATGAAATTTTTCTCCTCCACCCATAGCGAATTGGTTAATGTCTTGCTTCATCTTAAACACCTTTGAAGGTGGCATATACCTCTCCAAGAACCTTAACTTCAGTTGCTCCCAAGTGGTGCACTCAGCTGCGTTGATAGTGTCGTACCAATCTCTCGCCTTCTCTGTAAGCGAGAATTTGAACAAGAGGATCTTCCTAGCATCTTCATGTTCTCCTGCGTCTTTTTGAGTACTTGCATAGCCCAAGAACTTGTTCAGATGCTGCTGCGGATCCTCGAAAGACCCTCCTGAAAAGGAGTTCCTTTCTATCATGCTAATAAGAGCGGGATGAAGATCGAATGCTGAATTAGTTCCCCTTCCTCCTAGAAGCCCAAAATTTCCAGCCCCATTGTTTCTGAATACCTCTCGGATGGCTAGATTATCCGGATTCGCTGCCATGTTGACTGTCTCTACTCCCGAATTAACTTTAGTTGTAGCTTCAATCGTCTGTGAAATCCGCTCGTCAACTTCAACTCCAAAATTCAGAGCTTCAGTTGGATCAATAGTCTTTGCCTTGCTCTTCTTATTCTTCTTCTTTCTTGATGATGCTCCGATTTCAGAATTATAGGGTTCAAGTTCACCTTTCTTTGATCTCGTGAGCATACACCTAAAAAGAACTAGAATTAAAACAGCAAAACAAGTTAAATAGCCCTAACAAACTAGAAATAACAAAAAGATATTTTAAGCCATCCCCGGCAATGGCGCCAAAAACTTGATGAGCGTTTTCTCAACACACAATTAATCCCCAAGTATGAAGGATATCAATTGTAGTTTCAAAGGTGACCAAATTAAATATCGAATCCACGGGACGGATAAATATCAATTTAATTACGTTCTAGTAGATTATGACTACTTTGGAAATAAACAGTTGGTTTATAAACTAAGTAACAATTTAAATAGCTAATAAATAACAAGAGCAAGTAAATAATAGTTGTGATCGAATAAGATAATAGGTAGTTCGTCAGGCCATCCAGTTTCCTTCATTAATTCGTACTTTCGTGTGTCGATGTCCGACTCTGCCTTGTAGTTTATGGACGCATCGCTAGACCATGCGAATCTATTCTATAGACACAAATAGATAAGCTTTTGACACGTGTAAGTATCCTCAGAGCAAGACGTATACTTTACCTCCCTTTTTAGGTACTATCATAATCAATTATTTCCTGTGCACTTAGTACTCTAACCCGATTTGATCTCCCTTTTTAGGTACTATTAAGTTATACTCTTTATCCTACTTGTTAACCCGAATTCAATTCAATTAGCAAACATTCATATAAGACAGTTCTAATAAGACTTCGGAATCCCTTCACTTAGAATTATAACAACAAACTCTGCTCATTAGTGAACGCACTCAACCAATAATCATGTTATGCATTCAGACTCTACACAACGATTATTGATGCACAAAACAACTAGGAGTATGGATTAAAAATGTGCAATCTTATATATGTTGGATTATATACTAAAAGCCTAGCTTTAGTATGAACAATGTTATAACAATATTTGAAATGAGAATCATTGATCAAATGATTGCATCTTATAATTTATTTTATATGCATGATGCAATAGTCCATTTACTTTTTACTGTAGATAATGTGTTGTGCAACAACACGCAGAAGATCATATTATCGGTTTCCTTATAAAGTATAAACAGATGCTCACAACTGAGATTGACGGGGACTCTCTATCGGTATGTTTGTAGTGTGGTTTGGTATTAGCTTGTCTTAGCTATAGAATCACATTAGTGCACTTGTGTGTATTGAGCAGGACCGCCTGAGATCGTTTTTCTTATACTGACTATATAGTAGAACTTGATCTCTGTTATTATGGAAGTTCGTGCTCTTAATCCCTATACAATAACCTCGACATGTAGGGCAGTATGTATTTCTTTGATTCATCAATGGGTGAGATTTATAAGTATTAAATCAATATATTCGGTGAGTTGGGAAGTAGTGCTGTGTCTATGGTGTGCTGTTGATTGTAGAAGGAACTATGTCCGTTATAGGTTGATGATGTCCCCTTGAGGAGCTCATAAGGTTTATCATGTAAATCTTGCAAGTGGATTAATTTTCGGCATGATAATAAGGTTGAGTGGTACTACTCTCGGATGAGATATTAATTAATTTGAGTTGTCAGTAACTTAATTAATTAATGGGCATTGTATATCTTAAACATGGGGAGACTATCGGGCTTATAATAAGAAGGAGCCCAGAACATAATTTTGGGATTGGACGGGTAGTGCAATAATAATATTTTAGTGGACTATATTATTATTATTGGATTTAATTAAAAGCTTTGGGCTAAGCTTGGTTAATTAAATTCAATTGAGGCCTAGTCCAATTTCTCCTCCTGGTCCCTACTGTAGCCCAACTATATAAGTATCTTAGCTCCTGTTAACCCTAAGTCAGTGCCTGATTTGATACGGGAGAAGACAACAGAGGGCAGATTGAGAGAACTCTGGGGATTGTTGACCACCCAACACCAGAGTTGACTTTGGGACATACGGTAGAAGATCAGAGGTGTTCTTCACTGCTGTTCATCCTCTACATCGACCCAGAAGTACGGTAAACACGTTTAATTGCTTCCGCTGATTTTTTACCTGATATCCTAACGTATCACGTTGATCCACACGATCCAATTGCCAACAATTGGTATCAGAGCGTTGGTTTCGTGGTGATACGTGAGACATTGGTTAGGGTTTTTGTGATTATATAATTATTTCAAATGATCTGGATATAATCGCTTGTTGTTGTGTTTTCTCATGTTTCTATTATCATCGAAAGAAAAAGCATGAGATTAGGGAATATATTTGTGTGAATTTCCTATGTGCTTGTCAATGGTTTTTGTTGTATATTTAGAAAAAGCCTATACATCACACACACAACCCATGACTATATGATGTTGGTGGCTGCTGGTGGAATACGTTATGGCAAGCCTTGACAACGCGTTGGACCAACACGGCGGACTGAGATCATCTGTTAGAAGCAACGATGATTGCGATGATGGCGGCGTGGGCGTGAAGGAGTGCTCGGTGGGGCTAGGTGTCATGGCTGTTGGATCTCTGTTGCTCGGCTGCAAGACGCCAGTACTGCTGTGGGTTGCTAGAAGTGATGTTCAATCGTTTCTGGAAGGAGACGACGATCATCGCTGAATCTTCACGGCTGGCGGCAGTGAGGTCAACAACGGGGTTAGCGTGGACGGGATGTGTGCTATTTGATAAGTTAGATGCTGGCAAATCGACTGGACGATCCATCGTATCCAGTGGGCTTTTCGAGCAGGGCTTCTTCTTCCCCGGGGAGTCTGTGATGAGACCAGAAGAGCAGAAGAGGATTTTGGTTGATCGGTGGCGCACGTGCAAGCCTCACGGTCGGACGATCTGATGGCGACAAGCTGGAGGCATCGCAGCGGCGCCTGGAGTGTCTGAGGCAGGTTTCGGTCGTGTCTGAGATAAGTTCTGGTCACCTTTGAAGCGTGTTCCGGGCGAGTTGATGGTGGCCTCGTGCGAGTCGGCAGCTAGTTTTTATTTTGGTGGCTGGTTTCAGAGCAAGCTTCTTCAGCAATCCAGCAAGGCAGCGTGCAGCCGACCAGGCGACCCCACTCGGAAGGATGCACGGTGAGGCGCTCGTTTTCCTAATCGAGTGCCTGTGTTATCCTTGAGCAGCGGCGGCGAGCGGCGGCAGGTGGCGACTAGCGGCGGCTTGTTTCGCCGGTGATGGCTGGCATGTGCGAACAGCAGCCAGGTTGGCTGTCGGCACAGCCGGTTGGCTATGGGTGCGGTGCTGGTTGGCTATCGGCGAGAGGCTGGTTGGCTCTGGGCGCGGTGCCGGTTGGCTGTCGGCGAGAGGCCGGTTGGCTGTGGGCGCGACCACCGGGAGGAGAAGGCTGGCGGCGTCTGAACGGCTGGAGAAAAAAGAGCAGCAGTTCGTAGGTTTTGCTGCCCCATTTGGGCCCAATTTTAAAAGAATAGGATGTTGGGCTTTTGGGCTCTAATTCAATTTTTTTTGTTTGGGCTGCTCATGTTGGGCCTGATTTTGTGAGGATATGGGCTAGGGTGGGAATGGGGCAAAAGCTGTTTTTCTTTGGGTTTGTTGCCTTGATAGCCCATTTTCCTTGTTGGACTCATTTACAATGTTGGGCTCATTTTATATTAATTGCTGGATTTTATAAATTGTGGGATTTTTGTTGGGCCAAGTTTAGAGTAAAAATTAGCAGGATAAATGGGCTTAATTAATTTATTGGGCTGCTCATTTTATGCTGTTGTTGCTTGAGTAGACTGGGCCCATTTAATTGATCCACTTTTTATTATGCAATTAATTTTGTTATATAACTGATTAATTGATTTAATTGTCAATTATTGTTATATATGTGAAAATCATGTTCTATGTGATTTATTTATTTAAATTGCTGTTAATAGAATCATGCTAGGATGTATATTTTATTTCTGAATAATATATGCATGTTAAAAACCCTCGATTTTAAATAACTAAGTGGGAGAGATGATTGATAAATAATTCCCGCGGCCTCCATTATTGGTTTGTAAGTGATGCAAGTATACTTGCGTGTTGGCATAGACCTTCCTCTCCATCGGATGAGTATATTTGTGGATCACTGGTACAGACTTCATTAAATAATTATTGTTTATAATGTGATGCAAATGAACTTGCATGTTGGCTTAGAGCTTCCTCCCCATCGGATGAGTTTATTTGTGGATCACTGTACAAACTTATAATTGATGACTGTAGGAAGTTATCCGAGCGCGTGTGTACTTCTCCATCTGTAAGGCACATAAGCTTGGGCAGCGGACTTGGGGTCAAACAATAGTGTACACTTAGATGTAAATAATAAGTATCCTCCCCATCGGAGTCACTGCTTTTATTTGCATGGCTAAAGAGGAATCTGTTGGATTGTATACTAAAAGCCTAGCTTTAGTATGAACAATGTTATAACAATATTTGAAATGAGAATCACTGATCAAATGATTGCATCTTATAATTTATTTTATATGCATGATGCAATAGTCCATTTACTTTATACTGTAGATAATATGTTGTGCGACAACACGCGGAAGATCATATTATCGGTTTCCTTATAAAGTATAAACAGATGCTCACAACTGAGACAGACGGGGACTCTCTATCGGTTTGGTTATAGTGTGGTTTGGTATTAGCTTGTCTTGGCTATAGAATCACATTAGTGCACTTGTGTGTATTGAGCAGGACCGCCTGAGATCGTTCTTCTTATACTGACTATATAGTAGAACTTGATCTCTGTTATTATGGAAGTTCGTGCTCTTAATCCCTATACAATAACCTCGACGCGTAGGGCAGTATGTATTTCTTTGATTCATCAATGGGTGAGATTTATAAGTATTAAATCAATATAATCGGTGAGTTGGGAAGTAGTGTTGTCTCTATGGTGTGCTGTTGATTGTAGAAGGAATCTATGTCCGTTATAGGTTGATGATGTCCCCTTGAGGAGCTCATAAGGTTTATCATGTAAATCTTGCAAGTGGATTAATTTCTGGCATGATAATAAGGTTGAGTGGTACTACTCTCGGATGAGATATTAATTAATTTGAGTTGTCAGTAACTTAATTAATTAATGGGCATTGTATATCTTAAACATGGGGAGACTATCGGGCTTATAATAAGAAGGAGCCCAGAACATAATTTTGGGATTGGACGGGTAGTGCAATAATAATATTTTAGTGGACTATATTATTATTATTGGATTTAATTAAAAGTTTTGGGCTAAGCTTGGTTAATTAAATTCAATTGAGGCCCAGTCCAATTTCTCCTCCTGGTCCCTACTGTAGCCCAACTATATAAGTCTTCTCAGCTCCTGTTAACCCTAAGTCAGTGCCTGATTTGATACGGGATAAGACAACAGAGAGCAGATTGAGAGAACTCTGGGGATTGTTGACCACCCAACACCAGAGTTGACTTTGGGACATACGGTAGAAGATCAGAGGTGTTCTTCACTGCTGTTCATCCTCTACATCGACCCAGAAGTACGTAAACATGTTTAATTGCTTCTGCTGATTGTTTACCTGATATCCGTAATGTATCACGTTGATCCACACGATCCAAATGCCAACAATATAAACTAAACCACAAGTAGTGTTGTACGGAGTATACACACGAAATACAAATTAACTCATGAAACCTTCATAACCTTACAACTACCGAAGTGGCTATAGCCCATGATTGATCTAAGAACAATCATGGTTAGATGAACCAATCTTACTTGAGTCTCCAACTACACCTCTGTCACAACCGTCCGGATGGACTCCTCTTATGATTCACGATCTTAAGCTCTTCGTGCTTGGACGTTCTTCGATGTCTCCCCTTTTTTTGACTGCACGAGCCTTCTTTTATACTTGTAATCACGTCTCTAGGGCTTGGAATGGGCTTTTCAAGTGATCTCACGCGTTTTGGCCTCGAAAATCCAGATAAGGTAAGTTTTTGCGTTTTGGTTCGATCTCATTAACAGGTCGAACCACTGGCCAACAGATCGAACCCAAGTCGAACTCTGCTACTGGACACATTTTGCGCTTGGTTCGACCTCTTGCACAGGTCGAACCACTTCCTCACAGGTCGAACCACACTACTGGACAATTTCTGCTCCGGGTTCGACCAACTGTCAGGTCGAACCCCCAACGTCGTGGTCGAACCCATCTTATCGCGAACTGGTTCGACCATGGTTCGACCTAATGAACAGGTCGAACCCCTTGAGTCATGGTCGAACCCTCCTTCTGCTGTTTCACAATGCTGGTTTGACCTGTAGGAGAGGTCGAACCCTACTCCATCAGGTCGAACCCTACTCTTCCTTGGTGGTTCGCGTGGTCTCGACTTCGTCTCTTCGATTCTTGGCACTTCCACTCCGTTTTTGCTATGAAAACCACTTAAATAGCTCCACTATACCTGATTCATGCTAATTCACAATATATATAGGTTTTCCACCTATTTCCACCTCAAAATGCTCAAAAACTAGCACAAAACTCGATGCCAAACTTGTGAATTTACACACTCATCACAAGGCGAACGTTGTTACAGATGCTCTGAGTAGAAAGTCTTCTACCTCACTTGCTTCGATCTTTTTATCTTCCTATGTTGGAGCAATTTAAATCTTTACACATTTCGCTTGATTGTGAAAAGTCTAATGATTCTGCCTTAATCGCCAAATTCGAGGTTAGACCTACCTTGTTCGAGCAAATTCGAGAAAGACAATCACACGATGTTCATTTACAATAGAATATGGCGAAGCTAAATCAAGGAAAAGAAATAGAATTTCAAATTCGGGATGATGGACTTCTTACTTTTAAAAATCGTGTTTGTGTTCCCTCAGAACTTGATGTTCGTAGAGCTATTATTGAGGAAGCCCATTCTTCAGCCTATTCTATGCATCCTGGTAGTACCAAAATGTACAGAACACTTCGGGAGCATTATTGGTGGCCAGGTATGAAATGGGAAAACGTCACAATGGATTTTGTTTCTGGTTTACCTCGAACTCAAAAGGGTCATGACTCAATTTGGGTCATTGTCGATCGTTTGATGAAATCGGCACATTTCCTTCCAGTGCATACCAACGAATCTTTAGAGAAACTTGCCAAGTTATATGTCGATGAGATCATGAGATTGCACGGAGTACAGGTGTCAATCATATCTGATCGTGATCCAAGATTCACTTCCCGTTTTTTGCCTAGTTTGCAGAAAGCGCTAGGTACAAAATTACTATTCAGTACCTCATTTCATCCACAGACTGATGGACAGTCAGAGAGAACTATACAGACACTAGAAGACATGCTACGTGCAGTGGTGTTGAATTTGAGAGGTAGTTGGGATAAGTACGTGACTTTGGTGGAGTTCTCTTATAACAACAGTTATCATTCAAGCATTGGAATGCCCCCATACGAAGCTCTGTATGGCCGAAAGTGTCGAACACCGCTCTTTTGGAATGAGGTTGGCGAGAGACAAATCGAACAAGTAGAGCTTATCGAAGATGCGAAGTCAAAAATACAACTTATTCGAGACAGACTTAAGGCAGCACAAGATCGACAAAAAAGCTACGCAGATAATAGAAGGCGCGATTTGGAGTTTAATGAAGGAGACAAAGTTTTTCTGAAAGTTTCTCCATGGAAGGGCGTGTTGCGATTCTGCCATCGAGGAAAGTTGAGTCCAAGGTATATTGGCCCGTTTACGATCGTGCAAAGGATTGGTCGTGTCGCGTATCGACTTGAGCTACCATCGGAATTGTTGAAGATTCACGATGTCTTCCATGTCTCTATGCTTAGAAAATATGAACCAGATCCTTCGCACGTGCTCAAATATCCCCTAGTTGTATTAAAGAAAATCTATCGTACGAAGTACAACCTGTTCAAATTGTAGATCGCCGAGAGAAAATGCTTCGTAACAAATCCATTCCTATGGTGAGAGTTCTATGGAGAAGTGATCAAATTGAAGAAAAAACATGGGAACCAGAGTCAGTCATGCATCAACACCATCCAAATCTCTTTTCATCTCTAGATATGTTTATGTTTCGTGGACGAAACTTTTTAGAGGAGGGGATACTTTATAATATCTTAGCCCAACTAGATTTTTTTAGATAGCCCAAAACCTATTTATTTATTTTTATGGCCCAAAAGGCTAACCCTATAATATCTTAGCCCAACTAGATTTTTTTTAGAAAGCCCAAAACCTATTTATTTATTTTTATGGCCCAAAAGGCCAGCACTATCTTAACCCAACTATATTTTCTTTTAGAAAGCCCAAACTTATTTATTTATTTATTTATTTTGTGGCCCAAAGTTTCAGCCCACTTAAATGGCCTGATATAATTATTAAGGCTAAAGTTAAAAAAAAAGAGAGAAGAATGGGAGAAGAAAAACAAAAGAGGGGAAAGAAGAGAGTGAAGAGGAGAAACCCTTGTTGATCAAATTCTCCCTTACAACCCTCATCCTAGGTGGTTTCTAAGTTGTTTTGAGGTAAGTGGTGTGTGAATTAAGCTTCCTTCTTCCATGGTTTTGTAATTTTGTGGGGTTTTTCTTTTTGGTATGTGGGTAATTCGCAGACTGTTCGAACTGATTTTGACATAGCTATTGCCCTCAAAAGTTTTCAAACTTAATTTCTACGTAGCTGAACTCGTTAGCTTTCCGTAGCCACTTGAAACGCCTCAATCCGATTATTCTACAATTAGTTATGATTTTTGAAATTTCAGAATTTTTATGTCGAATTCAAACTTATTTTCTATCGTTTCGTTTAGTTAATATATTGAAACGGGTTATGTGGGATTGGGAACTGATGTTAAGGAGTTACATGCCATTTTTATTTAATATCGACTCGTTCGAACTCGATTAGGATTTGTTTTTAGCAATGAAAGGGATGTTACCGCTAATAGTTAGTTATATTTGATTTGTCTTTAATTGCTCATCTCCTTTCTAGGAAAGAACCATCGACGAAGGGAAAGGGACCGACTTCAGATTTCGAAGAGAGTTAATCACTTCCTTGTGAGTTGATAATACGGGAACACCTTCTCTTGTGGGAAGTGTGGACCCTCGATAATGTGCATTTATTTTAGTTTTAGTTAATTTATAAGAAAATTATTTGGTATTGTGTTATGTGGTAAAGAGCCTGATTGGCTCGATTGCTTTGGTTAGAGTCCTGTTAGCCATTTTATGAGTATTATTGATTTTAACTTATGTTGAAGAGCCTTGCCGGCTTGATATCTGATAGCATTTATTGTGAATTATTTGAGAATTGATTTCTGGTTATTCTTGTGTGCCAATTAAGACTCTAACTTGAGTCGTTATTCATCTTATGATGCATATGCATATGTATGCCGGGTACCAAGGTTAAGTAGCCCAAATTGGTCACGGTTCGGGTGAGTTGGAGCGACATTGATTAAGTAGCCTGAATTGTCGCGGTTCGGGTGAGTTAGAGTGACAACCAAGTTGCCCGTTGCTTGGCAAACTCAGGTGAGTTAGATCTAACGGGACACCTGTCCATTTGCCAAATACTAATACTCTGGAGGGTGATCGTTAGATGGATCAGTCTATTATAGGCTCAGTCAACATCACCGGTGTGGGACATGCATGTCATATATATTTATATATTTGATCATTTCAAGTATTCACGTCCATATTGAATTGAGAACTTTAGCACTTGGCGTGTTGAGAAAGAATATTAATGTGCATTTTATCTAGAGTAACGGTGACGGGCTTGGACTGTTGATGAGATTGAAAATAAGCGTGTTTTAGTGTCCAATTTAATACCTTTTTGATTGATATTCTTGGCATATATTAGCACAATGGTCTTATATTCATTATATGTGAGAAAAAGGTGCACTTGAGGTGTTTTATTGTGTTTTAGGTGGAAAAATGATCAAAAGAGCCAAGTTTGAGAAAAGGTGCAATTTGTGCAAGAATGCTGATAAACGCATGTGGAACTTGTGTAATTATTCTGTATTGATGTGGAGCTCTGAATTGGATTTATGATATATAGTTGGAAAGCCACTGAAGAGAGGGTCATTTTGGCGTAAAGAACATCCCATTCGGAGGCCGAACGAGGAAGTTATGAGCAAAGTGGTGACGCCGCGCGAGCTGTGCCGAACAGAACAGATGTGCTACTTTCCATAGCTTGTTACAGATTCAATTCTTGGAGTTTTGGTGACATCTTTATATTCCGAGAAAGCCAAGGAAGAGAGGATAGCGTGAGCATAAAAATCACTCAAATTGGAGGTCGGACGAGGAAGTTATGCTCAGAATTGTGAAGTCGCGCAGCTGTTGGCGAGAATTTCCGAATTTGTGCGTGTTTTTACACCACTCAGTGTGTGTCGCGAATTTTGCATCACATTGCATGTATTTTCATGTTTTCCAAGAAAAAGTCCATCCAAGGTCCATAAGGAGAGCTCACAAGTATAAAAGGGGATGTGGATCACATCATAATTGAAAAAGGAGGAACACAACACAATACAAGAGAGGAGAAGAAAGGCCACAACCATACAACACCCCACAAGGGGGGATCACCCCCCATCCATCATCCACTTCCTTCCCTCCATCTATCCATCACTTTGAAAATTCGTTTGTGGAATCAAGGGGAGAACTAAGAGGAGAATTCAAGAGCGAGAAGGATGCGATGACGCCACTTCTAGGGTTTATTCGTTTCCTAATTTATCTTGTATTTTTCGGACATCCGGGTAAGATCTATCCAACACCCATGTGTGTTTCCTACAATACCATGGGCTAGAGCCTTTTTGGTAGAACTAGGGTTGTGAAGGTTTTATCTAGTTAATTGAACTTCCGTGTATACACTCCGTACAACACTACTTGTGGATATAGTTTATATATGATTGTGCTTTATTAATCCATACTCATAGTCGTTTTGTGCATCAATAATCGTTATGTAGAGTTTGAATACATAACATGGTTATTGGTTGAGTGCGTTCACTGTTGAGCAGGGTTTTATGTTATGATTCTAAGTGAGGGGACTCCGAAGCTTCATTAGAACTATCATATATGAATACTTATTAATTGAATTGAATTCGGGTTATTAAGTAGGATAAAGAGGATAATTTTATAGTACCTATAAAGGGAGATCATATCGGGTTAGAGTACCAATCCTAGGGGAAAATAATTGATACTGATAGTACCTAGAAAGGGGGGTAAAATTACATCTCTTGCTCCGAGGTTATTCACATGTGTTACACGCATGTTTACTTATGTCTATAGAGTAGATATGCATGGTTTAGTGATGCGTTTATATTCCACAAGGCAGAGTCGGATATTGACACATGGAAGAGAAGTTAAGTAGTGAAACTGGATTATCCTAGAGCTACCTATTCTCCTACTTAATCTACTTTCGTATTTTTCAAGTGATGTTTATTTTATTTGTTATTTTAATTACTTGTTTATTAGTTTAATCATCCTAAACCTCAAACTAAATTGCCAACTTGTCCTAATTAATTTAGATAATAATTAAATTGACAATACGCCGTCCTTTGGGTTCGATATTCACTTGGTCGCTTGCTTAAGCTGCAATTGATATCCTTAATACTTGGGGATTAATTTTGCATGCAAAGAAAATGCGCATCAAGTTCTTGGCACCGTTGCCGGGGACGGCTGTTATTATTGATTTCATTATTTCTAGTTTGATTAAGATATTTTTTTTCTTTTATTTGTGATTATTTATTTCTATCTAACCTTGAATTTTTCCGAGTTACTTGTGCGCTTGTAAAAGGAGTGGAAGGAAAAGAAGGAATAACACATTGATCTAAACATGACCGGAGCAAGGCAGAATCTGGATAATATTTCCATTCGTGAAATTTTCACGAACTTTGGGAATGTCAACATGGGGTTGATAGGAGCAAAGGGTGAAGATGATGATTTTGAGATACTTCCCGCTCTTATTAACATGGTAGAGAAGAATCCATTTTCTGGAGGTTGTTTTGAAGATCCATATCAGCATCTCCGAAGATTTCTTGGTTATGCAAACACTCAAAAGGGCAGTGGAGCGAATAATAATGCTAGGCGGATCGCCTTATTCAAGTTCTCTTTGATTGATAAGGCGGAAGCTTGGTATGAGACCCTTGATCCAGCCGATTGCACTACATGGGACCAACTGCAGCAGATGGTCTTGGAGAGATACATGCCACTCTCAAGGATCTTAAGAATGAAGCAAGAGATCACCCAATTTGTTATGAATCAGGGTGAGAAATTTTATGAGGCGTGGGACAGGTTTAAAGACATGCTCAGGAGGTGTCCACAACATGGAATGCCGAAGGCTGAATACATAAGCATCTTCTACTATGGATTGGATTATGAGTTGCGTATTTTTATTGATGCATCATCAGGAGGAGCGCTGTTATCAAAGACAGCACTTGAAGCGGAAAAGTTGTTTGAAGACATCTCTATGAATTCACGTGACTGGCCAATAGAGAGAGATAGAGGATTATATGTACTTGGCAAGGTGGCGCAGGTTGAATATCAAGTGAAGCCGAATAGGGATGATGAGATCGTCTCTAGTTTAGCTAACATCAACAGCTACTAGAGTCCCAGCAGACGCAGATTACAAAGTTGACATTAAGGGAGCCTAGTATGAAGCAGCAAGAAGTGAAGAGTGTTGAAGATACCTTCCATCGATACATGGCTGAGAATGTTGCAAGGATTGATCGTCTTGAGGATACCATGAATGTTGATCGTGCAGATTTATCTAAGCAGTTGAAGGAGCTTACTTTGATTATGGGGCAGATGACCGCGAATGTGAATCAATTGACAGAAACATTGGAGAATAATGCCATCACGTTAAGGTCTGGAACGCAGTACGAAGGACCGATGGAGCCAAAATCGAAATTTGAAGCAAAAGGAGCCCGATTCGACCCTGGTTCGACAAACTCATCAGGTCGAACCGAACAGAGGAGGTCGAACCAGGCACCTGGACAACATCCGGAGGTCCCAACTGAGCGATTCGACCTGGATCAAGAGGGTTCGACCAAATATGTTGGTCGAACCAATGTCGAACCAGACTGTTTGCTACCCCCTATTTTATTTGAAGCTCGATTCGACCACGACATTGTCGGTTTGACCAAGCTAGCAGGTCGAACTCTGGTTGAACCAGAGGGCAGAAAGAGTATAGTAGGCTGGTTCGACCTGGGTGGCAGTGGTTCGACCTATCGAACAGGTCGAACCCACATCGAACCCCAACTTTAGAGCGAGAACAGGTTCGACCACATCTATAAAGGGAGATCATATCGGGTTAGAGTACCAATCCTAGGAGTAAATAATTGATACTGATAGTACCTAGAAAGGGGGGTAAAATTACATCTCTTGCTCCGAGGTTATTCACACGTACTACATGCATGTTTACTTGTGTCCATATAGTAGATATGCATGGTTTAGTGATGCGTCAATATTCCACAAGACAGAGTCGGACATTGACACATGGAAGAGAAGTTAAGTAGTGAAACTGGATTATCCTAGAGCTACCTATTCTCCTACTTGATCCACTTTCGTATTCTTCAAGTGATGTTTATTTTATTTGTTATTTTAATTACTTGTTTATTAGTTTAATCATCCTAAACCTCAAACTAAATTGCCAACTTGTCTTAATTAATTTAGATAATAATTAAATTGACAATACGCCGTCCTTGGGTTCGATATTCACGTGGTCGCTTGCTTAAGCTGCAATTGATATCCTTAATACTTGGGGATTAATTTTGCGTGCAAAGAAAACTTTCATCAACTGTCTCTCGACGGAGAGCTCAGTTCAAGGAGGATATTGACTACCCACGCGTCTTTTATTTGAAAACATGTTGTTTGAACTAATTGTGTTATTCGTAAATGTGCACTAAGGTTTTTATTTTCATTAATATGTATACTGAGTGAAAAATAATTATTATGGGACGAAATGTTGGATTTTATGTTATGAACCGCGAGTGGGAATACATGCTTCGTATAAGGGTCGGGGTGACCGGCTTATCACCTAACTGAGCTAGTGGTTTTGCTCACCCACATAATTCTTTCCTTTTCAGTCTGTTGATATCGTTTTGGTTGGAGGTTTGCCTATCGTTTGCTCGTCATCCAATCAGTGTTTTGGGTACTTTTTCTTTTATGTAAATTGACGGATTCATTGGCGAGATTGTATAGTTTAAATTTGGTGACCCCCTTGATGTTCTTTTTGTACCCTCGCGATGTTATATCATTCATGTATATTTTCTTTAAACCAAGTTACATCGTTGTATTTTGTACCTTTGTAAATCCTTGTTGATACTTTATGAGATGATGTCCTCGGGTTGTACCCATTGTTATCAGTTGTTCAGTTCTACAGGTACTTGATAGCAAGCCTTACGTTTTTTATAAACTTTGTGGAGTGGAGTGCACCCATTCTGCAAAATTTATGGTTAACGTGGCGGTTGTCGCGTTCTGTCTGGGGTCGGGGCGTGACAGAATGAGCATCAAAATGATAGAAATATGCATCGAAACGAAGAAAATATTGATCGTAACGAGCGAATGAGTGTCAAAATGAAGGAATATGCATCGAAACGAAGGAAATGTTGGTCATAACAAGCGAATGAGCTTCAAAATGAAGGAAATATGCATCGAAAATAAGGAAATGTTGATCATAACAAGCGAATGAGTGTCAAAATGAAGAAATATACATCAAAATTAAGGAAATGTTGATCATAACAAGCGAATGAGAATCAAATTGAAGGGAATAAGCTCGAAATGAAGGAAATGTTGATCATAATAAGCGAATGAGCATCAAAATGAGGGAAATATGCATAGAAACGAAGGAAATGTTGATCATAACAAGCGAATCAGTATCAAAATGAAGGAATATGCATCGAAAAGAAGGAAATGTTGATCATAACAAGCGAATGAGCATCAAAATGAAGGAAATGTTGTTCATAACAAGTGAATGAGCATCAAAATGAGGGAAATACGCATAGAAACGAAGGAAATGTTGATCGTAACAAGCGAATGAGCATCAGAATGAAGGAATATGCATCGAAACGAAGGGAATGTTGATCATAACAAGCTAATGAGCTTCAAAATGAAGAAAATATACATCGAAACGAAAGAATTATTCATCATAACAAGCGAATAACCATAAAAATGAAGGAAATATGCATCGAAAAGAAGGAAATGTTAATCATATCAAACGAATGAGCATCAAAATTAAGGAATATGCATCAAAATGAAGGCAATGTTGATCGTAACGAGCGAATGAGCATCAAAATGAAGGAAATATATATCGAAACGAAGTAAATATTGATCATAACAAGCGAATGAGCATCAGTTGATCATAACAAGCGAATGAGCATCAAAATGAAGGAAATATATATCGAAATGATGGAAATGTTGATCATAACAAGCGAACGAGCATCAAAATGAAGGAAATATGCATCGAAACAAAGGAAATGTTGATCATAAAAAGCGAATGAGCATCAAAATGGAGAAATATGTCTCGAAAAGAAGGAAATGTTGATCGTAATGAGAAAATAAGCATCAGAATGAAGGAAATATGCATCGAAACGATGGAATTGTTGATAATAACAAGCGAAGGAACATCAAAATGAAGGAATATGTATTGAAATGAAGGAAATGTTGTTCGTAATGAGAGAATAAGCATCAAAATGAAGGAAATATGCATCGAAACGAAGGAATTGTTGATCATAACAAGCGAAGGAGCATCAAAATAAAGGAAATATGCATCGAAATGAAGGAATTGTTGATTATAACAAGTTAAGGAGCATAAAAATAAAGGAATATACATTGAAATGAAGGAAATGTTGATCGTAATGAAATAATAAGCATCAAAATGAAGAAAATATGCATCGAAACGAAGAAAATGTTGATCATAATAAGCACATGAGCATCAAAATGAAGGAGTATACAACGAAACGAAGGAAATGTTAATCATAACAAGCGAGTGAGCATCAAAATGAATGAAATATGCATCGAAATGAAGGAAATGTTGATCGCAATGAGAGAATGAGCATCAAACTGAAGGAAATACGTATCGAAACAAAGAAAATATTGATCATAATAAGCGAATGAGCATCAAAATGAAGGATTATGCATCGAAACGAAGGAAATGTTGACCATAACAAGCGAGTGAGCATCAAAATGAAGGAAATATGCATCGAAATGAAGGAAATATTGATCGTAATGAGAGAATGAGCATCAAAATAAAGTAAATATGCATCGAAACGAAGAAATTATTGATCATAACAAGCGAATGAGCTTCAAAATGAAGGAAATATGCCTCGAAATGAAGAAAATATTGATCATAACAAGCGAGCATCAAAATGAAGGAAATATGCCTCGAAACGAAGGAATTGTTGATCATAAAAGTCAAGGAGCATCAAAATGAAGGAATATACATCGAAATGAAGGAAATGTTGATCATAATGAAATAATAAGCATCAAAATGAAGGAAATATGCCTCAAAACGAAGGTAATGTTGATCAAAACAACCGAATGAGTATCAAAATGATGGAAATATGCATCGAAACGAAGGAAATGTTGATCGTAATAAGCGAATGAGTGTCAAAATGAAGGAATATGCATAAAAACGAAGGAAATGTTTATCATAACAAGCAAACGAGCTTCAAAATGAAGGAAATATGCATCGAAATGAAGGAATTATTGATCATAACAAGCGAATGAGCATCAAAATGAAGGAAATATGCATCGAAATGAAGGAAATGTTGATCATAACAAGCGAATGAGCTTCAAAATGAAGGAATATGCATCGAAATAAAGGCAATGTTGATCGTAACAAGCGAATGAGCATCAAAATGAAGGAAATACACATCAAAACGAAGGAAATGTTGATCATAACAAGCGAATGAGCATCAAAATGAAGAAATATGCATCGAAACAATGGAAATGTTGATCATAACAAGCGAACGAGCATCAAAATGAAGGAAATATACATCGAAACGAAGGAAATGTTGATCATAACAAGTGAATGAGCATCAAAATGGAGAAATATGTCTCGAGAAGAAGGAAATGTTGATCGTAATGAGAAAATAAGCATCAAAATGAAGGAAATATGCATCGAAACGATGGAATTGTTGATAATAACAAGGGAAGGAGCATCAAAATGAAGGAATATGTATTGAAACAAAGGAAATGTTGATCGTAATGAGAGAATAAGCATCAAAATAAAGGAAATATGCATCGAAACGAAGGAATTGTTGATCATAACAAGCGAAGGGGCATCAAAATAAAGGAAATATGCATCGAATGAAGGAATTGTTGATTATAACAAGTCAAGGATCATCAAAATAAAGGAATATACATTGAAATAAAGGAATTGTTGATCGTAATGAAATAATAAGCATCAAAATGAAGAAAATATTCATCGAAACAAAGAAAATGTTGATCATAATAAGCAAATGAGCATCAAAATGAAGGAGTATACAACGAAACTAAGGAAATGTTAATCATAACAAGCGAGTGAGCATCAAAATGAATGAAATATGCATCGAAAAGAAGTAAATGTTGATCTAATGAGAGAATGAGCATCAAACTGAAGGAAATACGTATCGAAACAAAGAAAATATTGATCATAATAAGCGAATGAGCATCAAAATGAAGGATTATGCATCAAAACGAAGGAAATGTTGACCATAACAAGCGAGTGAGCATCAAAATGAAGGAAATATGCATCGAAATGAAGGAAATATTGATCGTAATGAGAGAATAAGCATCAAAATAAAGGAAATATGCATCGAAATGAAGAAATTGTTGATCATAACAAGTGAATGAGCTTCAAAATGAAGGAAATATGTATCGAAATGAAGAAAATGTTGATCATAACAAGCGAGAATCAAAATGAAGGAAATATGCCTCGAAACGAAGGAATTGTTGATCATAACAAGTCAAGGAGCATCAAACTGAAGGAATATACATCGAAATGAAGGAAATGTTGATCGTAATGAAATAATAAGCATCAAAATAAAGGAAATATGCCTCGAAACGAAGGTAATGTTGATCATAACAATCGAATAAGTATCAAAATTATGGAAATATGCATCGAAACGAAGGAAATGTTGATCGTAACAAGCGAATGAGTATCAAAATGAAGGAATATGCATCGAAACAAAGGAAATGTTGATCATAACAAGCGAATGAGCTTCAAAATAAAGGAAATATGCATCGAAATGAAGGAATTGTTGATCATAACAAGCGAATGAGCATCAAAATGAAGGAAATATGCATCGAAATGAAGGAAATATTGATCATAACGAGCGTATGAGCTTCAAAATGAAGGAATATGCATCGAAATGAAGGCAATGTTGATCGTGACAAGCGAATGAGCATCAAAATGAAGGAAATATACATCAAAACGAAGGAAATGTTGATCATAACAAGCGAATGAGCATCAAAATGAAGGAATATGCATCGAAACGATGGAAATGTTGATCATAACAAGCGAACGAGCATCAAAATGAAGGAAATATGCATCGAAACGAAGGAAATGTTGATCATAACAAGCGAATGAGCATCAAAATGGAGAAATATGTCTCGAGAAGAAGGAAATGTTGATCGTAATGAGAAAATAAACATCAAAATGAAGGAAATATGCATCGAAACGATGGAATTATTGATCATAACAAGCAAAGGAGCATCAAAATGAAGGAATATGTATCGAAACGAAGGTAATGTTGATAGTAATGAGCGAATAAGCATCAAAATGTTGGAAATATGCATCGAAACGAAAGAATTATTGACCATAACAAGCGAAGGAGCATCAAAATGAAGGAAATGTTGATCCTAACAAGTGAATAAGCATCAAAATGAGGGAAATACGCAAAGAAACGAAGGAAATGTTGATCGTAACAATCGAATAAGCATTAAAATGAAGGAATATGCATCGAAACGAAGGAAATGTTGATCATAACAAGCGAATGAGCATCAAAATGGAGAAATATGTCTCGAAAAGAAGGAAATGTTTATCGTAATGAGAAAATAAGCATCAAAATAAAGGAAATATGCTTCGAAACAAAGGAAATATTGATCATAACAAGCTTATGAGCATCAAAATGGAGAAATATGTCTCGAAAAGAAGGAAATGTTGATCGTAATGAGAAAATAAGCATCAAAATGAAGAAAATATGCATCGAAACGATGGAATTGTTGATCATAACAAGCGAAGGAGCACCAAAATGAAGGAATATATATCGACACGAAGGAAATGTTGATCGTAATGAGAGAATAAGCATCAAAATGAAGGAAATATGCATCAAAACGAAGGAATTGTTGATCATAACAAGCGAAGGAGCATCAAAATGAAGGAAATATGCATCGAAACGAAGGAATTGTTGATCATAATAAGTCAAGGTGCATCAAAATGAAGGAATATACATCGAAATAAAGGAAATGTTGATCGTAATGAAATAATAAGCATCAAAATGAAGAAAATATGCATCGAAACAAAAAAATGTTGATCATAATAAGCAAATGAGCATCAAAATAAAAGAATATGCAACGAAACGAAGGAAATGTTGACCATAACAATCGAGTGAGCATCAAAATGAAGGAAAATGTGTCGAAATGAAGGAAATGTTGATCGTAATGAGAGAATAAGCATCAAACTGAAGGAAATACGTATCGAAACAAAGAAAATGTTGATCATAATAAGCGAATGAGCATCAAAATGAAGGATTATGCATCGAAACGAAGGAAATATTAATCATAACAAGCGAGTGATCATCAAAATGAATGAAATATGTATCGAAAAGAAGGAAATATTGATCATAATGAGAGAATAAGCATCAAAATAAAGGAAATATGCATCGAAATGAAGAAATTATTGATCATAACAAGCGAATGAGCTTCAAAATGAAGGAAATATGCATCGAAATGAAGGAAATGTTGATCATAACAAGCAAGCATCAAAATTAAGGAATTATGCCTCGAAACGAAGGAAATGTTGATCATAACAACCGAATGAGCATCAAAATGATGGAAATATGCATCGAAACAAAGGAAATGTTGATCGTAACAAGCGAATGAGTGTCAAAATGAAGGAATATGCATCGAAACGAAGGAAATGTTGATCATAACAAGCGAATAAGCTTCAAAATGAAGGAAATATGCATCGAAAAGAAGAAAATATTGATCATAACAAGCGAATGAGCGTCAAAATGAAGGAATATGCATCGAAATTAAGGAAATATTGATCATAAAAAGCGAATGAGAATCAAAATGAAGGAAATAAGCTCCAAATGAAGGAAATGTTGATCATAATAAGCGAATGAGCATCAGAATGAGGGAAATATGCATAGAAATGAAGGAAATACTGATCATAACAAACGAATGAGCATCAAAATGAAGGAATATGCATAGAAACGAAGGAAATGTTGATCATAACAAGCGAATGAGCATCAAAATGAAGGTAATATACATCGAAAAGAAGGAAATGTTGATTCTAACAAGCGAATGAGCATCAAAATGAAGGAAATTTTGATCATAACAAGTGAATGAGCATCAAAATGAGGGAAATATGCATAGAAACAAAGGAAATGTTGATCGTAATAAGCGAATGAGCATCAAAATGAAGGAATATGCATCGAAACGAAGGAAATGTTGATCATAACAAGCGAATGAGCTTCAAAATGAAGAAAATATACTTCGAAACAAAAGAATTGTTCATCATAACAAGCGAATAAGCATTAAAATGAAAGAAATATGCATCGAAAAGAAGGAAATATTAATCGTATCAAACGAATGAGCATCAAAATGAAGGAATATGCATCGAAATGAAGGCAATGTTGATCGTAACAAGCGAATGAACATCAAAATGAAGGAAATATACATCGAAACGAAGGAAATGTTGATCATAACAAGCGAACGAGCATCAAAATGAAGGAATATGCATCGAACGATGGAAATGTTGATCATAACAAGCGAACGAGCATCAAAATGAAGGAAATATGAATCAAAAAGAAAGGAAATGTTGATCATAACAAGCGAATGAGCATCAAAATGGAGAAATATGTCTCGAAAATAAGGAAATGTTGATCGTAATGAGAAAATAAGCATCAAAATGAAGGAAATATGCATCGAAACGAGGAATTGTTGATCATAACAAGCGAAGGAGCATCAAAATGAAGGAATATGTATCCAAGCGAAAGAAATGTTGATCGTAATGAGAGAATAAGCATCAAAATGAAGGAAATATGCATCAAAACGAAGGAATTGTTGATCATAACAAGCGAAAGAGCATCAAAATAGAGGAAATATGCATCGAAACGAAGGAATTGTTGATCATAATAAGTCAAGGTTCATCAAAATGAAGGAATATACATCGAAATAAAGGAAATGTTGATCGTAATGAAATAATAAGCATCAAATTGAAGAAAATATGCATCGAAACAAAAAATGTTGATCATAATAAGCAAATGAGCATCAAAATGAAAGAATATGCAACGAAACGAAGGAAATGTTGACCATAACAATCGAGTGAGCATCAAATGAAGGAAAATGCGTCGAAATGAAGGAAATGTTGATGGTAATGAGAGAATAAGAATCAAACTGAAGGAAATACGTTTCGAAAAAAAGAAAATATTGATCATAATAAGCGAATGAGCATCAAAATGAAGGATTATGCATCGAAATGAAGGAAATGTTAATCATAACAAGCGAGTGATCATCAAAATAAATGAAATATGCATCGAAAAGAAGGAAATGTTGATCATAATGAGAGAATGAGCATCAAAATAAAGGAAATATGCATCGAAATGAAGAAATTATTGATCATAACAAGCGAATGAGCTTCAAAATGAAGGAAATATGCATCGAAATGAAGGAAATGTTGATCATAACAAGCAAGCATCAAAATTAAGGAATTATGCCTCTAAACGAAGGAAATGTTGATCATAACAACCGAATGAGCATCAAAATGATGGAAATATGCATCGAAACAAAGGAAATGTTGATCGTAACAAGCGAATGAGTGTCAAAATGAAGGAATATGCATCGAAACGAAGGAAATGTTGATCATAACAAGCGAATAAGCTTCAAAATGAAGGAAATATGCATCGAAAAGAAGGAAATATTGATCATAACAAGCGAATGAGCGTCAAAATGAAGGAATATGCATCGAAATTAAGGAAATATTGATCATAAAAAGCGAATGAGAATCAAAATGAAGGAAATAAGCTCCAAATGAAGGAAATGTTGATCATAATAAGCGAATGAGCATCAGAATGAGGGAAATATGCATAGAAATGAAGGAAATACTGATCATAACAAACGAATGAGCATCAAAATGAAGGAATATGCATAGAAACGAAGGAAATGTTGATCATAACAAGCGAATGAGCATCAAAATGAAGGTAATATACATCGAAAAGAAGGAAATGTTGATTCTAACAAGCGAATGAGCATCAAAATGAAGGAAATTTTGATCATAACAAGTGAATGAGCATCAAAATGAGGGAAATATGCATAGAAACAAAGGAAATGTTGATCGTAATAAGCGAATGAGCATCAAAATGAAGGAATATGCATCGAAACGAAGGAAATGTTGATCATAACAAGCGAATGAGCATCAAAATGAAGGAATATGCATAGAAACGAAGAAAATGTTGATCATAACAAGCGAATGGGCATCAAAATGAAGGTAATATGCATCGAAACAAAGGAAATGTTGATCGTAATAAGCGAATGAGCATCAAAATGAAGAAAATATACTTCGAAACAAAAGAATTGTTCATCATAACAAGTGAATAAGCATTAAAATGAAAGAAATATGCATCGAAAAGAAGGAAATATTAATCATATCAAACGAATGAGCATCAAAATGAAGGAATATGCATCGAAATGAAGGCAATGTTGATCGTAACAAGCGAATGAACATCAAAATGAAGGAAATATACATCGAAACGAAGGAAATGTTGATCATAACAAGCGAATGAGCATCAAAATGAAGGAATATGCATCGAACGATGGAAATGTTGATCATAACAAGCGAACGAGCATCAAAATGAAGGAAATATGCATCAAAACAAAGGAAATGTTGATCATAACAAGCGAATGAGCATCAAAATGGAGAAATATGTCTCGAAAAGAAGGAAATGTTGATCGTAATGAGAAAATAAGCATCAAAATGAAGGAAATATGCATCGAAACGAGGAATTGTTGATCATAATAAGCGAAGGAGCATCAAAATGAAGGAATATGTATCCAAGCGAAGGAAATTTGAACGTAATGAGAGAATAAGCATCAAAATGAAGGAATATGCATCGAAACGAAGGAATTGTTGATCATAACAAGCGAATGAGCATCAAAATGAAGGAAATGTTTATCATAACAAGTGAATGAGCATCAAAATGAGGGAAATATACATAGAAACGAAAGAAATGTTGATCGTAACAAGCGAATGAGCATCAAAATTAAGGAATATGCATCGAAACGAAGGAAATGTTGATCATAACAAGCGAATGAACTTCAAAATGAAGAAAATATACATCGAAACAAAAGAATTGTTCATCATAACAAGCGAATAAGCATAAAAATAAAGGGAATATGCATCGAAAAGAAGGAAATGTTAATCATATCAAACGAATGAGCATCGAAATGAAGGAATATGCATCGAAATGAAGGCAATGTTGATCGTAACAAGCGAATGAGCATCAAAATGAAGGAAATATACATCGAAAGGAAGGAAATATTGATCATAACAAGCGAATGAGCATCAAAATGAAGGAATATGCATCGAAATGATGGAAATGTTAATCATAACAAGCGAACCAGCATCAAAATAAATGAAATATGCATCAAAACGAAGGAAATATTGATCATAACAAGCGAATGAGCTTCAAAATGGAGAAATATGTCTCGAAAAGAAGGAAATGTTGATCGTAATGAGAAAATAAGCATCAAAATGAAGGAAATATGCATCAAAACGATGGAATTGTTGATCATAACAAGAGAAAGAGCATCAAAATGAAGGAATATGTATCGAAACGAAGGAAATGTTGATCGTAATAAGAGAATAAGCATCAAAATGAAGGAAATATGCATCGAAATGAAGGAATTGTTGATCATAACAAGCGAGCATCAAAATGAAGGAAATATGCCTCGAAACGAAGGAAATGTTGATCATAACAACTGAATGAGCATCAAAATAATGGAAATATGCATCAAAACGAAGGAAATGTTGATGGTAACAAGCGAATGAGTGTAAAATGAGGGAATGTGCATTGAAACGAAGGAAATATTGATCATAACAAGCGAATTAGCTTCAAAATGGAGAAATATGTCTCGAAAAGAAGGAAATGTTGATCGTAATGAGAAAATAAGCATCAAAATTAAGGAAATATGCATCAAAACGATGGAATTGTTGATCATAACAAGAGAAAGAGCATCAAAATGAAGGAATATGTATCGAAACGAAGGAAATGTTGATTGTAATGAGAGAATAAGCATCAAAATGAAGAAAATATGCATCGTAATGAAGGAATTGTTGATCATAACAAGCGAGCATCAAAATGAAGGAAATATGCCTCGAAATGAAGGAAATGTTGATCGCAATGAGAGAATGAGCATCAAACTGAAGGAAATACGTATCGAAACAAAGAAAATATTGATCATAATAAGCGAATGAGCATCAAAATGAAGGATTATGCATCGAAACGAAGGAAATGTTGACCATAACAAGCGAGTGAGCATCAAAATGAAGGAAATATGCATCGAAATGAAGGAAATATTGATCGTAATGAGAGAATGAGCATCAAAATAAAGTAAATATGCATCGAAACGAAGAAATTATTGATCATAACAAGCGAATGAGCTTCAAAATGAAGGAAATATGCCTCGAAATGAAGAAAATATTGATCATAACAAGCGAGCATCAAAATGAAGGAAATATGCCTCGAAACGAAGGAATTGTTGATCATAAAAGTCAAGGAGCATCAAAATGAAGGAATATACATCGAAATGAAGGAAATGTTGATCATAATGAAATAATAAGCATCAAAATGAAGGAAATATGCCTCGAAACGAAGGTAATGTTGATCAAAACAACCGAATGAGTATCAAAATGATGGAAATATGCATCGAAACGAAGGAAATGTTGATCGTAATAAGCGAATGAGTGTCAAAATGAAGGAATATGCATAAAAACGAAGGAAATGTTTATCATAACAAGCAAACGAGCTTCAAAATGAAGGAAATATGCATCGAAATGAAGGAATTATTGATCATAACAAGCGAATGAGCATCAAAATGAAGGAAATATGCATCGAAATGAAGGAAATGTTGATCATAACAAGCGAATGAGCTTCAAAATGAAGTAATATGCATCGAAATAAAGGCAATGTTGATCGTAACAAGCGAATGAGCATCAAAATGAAGGAAATACACATCAAAACGAAGGAAATGTTGATCATAACAAGCGAATGAGCATCAAAATGAAGAAATATGCATCGAAACAATGGAAATGTTGATCATAACAAGCGAACGAGCATGAAAATGAAGGAAATATACATCGAAACGAAGGAAATGTTGATCATAACAAGTGAATGAGCATCAAAATGGAGAAATATGTCTCGAGAAGAAGGAAATGTTGATCGTAATGAGAAAATAAGCATCAAAATGAAGGAAATATGCATCGAAACGATGGAATTGTTGATAATAACAAGGGAAGGAGCATCAAAATGAAGGAATATGTATTGAAACAAAGGAAATGTTGATCGTAATGAGAGAATAAGCATCAAAATGAAGGAAATATGCATCGAAACGAAGGAATTGTTGATCATAACAAGCGAAGGGGCATCAAAATAAAGGAAATATGCATCGAATGAAGGAATTGTTGATTATAACAAGTCAAGGATCATCAAAATAAAGGAATATACATTGAAATAAAGGAATTGTTGATCGTAATGAAATAATAAGCATCAAAATGAAGAAAATATTCATCGAAACAAAGAAAATGTTGATCATAATAAGCAAATGAGCATCAAAATGAAGGAGTATACAACGAAACTAAGGAAATGTTAATCATAACAAGCGAGTGAGCATCAAAATGAATGAAATATGCATCGAAAAGAAGTAAATGTTGATCTAATGAGAGAATGAGCATCAAACTGAAGGAAATACGTATCGAAACAAAGAAAATATTGATCATAATAAGCGAATGAGCATCAAAATGAAGGATTATGCATCAAAACGAAGGAAATGTTGACCATAACAAGCGAGTGAGCATCAAAATGAAGGAAATATGCATCGAAATGAAGGAAATATTGATCGTAATGAGAGAATAAGCATCAAAATAAAGGAAATATGCATCGAAATGAAGAAATTGTTGATCATAACAAGTGAATGAGCTTCAAAATGAAGGAAATATGTATCGAAATGAAGAAAATGTTGATCATAACAAGCGAGAATCAAAATGAAGGAAATATGCCTCGAAACGAAGGAATTGTTGATCATAACAAGTCAAGGAGCATCAAACTGAAGGAATATACATCGAAATGAAGGAAATGTTGATCGTAATGAAATAATAAGCATCAAAATAAAGGAAATATGCCTCGAAACGAAGGTAATGTTGATCATAACAATCGAATAAGTATCAAAATTATGGAAATATGCATCGAAACGAAGGAAATGTTGATCGTAACAAGCGAATGAGTATCAAAATGAAGGAATATGCATCGAAACAAAGGAAATGTTGATCATAACAAGCGAATGAGCTTCAAAATAAAGGAAATATGCATCGAAATGAAGGAATTGTTGATCATAACAAGCGAATGAGCATCAAAATGAAGGAAATATGCATCGAAATGAAGGAAATATTGATCATAACGAGCGTATGAGCTTCAAAATGAAGGAATATGCATCGAAATGAAGGCAATGTTGATCGTGACAAGCGAATGAGCATCAAAATGAAGGAAATATACATCAAAACGAAGGAAATGTTGATCATAACAAGCGAATGAGCATCAAAATGAAGGAATATGCATCGAAACGATGGAAATGTTGATCATAACAAGCGAACGAGCATCAAAATGAAGGAAATATGCATCGAAACGAAGGAAATGTTGATCATAACAAGCGAATGAGCATCAAAATGGAGAAATATGTCTCGAGAAGAAGGAAATGTTGATCGTAATGAGAAAATAAACATCAAAATGAAGGAAATATGCATCGAAACGATGGAATTATTGATCATAACAAGCAAAGGAGCATCAAAATGAAGGAATATGTATCGAAACGAAGGTAATGTTGATAGTAATGAGCGAATAAGCATCAAAATGTTGGAAATATGCATCGAAACGAAAGAATTATTGATCATAACAAGCGAAGGAGCATCAAAATGAAGGAAATGTTGATCCTAACAAGTGAATAAGCATCAAAATGAGGGAAATACGCAAAGAAACGAAGGAAATGTTGATCGTAACAATCGAATAAGCATTAAAATGAAGGAATATGCATCGAAACGAAGGAAATGTTGATCATAACAAGCGAATGAGCATCAAAATGGAGAAATATGTCTCGAAAAGAAGGAAATGTTTATCGTAATGAGAAAATAAGCATCAAAATAAAGGAAATATGCTTCGAAACAAAGGAAATATTGATCATAACAAGCTTATGAGCATCAAAATGGAGAAATATGTCTCGAAAAGAAGGAAATGTTGATCGTAATGAGAAAATAAGCATCAAAATGAAGAAAATATGCATCGAAACGATGGAATTGTTGATCATAACAAGCGAAGGAGCACCAAAATGAAGGAATATATATCGACACGAAGGAAATGTTGATCGTAATGAGAGAATAAGCATCAAAATGAAGGAAATATGCATCAAAACGAAGGAATTGTTGATCATAACAAGCGAAGGAGCATCAAAATGAAGGAAATATGCATCGAAACGAAGGAATTGTTGATCATAATAAGTCAAGGTGCATCAAAATGAAGGAATATACATCGAAATAAAGGAAATGTTGATCGTAATGAAATAATAAGCATCAAAATGAAGAAAATATGCATCGAAACAAAAAAATGTTGATCATAATAAGCAAATGAGCATCAAAATAAAAGAATATGCAACGAAACGAAGGAAATGTTGACCATAACAATCGAGTGAGCATCAAAATGAAGGAAAATGTGTCGAAATGAAGGAAATGTTGATCGTAATGAGAGAATAAGCATCAAACTGAAGGAAATACGTATCGAAACAAAGAAAATGTTGATCATAATAAGCGAATGAGCATCAAAATGAAGGATTATGCATCGAAACGAAGGAAATATTAATCATAACAAGCGAGTGATCATCAAAATGAATGAAATATGTATCGAAAAGAAGGAAATATTGATCATAATGAGAGAATGAGCATCAAAATAAAGGAAATATGCATCGAAATGAAGAAATTATTGATCATAACAAGCGAATGAGCTTCAAAATGAAGGAAATATGCATCGAAATGAAGGAAATGTTGATCATAACAAGCAAGCATCAAAATTAAGGAATTATGCCTCGAAACGAAGGAAATGTTGATCATAACAACCGAATGAGCATCAAAATGATGGAAATATGCATCGAAACAAAGGAAATGTTGATCGTAACAAGCGAATGAGTGTCAAAATGAAGGAATATGCATCGAAACGAAGGAAATGTTGATCATAACAAGCGAATAAGCTTCAAAATGAAGGAAATATGCATCGAAAAGAAGAAAATATTGATCATAACAAGCGAATGAGCGTCAAAATGAAGGAATATGCATCGAAATTAAGGAAATATTGATCATAAAAAGCGAATGAGAATCAAAATGAAGGAAATAAGCTCCAAATGAAGGAAATGTTGATCATAATAAGCGAATGAGCATCAGAATGAGGGAAATATGCATAGAAATGAAGGAAATACTGATCATAACAAACGAATGAGCATCAAAATGAAGGAATATGCATAGAAACGAAGGAAATGTTGATCATAACAAGCGAATGAGCATCAAAATGAAGGTAATATACATCGAAAAGAAGGAAATGTTGATTCTAACAAGCGAATGAGCATCAAAATGAAGGAAATTTTGATCATAACAAGTGAATGAGCATCAAAATGAGGGAAATATGCATAGAAACAAATGAAATGTTGATCGTAATAAGCGAATGAGCATCAAAATGAAGGAATATGCATCGAAACGAAGGAAATGTTGATCATAACAAGCGAATGAGCTTCAAAATGAAGAAAATATACTTCGAAACAAAAGAATTGTTCATCATAACAAGCGAATAAGCATTAAAATGAAAGAAATATGCATCGAAAAGAAGGAAATATTAATCGTATCAAACGAATGAGCATCAAAATGAAGGAATATGCATCGAAATGAAGGCAATGTTGATCGTAACAAGCGAATGAACATCAAAATGAAGGAAATATACATCGAAACGAAGGAAATGTTGATCATAACAAGCGAACGAGCATCAAAATGAAGGAATATGCATCGAACGATGGAAATGTTGATCATAACAAGCGAACGAGCATCAAAATGAAGGAAATATGAATCAAAAAGAAAGGAAATGAAAGGAAATATGAATCAAAAAGAAAGGAAATGTTGATCATAACAAGCGAATGAGCATCAAAATGGAGAAATATGTCTCGAAAATAAGGAAATGTTGATCGTAATGAGAAAATAAGCATCAAAATGAAGGAAATATGCATCGAAACGAGGAATTGTTGATCATAACAAGCGAAGGAGCATCAAAATGAAGGAATATGTATCCAAGCGAAAGAAATGTTGATCGTAATGAGAGAATAAGCATCAAAATGAAGGAAATATGCATCAAAACGAAGGAATTGTTGATCATAACAAGCGAAAGAGCATCAAAATAGAGGAAATATGCATCGAAACGAAGGAATTGTTGATCATAATAAGTCAAGGTTCATCAAAATGAAGGAATATACATCGAAATAAAGGAAATGTTGATCGTAATGAAATAATAAGCATCAAATTGAAGAAAATATGCATCGAAACAAAAAATGTTGATCATAATAAGCAAATGAGCATCAAAATGAAAGAATATGCAACGAAACGAAGGAAATGTTGACCATAACAATCGAGTGAGCATCAAATGAAGGAAAATGCGTCGAAATGAAGGAAATGTTGATGGTAATGAGAGAATAAGAATCAAACTGAAGGAAATACGTTTCGAAAAAAAGAAAATATTGATCATAATAAGCGAATGAGCATCAAAATGAAGGATTATGCATCGAAATGAAGGAAATGTTAATCATAACAAGCGAGTGATCATCAAAATAAATGAAATATGCATCGAAAAGAAGGAAATGTTGATCATAATGAGAGAATGAGCATCAAAATAAAGGAAATATGCATCGAAATGAAGAAATTATTGATCATAACAAGCGAATGAGCTTCAAAATGAAGGAAATATGCATCGAAATGAAGGAAATGTTGATCATAACAAGCAAGCATCAAAATTAAGGAATTATGCCTCTAAACGAAGGAAATGTTGATCATAACAACCGAATGAGCATCAAAATGATGGAAATATGCATCGAAACAAAGGAAATGTTGATCGTAACAAGCGAATGAGTGTCAAAATGAAGGAATATGCATCGAAACGAAGGAAATGTTGATCATAACAAGCGAATAAGCTTCAAAATGAAGGAAATATGCATCGAAAAGAAGGAAATATTGATCATAACAAGCGAATGAGCGTCAAAATGAAGGAATATGCATCGAAATTAAGGAAATATTGATCATAAAAAGCGAATGAGAATCAAAATGAAGGAAATAAGCTCCAAATGAAGGAAATGTTGATCATAATAAGCGAATGAGCATCAGAATGAGGGAAATATGCATAGAAATGAAGGAAATACTGATCATAACAAACGAATGAGCATCAAAATGAAGGAATATGCATAGAAACGAAGGAAATGTTGATCATAACAAGCGAATGAGCATCAAAATGAAGGTAATATACATCGAAAAGAAGGAAATGTTGATTCTAACAAGCGAATGAGCATCAAAATGAAGGAAATTTTGATCATAACAAGTGAATGAGCATCAAAATGAGGGAAATATGCATAGAAACAAAGGAAATGTTGATCGTAATAAGCGAATGAGCATCAAAATGAAGGAATATGCATCGAAACGAAGGAAATGTTGATCATAACAAGCGAATGAGCATCAAAATGAAGGAATATGCATAGAAACGAAGAAAATGTTGATCATAACAAGCGAATGGGCATCAAAATGAAGGTAATATGCATCGAAACAAAGGAAATGTTGATCGTAATAAGCGAATGAGCATCAAAATGAAGAAAATATACTTCGAAACAAAAGAATTGTTCATCATAACAAGTGAATAAGCATTAAAATGAAAGAAATATGCATCGAAAAGAAGGAAATATTAATCATATCAAACGAATGAGCATCAAAATGAAGGAATATGCATCGAAATGAAGGCAATGTTGATCGTAACAAGCGAATGAACATCAAAATGAAGGAAATATACATCGAAACGAAGGAAATGTTGATCATAACAAGCGAATGAGCATCAAAATGAAGGAATATGCATCGAACGATGGAAATGTTGATCATAACAAGCGAACGAGCATCAAAATGAAGGAAATATGCATCAAAACAAAGGAAATGTTGATCATAACAAGCGAATGAGCATCAAAATGGAGAAATATGTCTCGAAAAGAAGGAAATGTTGATCGTAATGAGAAAATAAGCATCAAAATGAAGGAAATATGCATCGAAACGAGGAATTGTTGATTATAATAAGCGAAGGAGCATCAAAATGAAGGAATATGTATCCAAGCGAAGGAAATTTGAACGTAATGAGAGAATAAGCATCAAAATGAAGGAATATGCATCGAAACGAAGGAATTGTTGATCATAACAAGCGAATGAGCATCAAAATGAAGGAAATGTTTATCATAACAAGTGAATGAGCATCAAAATGAGGGAAATATACATAGAAACGAAAGAAATGTTGATCGTAACAAGCGAATGAGCATCAAAATTAAGGAATATGCATCGAAACGAAGGAAATGTTGATCATAACAAGCGAATGAACTTCAAAATGAAGAAAATATACATCGAAACAAAAGAATTGTTCATCATAACAAGCGAATAAGCATAAAAATAAAGGGAATATGCGTCGAAAAGAAGGAAATGTTAATCATATCAAACGAATGAGCATCGAAATGAAGGAATATGCATCGAAATGAAGGCAATGTTGATCGTAACAAGCGAATGAGCATCAAAATGAAGGAAATATACATCGAAAGGAAGGAAATATTGATCATAACAAGCGAATGAGCATCAAAATGAAGGAATATGCATCGAAATGATGGAAATGTTAATCATAACAAGCGAACCAGCATCAAAATAAAGGAAATATGCATCAAAACGAAGGAAATATTGATCATAACAAGCGAATGAGCTTCAAAATGGAGAAATATGTCTCGAAAAGAAGGAAATGTTGATCGTAATGAGAAAATAAGCATCAAAATGAAGGAAATATGCATCAAAACGATGGAATTGTTGATCATAACAAGAGAAAGAGCATCAAAATGAAGGAATATGTATCGAAACGAAGGAAATGTTGATCGTAATAAGAGAATAAGCATCAAAATGAAGGAAATATGCATCGAAATGAAGGAATTGTTGATCATAACAAGCGAGCATCAAAATGAAGGAAATATGCCTCGAAACGAAGGAAATGTTGATCATAACAACTGAATGAGCATCAAAATAATGGAAATATGCATCAAAACGAAGGAAATGTTGATGGTAACAAGCGAATGAGTGTAAAATGAGGGAATGTGCATTGAAACGAAGGAAATATTGATCATAACAAGCGAATTAGCTTCAAAATAGAGAAATATGTCTCGAAAAGAAGGAAATGTTGATCGTAATGAGAAAATAAGCATCAAAATTAAGGAAATATGCATCAAAACGATGGAATTGTTGATCATAACAAGAGAAAGAGCATCAAAATGAAGGAATATGTATCGAAACGAAGGAAATGTTGATTGTAATGAGAGAATAAGCATCAAAATGAAGAAAATATGCATCGTAATGAAGGAATTGTTGATCATAACAAGCGAGCATCAAAATGAAGGAAATATGCCTCGAAACGAAGGAAATGTTGATCATAACAACTGAATGAGTATCAAAATGATGGAAATATGCATCAAAATGAAGGAAATGTTGATCGTAACAAGCGAATGAGTGTAAAATGAAGGAATATGCATCGAAATGAAGGAAATATTGATCATAACAAGCGAATTAGCTTCAAAATGAAGGAAATATGCATCGAAAAGAAGGAAATGTTGATCATAACAAGCGAATGAGTGTCAAAATGAAGGAATATGCCTCAAAATTAAGGAAATGTTGATCATAACAAGCGAATGAGAATCAAAATGAAGGGAATAAGCTCGAAATGAAGGAAATGTTGATCATAATAAGCGAATGAGCATCAAAATGAGGGAAATATGCATAGAAATGAAGGAAATGTTGATCATAACAAGCGAATGAGCATCAAAATGAAGGAATATGCATAGAAACGAAAGAAATGTTGATCATAACAAGCGAATGAGCATCAAAATGAAGGTAATATGCATCGAAAAGAAGGAAATATTGATTCTAACAAGCGAATAAGCATCAAAATGAAGGAAATGTTGATCATAACAAGTGAATGAGCATCAAAATGATTGAAATATGCATAGAAACAAAGGAAATGTTGATCGTAACAAGCGAATGAGCATCAGAATGAAGGAATATGAATCGAAACGAAGGAAATGTTGATCATAACAAGCGAATGAGCTTCAAAATGAAGAAAATATACATCGAAACGAAAGAATTATTCATCATAACAAGCGAATAAGCATAAAAATAAAGGGAATATGCATCAAAAAGAAGGAAATGTTAATCATATCAAACGAATGAGCATCGAAATGAAGGAATATGCATCGAAATGAAGGCAATGTTGATCATAACAACCGAATGAGCATGAAAATGATGGAAATATGCATCGAAACTAAGGAAATGTTGATCGTAACAAGCAAATGAGTGTCAAAATGAAGGAATATGCATCGAAACGAAGGAAATGTTGATCATAACAAGCGAATAAGCTTCAAAATGAAGGAAATATGCATCGAAAAGAAGGAAATATTGATCATAACAAGCGAATGAGCGTCAAAATGAAGGAATATGCATCGAAATTAAGGAAATGTTGATCATAAAAAGCGAATGAGAATCAAAATGAGGTAAATAAGCTCAAATGAAGGAAATGTTGATCATAATAAGCGAATGAGCATCAGAATGAGGGAAATATGCATAGAAACGAAGGAAATGCTGATCATAAGAAACGAATGAGCATCAAAATGAAGGAATATGCATAGAAACGAAGGAAATGTTGATCATAACAAGTGAATGAGCATCTAAATGAAGGTAATATACATCGAAAAGAATAAAATATTGATTCTAACAAGCGAATGAGCATCAAAATGAAGGAAATGTTGATCATAACAAGTGAATGAGCATCAAAATGAGGGAAATATGCATAGAAACAAAGGAAATGTTGATCGTAATAAGCGAATGAGCATCAAAATGAAGAAAATATACTTCGAAACAAAAGAATTGTTCATCATAACAAGCGAATAAGCATTAAAATGAAAGAAATATGCATCGAAAAGAAGGAAATATTAATCATATCAAACGAATGAGCATCAAAATGAAGGAATATGCATCGAAATGAAGGCAATGTTGATCGTAACAAGCGAATGAACATCAAAATGAAGGAAATATACATCGAAACGAAGGAAATGTTGATCATAACAAGCGAATGAGCATCAAAATGAAGGAATATGCATCGAACGATGGAAATGTTGATCATAACAAGCGAACGAGCATCAAAATGAAGGAAATATGCATAGAAACGAAGGAAATGTTGATCATAACAAGCGAATGAGCATCAAAATGAAGGAATATGCATAGAAACGAAAGAAATGTTGATCATAACAAGCGAATGAGCATCAAAATGAAGGTAATATGCATCGAAAAGAAGGAAATATTGATTCTAACAAGCGAATGAGCATCAAAATGAAGGAAATGTTGATCATAACAAGTGAATGAGCATCAAAATGAGGGAAATATGCATAGAAACAAAGGAAATGTTGATCGTAACAAGCGAATGAGCATCAGAATGAAGGAATATGAATCGAAACGAAGGAAATGTTGATCATAACAAGCGAATGAGCTTCAAAATGAAGAAAATATACATCGAAACGAAAGAATTATTCATCATAACAAGCGAATAACCATAAAAATAAAGGGAATATGCATCGAAAAGAAGGAAATGTTAATCATATCAAACGAATGAGCATCGAAATGAATGAATATGCATCGAAATGAAGGCAATGTTGATCATAACAACCGAATGAGCATGAAAATGATGGAAATATGCATCGAAACTAAGGAAATGTTGATCGTAACAAGCAAATGAGTGTCAAAATGAAGGAATATTCATCGAAACGAAGGAAATGTTGATCATAACAAGCGAATGAGTGTCAAAATGAAGGAATATGCATCAAAATTAAGGAAATGTTGATCATAACAAGCGAATGAGAACCAAAATGAAGGGAATAAGCTCGAAATGAAGGAAATGTTGATCATAATAAGTGAATGAGCATCAAAATGAGGGAAATATGCATAGAAACGAAGGAAATGTTGATCATAACAAGCGAATGAGCATCAAAATGAAGGAATATGCATAGAAACGAAGGAAATGTTGATCATAACAAGCGAATGAGCATCAAAATGAAGGTAATATGCATCGAAAAGAAGGAAATGTTGATTCTAACAAGCGAATGAGCATCAAAATGAAGGAAATGTTGATCATAACAAGTGGATGAGCATCAAAATGAGGGAAATATGCATAGAAACGAAGGAAATGTTGATCGTAACAAGCGAATGAGCATCAGAATGAAGGAATATGCATCGAAACAAAGGAAATGTTGATCATAACAAGCGAATGAGCTTCAAAATGAAGAAAATATACATCGAAACGAAAGAATTGTTCATCATAACAAGCGAATAAGCATAAAAATAAAGGGAATATGCATCGAAAAGAAGGAAATGTTAATCATATCAAACGAATGAGCATCGAAATGAAGGAATATGCATCGAAATGAAGGCAATGTTGATCGTAACAAGCGAATGAGCATCAAAATGAAGGATATATACATCGAAACGAAGGAAATATTGATCATAACAAGCGAATGAGCATCAAAATGAAGGAATATGCATCGAAATGATGGAAATGTTAATCATAACAAACGAACCAACATCAAAATAAAGGAAATATGCATCGAAACGAAGGAAATATTGATCATAACAAGCGAATGAGCATCAAAATGGAGAAATATGTCTCGAAAAGAAGGAAATGTTGATCGTAATGAGAAAATAAGCATCAAAATGAAGGAAATATGCATCGAAACGATGGAATTGTTGATCATAACAAGTGAAAGAGCATCAAAATGAAGAAATATGTATCGAAACGAAGGAAATGTTGATCGTAATGAGAGAATAAGCATCAAAATGAAGGAAATATGCATCAAAATGAAGGAATTGTTGATCATAACAAACGAGCATCAAAATGAAGGAAATATGCCTCGAAACGAAGGAAATGTTGATCATAACAACCGAATGAGCATCAAAATGATGGAAATATGCATGGAAACGAAGGAAATGTTGATCGTAACAAGCGAATGAGTGTCAAAATGAAGGAATATGCATCGAAATGAAGGAAATGTTGATCATAACAAGCGAATGTGCTTCAAAATGAAGGAAATATGCATCGAAAAGAAGGAAATGTTGATCATACAAAGCGAATGAATGTCAAAATGAAGGAATATGCATCAAAATTAAGGAAATGTTGACCATAACAAGCGAATGAGAATCAAAATGAAGGGAATAAGCTCGAAATGAAGGAAATGTTGATCATAATAAGCGAATGAGCATCAAAATGAGGGAAATATGCATAGAAACGAAGGAAATGTTAATCATAACAAGCGAATGAGCATCAAAATGAAGGAATATGCATAGAAACGAAGGAAATGTTGATCATAACAAGCGAAGGAGCATCAAAATAAAGGAATATGTATCTAAACGAAGGAAATGTTGATCGTAATGAGAGGATAAGCATCAAAATGAAGGAAATATGCATCGAAACGATGGAATTGTTGATCATAACAAGCGAAGCAGCATCAAAATGAAGGAAATGTTGATCGTAATGAGAGAATAAGCATCAAAATGAAGGAAATATGCATCAAAACGAAGGAATTGTTGATCATAACAAGCGAGCATCAAAATGAAGGAAATATGCCTCGAAACGAAGGAAATGTTGATCATAACAACCGAATGAGCATCAAAATGATGGAAATATGCATCGAAACGAAGGAAAATGCTGATTGTAACAAGCGAATGAGTGTCAAAATGAAGGAATATGCATCGAAACGAAGGAAATGTTGATCATAACAAGCGAATGTGCTTCAAAATGAAGGAAATATGCATCGAAAAGAAGGAAATGTTAATCATAACAAGCGAATGAGTGTCAAAATGAAGGAATATGCATCAAAATTAAGGAAATATTGATCATAACAAGCGAATGAGAATCAAAATGAAGGGAATAAGCTCGAAATGAAGGAAATGTTGATCATATTAAGCGAATGAGCATCAAAATGAGGGAAATATGCATAGAAACGAAGGAAATGTTGATCATAACAAGCGAATGAGCATCAAAATGAAGGAATATGCATAGAAACGAAGAAAATGTTGATCATAACAAGCGAATGGGCATCAAAATGAAGGTAATATGCATCGAAAAGAAGGAAATGTTGATTCTAACAAGCGAATGAGCATCAAAATGAAGGAAATATTGATCATAACAAGTGAATGAGCATCAAAATGAGGGAAATATGCATAGAAACGAAGGAAATGTTGATCGTAACAAGCGAATGAGCATCAGAATGAAGGAATATGCATCGAAACGAAGGAAATGTTGATCATAACAAGCGAATGAGCTTCAAAATGAAGAAAATATACATCGAAACGAAAGAATTATTCATCATAACAAGCGAATAAGCATAAAAATGAAGGAAATATGCATCAAAAAGAAGGAAATGTTAATCATATTAAACGAATGAGCATCGAAATGAAGGCAATGTTGATCGTAACAAGCGAATGAGCATCTAAATAAAGGAAATATACATCAAAACGAAGGAAATGTTGATCATAACAAGCGAATCAACATCAAAATGAAGGAATACGCATCGAAATGATGGAAATGTTGATTATAACAAGCGAACGAGCATCAAAATAAAGGAAATATGCATCGAAACAAAGGAAATGTTGATTGTAACAAGCGAATGAGCATCAAAATGGAGAAATATGTCTCGAAAAGAAGGAAATGTTGATCGTAATGAGAAAATAAGCATCAAAATGAAGGAAATATGCATCAAAACGATGGAATTGTTGATCATAACAAGTGAAAGAGAATCAAAATGAAGGAATATGTATCGAAACGAACAAAATGTTGATCGTAATGAGAGAATAAGCATCAAAATGAAAGAAATATGCATCGAAATGAAGGAATTGTTGATCATAACAAACGAGCATCAAAATGAAGAAAATATTCCTCGAAACAAAGGAAATGTTGATCATAACAACCGAATGAGCATCAAAATGATGGAAATATGCATGGAAACGAAGGAAATGTTGATCGTAACAAGCGAATGTGTGTCAAAATGAAGGAATATGCATCGAAACGAAGGAAATGTTGATCATAACAAGCAAATGTGCTTCAAAATGAAGGAAATATGCATCGAAAAGAAGGAAATGTTGATCATAACAAGCGAATGAGTGTCAAAATGAAGGAATATGCATCAAAATTAAGGAAATGTTGATCATAACAAGCGAATGAGAATCAAAATGAAGGGAATAAGCTCGAACTGAAGGAATGTTGATCATAATAAGCGAATGAGCATCAAAATGAGGGAAATATGCATAGAAACGAAGGAAATATTGATCATAACAAGCGAATGAGCATCAAAATGAAGGAATATGCATAGAAACGAAGGAAATGTTGATCATAACAAGCGAATGAGCATCAAAATGAAGGTAATATGCATCAAAAAGAAGGAAATGTTGATTCTAACAAGCGAATGAGCATCAAAATGAAGGAAATGTTGATCATAACAAGTGAATGAGCATCAAAATGAGGGAAATTTGCATAGAAACGAAAGAAATGTTGATCGTAACAAGCGAATGAGCATCAGAATGAAGGAATATGCATCGAAACGAAGGAAAGGTTGATCATAACAAGCGAATGAGCTTCAAAATGAAGAAAATATACATCGAAACGAAAGAATTGTTCATCATAACAAGCGAATAAGCATAAAAATAAAGGGAATATGCATCGAAAAGAAGGGAATGTTAATCATATCAAACGAATGACCATCGAAATGAAGGAATATGCATCGAAATGAAGGCAATGTTGATCGTAACAAGCGAATGAGCATCAAAATGAAGGAAATATACATCGAAACGAAGGAAATGTTAATCATAACAAGCGAATGAGCATCAAAATGAAGGAAATATTGATCATAACAAGCGAATGAGCATCAAAATGAAGGAATATGAATCGAAATGATGGAAATGTTAATCATAACAAGCGAACCAGAATCAAAATAAAGGAAATATGCAACGAAACGAAGGAAATATTGATCATAACAAGCGAATGAGCATCAAAATGGAGAAATATGTCTCGAAAAGAAGGAAATGTTGATCGTAATGAGAAAATAAACATCAAAATGAAGGAAATATGCATCAAAACGATGGAATTGTTGATCATAACAAGTGAAAGAGCATCAAAATGAAGGAATATGTATCGAAACTAAGGAAATGTTGATCGTAATGAGAGAATAAGCATCAAAATGAAGGAAATATGCATCGAAATGAAGGAATTGTTGATCATAACAAACGAGCATCAAAATGAAGGAAATATGCCTCGAAACGAAGGAAATGTTGATCATAACAACCGAATGAGCATCAAAATGATGGAAATATGCATGGAAACGAAGGAAATGTTGATCGTAACAAGCGAATGAGTGTCAAAATGAAGGAATACGCATCGAAACGAAGGAAATGTTGATCATAACAAGCAAATGTGCTTCAAAATGAAGGAAATATGCATCGAAAAGAAGGAAATGTTGATCATAACAAGCGAATGAGTGTCAAAATGAAGGAATATGCATCAAAATTAAGGAAATGTTGATCATAACAAGTGAATGAGCATCAAAATGAGGGTAATATGCATAGAAACGAAGGAAATGTTGATCGTAACAAGCGAATGAGCATCAGAATGAAGGAATATGAATCGAAACGAAGGAAATGTTGATCATAACAAGCGAATGAGCTTCAAAATGAAGAAAATATACATCGAAACGAAAGAATTATTCATCATAACAAGCGAATAAGCATAAAAATAAAGGGAATATGCATCGAAAAGAAGGAAATGTTAATCATATCAAACGAATGAGCATCGAAATGTAGGAATATGCATCGAAATGAAGGCAATGTTGATCATAACAACGGAATGAGCATGAAAATGATGGAAATATGCATCGAAACTAAGGAAATGTTGATCGTAACAAGCAAATGAGTGTCAAAATGAAGAAATATTCATCGAAACGAAGGAAATGTTGATCATAACAAGCGAATGAGCTTCAAAATGAAGGAAATATGCATCAAAAGAAGGAAATGTTGATCATACCAAGCGAATGAGTGTCAAAATGAAGGAATATGCATCAAAATTAAGGAAATGTTGATCATAACAAGCGAATGAGAACCAAAATGAAGGGAATAAGCTCGAAATGAAGGAAATGTTGATCATAATAAGTGAATGAGCATCAAAATGAGGGAAATATGCATAGAAACGAAGGAAATGTTGATCATAACAAGCGAATGAGCATCAAAATGAAGGAATATGCATAGAAACGAAGGAAATGTTGATCATAACAAGCGAATGAGCATCAAAATGAAGGTAATATGCATCGAAAAGAAGGAAATGTTGATTCTAACAAGCGAATGAGCATCAAAATGAAGGAAATGTTGATCATAACAAGTGGATGAGCATCAAAATGAGGGAAATATGCATAGAAACGAAGGAAATGTTGATCGTAACAAGCGAATGAGCATCAGAATGAAGGAATATGCATCGAAACAAAGGAAATGTTGATCATAACAAGCGAATGAGCTTCAAAATGAAGAAAATATACATCGAAACGAAAGAATTGTTCATCATAACAAGCGAATAAGCATAAAAATAAAGGGAATATGCATCGAAAAGAAGGAAATGTTAATCATATCAAACGAATGAGCATCGAAATGAAGGAATATGCATCGAAATGAAGGCAATGTTGATCGTAACAAGCGAATGAGCATCAAAATGAAGGATATATACATCGAAACGAAGGAAATATTGATCATAACAAGCGAATGAGCATCAAAATGAAGGAATATGCATCGAAATGATGGAAATGTTAATCATAACAAACGAACCAACATCAAAATAAAGGAAATATGCGTCGAAACGAAGGAAATATTGATCATAACAAGCGAATGAGCATCAAAATGGAGAAATATGTCTCGAAAAGAAGGAAATGTTGATCGTAATGAGAAAATAAGCATCAAAATGAAGGAAATATGCGTCAAAACGATGGAATTGTTGATCATAACAAGTGAAAGAGCATCAAAATGAAGAAATATGTATCGAAACGAAGGAAATGTTGATCGTAATGAGAGAATAAGCATCAAAATGAAGGAAATATGCATCAAAATGAAGGAATTGTTGATCATAACAAACGAGCATCAAAATGAAGGAAATATGCCTCGAAACGAAGGAAATGTTGATCATAACAACCGAATGAACATCAAAATGATGGAAATATGCATGGAAACGAAGGAAATGTTGATCGTAACAAGCGAATGAGTGTCAAAATGAAGGAATATGCATCGAAATGAAGGAAATGTTGATCATAACAAGCGAATGTGCTTCAAAATGAAGGAAATATGCATCGAAAAGAAGGAAATGTTGATCATACAAAGCGAATGAATGTCAAAATGAAGGAATATGCATCAAAATTAAGGAAATGTTGACCATAACAAGCGAATGAGAATCAAAATGAAGGGAATAAGCTCGAAATGAAGGAAATGTTGATCATAATAAGCGAATGAGCATCAAAATGAGGGAAATATGCATAGAAACGAAGGAAATGTTAATCATAACAAGCGAATGAGCATCAAAATGAAGGAATATGCATAGAAACGAAGGAAATGTTGATCATAACAAGCGAAGGAGCATCAAAATAAAGGAATATGTATCTAAACGAAGGAAATGTTGATCGTAATGAGAGGATAAGCATCAAAATGAAGGAAATATGCATCGAAACGATGGAATTGTTGATCATAACAAGCGAAGAAGCATCAAAATGAAGGAAATGTTGATCGTAATGAGAGAATAAGCATCAAAATGAAGGAAATATGCATCAAAACGAAGGAATTGTTGATCATAACAAGTGAGCATCAAAATGAAGGAAATATGCCTCGAAACGAAGGAAATGTTGATCATAACAACCGAATGAGCATCAAAATGATGGAAATATGCATCGAAACGAAGGAAAATTCTGATTGTAACAAGCGAATGAGTGTCAAAATGAAGGAATATGCATCGAAACGAAGGAAATGTTGATCATAACAAGCGAATGTGCTTCAAAATGAAGGAAATATGCATCGAAAAGAAGGAAATGTTAATCATAACAAGCGAATGAGTGTCAAAATGAAGGAATATGCATCAAAATTAAGGAAATATTGATCATAACAAGCGAATGAGAATCAAAATGAAGGGAATAAGCTCGAAATGAAGGAAATGTTGATCATATTAAGCGAATGAGCATCAAAATGAGGGAAATATGCATAGAAACGAAGGAAATGTTGATCATAACAAGCGAATGAGCATCAAAATGAAGGAATATGCATAGAAACGAAGAAAATGTTGATCATAACAAGCGAATGGGCATCAAAATGAAGGTAATATGCATCGAAAAGAAGGAAATGTTGATTCTAACAAGCGAATGAGCATCAAAATGAAGGAAATATTGATCATAACAAGTGAATGAGCATCAAAATGAGGGAAATATGCATAGAAACGAAGGAAATGTTGATCGTAACAAGCGAATGAGCATCAGAATGAAGGAATATGCATCGAAACGAAGGAAATGTTGATCATAACAAGCGAATGAGCTTCAAAATGAAGAAAATATACATCGAAACGAAAGAATTATTCATCATAACAAGCGAATAAGCATAAAAATGAAGGAAATATGCATCAAAAAGAAGGAAATGTTAATCATATTAACGAATGAGCATCGAAATGAAGGCAATGTTGACCGTAACAAGCGAATGAGCATCTCAATAAAGGAAATATACATCAAAACGAAGGAAATGTTGATCATAACAAGCGAATCAACATCAAAATGAAGGAATACGCATCGAAATGATGGAAATGTTGATTATAACAAGCGAACGAGCATCAAAATAAAGGAAATATGCATCGAAACAAAGGAAATGTTGATCGTAACAAGCGAATGAGCATCAAAATGGAGAAATATGTCTCGAAAAGAAGGAAATGTTGATCGTAATGAGAAAATAAGCATCAAAATGAAGGAAATATGCATCAAAACGATGGAATTGTTGATCATAACAAGTGAAAGAGAATCAAAATGAAGGAATATGTATCGAAACGAACAAAATGTTGATCGTAATGAGAGAATAAGCATCAAAATGAAAGAAATATGCATCGAAATGAAGGAATTGTTGATCATAACAAACGAGCATCAAAATGAAGAAAATATTCCTCGAAACAAAGGAAATGTTGATCATAACAACCGAATGAGCATCAAAATGATGGAAATATGCATGGAAACGAAGGAAATGTTGATCGTAACAAGCGAATGTGTGTCAAAATGAAGGAATATGCATCGAAACGAAGGAAATGTTGATCATAACAAGCAAATGTGCTTCAAAATGAAGGAAATATGCATCGAAAAGAAGGAAATGTTGATCATAACAAGCGAATGAGTGTCAAAATGAAGGAATATGCATCAAAATTAAGGAAATGTTGATCATAACAAGCGAATGAGAATCAAAATGAAGGGAATAAGCTCGAACTGAAGGAAATGTTGATCATAATAAGCGAATGAGCATCAAAATGAGGGAAATATGCATAGAAACGAAGGAAATATTGATCATAACAAGCGAATGAGCATCAAAATGAAGGAATATGCACAGAAACGAAGGAAATGTTGATCATAACAAGCGAATGAGCATCAAAATGAAGGTAATATGCATCAAAAAGAAGGAAATGTTGATTCTAACAAGCGAACGAGCATCAAAATGAAGGAAATGTTGATAATAACATGTGAATGAGCATCAAAATGAGGGAAATTTGCATAGAAACGAAAGAAATGTTGATCGTAACAAGCGAATGAGCATCAGAATGAAGGAATATGCATCGAAACAAAGGAAAGGTTGATCATAACAAGCGAATGAGCTTCAAAATGAAGAAAATATACATCGAAACGAAAGAATTGTTCATCATAACAAGCGAATAAGCATAAAAATAAAGGGAATATGAATCGAAAAGAAGGGAATGTTAATCATATCAAACGAATGACCATCGAAATGAAGGAATATGCATCGAAATGAAGGCAATGTTGATCGTAACAAGCGAATGAGCATCAAAATGAAGGAAATATACATCGAAACGAAGGAAATGTTAATCATAACAAGCGAATGAGCATCAAAACGAAGGAAATGTTGATCATAACAAGCGAATCAACATCTAAATGAAGGAATACGCATCGAAATGATGGAAATGTTGATTATAACAAGCGAACGAGCATCAAAATAAAGGAAATATGCATCGAAACAAAGGAAATGTTGATCGTAACAAGCGAATGAGCATCAAAATGGAGAAATATGTCTCGAAAAGAAGGAAATGTTGATCGTAATGAGAAAATAAGCATCAAAATGAAGGAAATATGCATCAAAACGATGGAATTGTTGATCATAACAAGTGAAAGAGAATCAAAATGAAGGAATATGTATCGAAACGAACAAAATGTTGATCGTAATGAGAGAATAAGCATCAAAATGAAAGAAATATGCATCGAAATGAAGGAATTGTTGATCATAACAAACGAGCATCAAAATGAAGAAAATATTCCTCGAAACAAAGGAAATGTTGATCATAACAACCGAATGAGCATCAAAATGATGGAAATATGCATGGAAACGAAGGAAATGTTGATCGTAACAAGCGAATGTGTGTCAAAATGAAGGAATATGCATCTAAACGAAGGAAATGTTGATCATAACAAGCAAATGTGCTTCAAAATGAAGGAAATATGCATCGAAAAGAAGGAAATGTTGATCATAACAAGCGAATGAGTGTCAAAATGATGGAATATGCATCAAAATTAAGGAAATGTTGATCATAACAAGCGAATGAGAATCAAAATGAAGGGAATAAGCTCGAACTGAAGGAAATGTTGATCATAATAAGCGAATGAGCATCAAAATGAGGGAAATATGCATAGAAACGAAGGAAATATTGATCATAACAAGCGAATGAGCATCAAAATGAAGGAATATGCATAGAAACGAAGGAAATGTTGATCATAACAAGCGAATGAGCATCAAAATGAAGGTAATATGCATCAAAAAGAAGGAAATGTTGATTCTAACAAGCGAATGAGCATCAAAATGAAGGAAATGTTGATCATAACAAGTGAATGAGCATCAAAATGAGGGAAATTTGCATAGAAACGAAAGAAATGTTGATCGTAACAAGCGAATGAGCATCAGAATGAAGGAATATGCATCGAAACGAAGGAAAGGTTGATCATAACAAGCGAATGAGCTTCAAAATGAAGAAAATATACATCGAAACGAAAGAATTGTTCATCATAACAAGCGAATAAGCATAAAAATAAAGGGAATATGCATCGAAAAGAAGGGAATGTTAATCATATCAAACGAATGACCATCGAAATGAAGGAATATGCATCGAAATGAAGGCAATGTTGATCGTAACAAGCGAATGAGCATCAAAATGAAGGAAATATACATCGAAACGAAGGAAATGTTAATCATAACAAGCGAATGAGCATCAAAATGAAGGAAATATTGATCATAACAAGCGAATGAGCATCAAAATGAAGGAATATGAATCGAAATGATGGAAATGTTAATCATAACAAGCGAACCAGAATCAAAATAAAGGAAATATGCAACGAAACGAAGGAAATATTGATCATAACAAGCGAATGAGCATCAAAATGGAGAAATATGTCTCGAAAAGAAGGAAATGTTGATCGTAATGAGAAAATAAACATCAAAATGAAGGAAATATGCATCAAAACGATGGAATTGTTGATCATAACAAGTGAAAGAGCATCAAAATGAAGGAATATGTATCGAAACTAAGGAAATGTTGATCGTAATGAGAGAATAAGCATCAAAATGAAGGAAATATGCATCGAAATGAAGGAATTGTTGATCATAACAAACGAGCATCAAAATGAAGGAAATATGCCTCGAAACGAAGGAAATGTTGATCATAACAACCGAATGAGCATCAAAATGATGGAAATATGCATGGAAACGAAGGAAATGTTGATCGTAACAAGCGAATGAGTGTCAAAATGAAGGAATACGCATCGAAACGAAGGAAATGTTGATCATAACAAGCAAATGTGCTTCAAAATGAAGGAAATATGCATCGAAAAGAAGGAAATGTTGATCATAACAAGCGAATGAGTGTCAAAATGAAGGAATATGCATCAAAATTAAGGAAATGTTGATCATAACAAGTGAATGAGCATCAAAATGAGGGTAATATGCATAGAAACGAAGGAAATGTTGATCGTAACAAGCGAATGAGCATCAGAATGAAGGAATATGAATCGAAACGAAGGAAATGTTGATCATAACAAGCGAATGAGCTTCAAAATGAAGAAAATATACATCGAAACGAAAGAATTATTCATCATAACAAGCGAATAAGCATAAAAATAAAGGGAATATGCATCGAAAAGAAGGAAATGTTAATCATATCAAACGAATGAGCATCGAAATGTAGGAATATGCATCGAAATGAAGGCAATGTTGATCATAACAACGGAATGAGCATGAAAATGATGGAAATATGCATCGAAACTAAGGAAATGTTGATCGTAACAAGCAAATGAGTGTCAAAATGAAGAAATATTCATCGAAACGAAGGAAATGTTGATCATAACAAGCGAATGAGCTTCAAAATGAAGGAAATATGCATCAAAAGAAGGAAATGTTGATCATACCAAGCGAATGAGTGTCAAAATGAAGGAATATGCATCAAAATTAAGGAAATGTTGATCATAACAAGCGAATGAGAACCAAAATGAAGGGAATAAGCTCGAAATGAAGGAAATGTTGATCATAATAAGTGAATGAGCATCAAAATGAGGGAAATATGCATAGAAACGAAGGAAATGTTGATCATAACAAGCGAATGAGCATCAAAATGAAGGAATATGCATAGAAACGAAGGAAATGTTGATCATAACAAGCGAATGAGCATCAAAATGAAGGTAATATGCATCGAAAAGAAGGAAATGTTGATTCTAACAAGCGAATGAGCATCAAAATGAAGGAAATGTTGATCATAACAAGTGGATGAGCATCAAAATGAGGGAAATATGCATAGAAACGAAGGAAATGTTGATCGTAACAAGCGAATGAGCATCAGAATGAAGGAATATGCATCGAAACAAAGGAAATGTTGATCATAACAAGCGAATGAGCTTCAAAATGAAGAAAATATACATCGAAACGAAAGAATTGTTCATCATAACAAGCGAATAAGCATAAAAATAAAGGGAATATGCATCGAAAAGAAGGAAATGTTAATCATATCAAACGAATGAGCATCGAAATGAAGGAATATGCATCGAAATGAAGGCAATGTTGATCGTAACAAGCGAATGAGCATCAAAATGAAGGATATATACATCGAAACGAAGGAAATATTGATCATAACAAGCGAATGAGCATCAAAATGAAGGAATATGCATCGAAATGATGGAAATGTTAATCATAACAAACGAACCAACATCAAAATAAAGGAAATATGCGTCGAAACGAAGGAAATATTGATCATAACAAGCGAATGAGCATCAAAATGGAGAAATATGTCTCGAAAAGAAGGAAATGTTGATCGTAATGAGAAAATAAGCATCAAAATGAAGGAAATATGCGTCAAAACGATGGAATTGTTGATCATAACAAGTGAAAGAGCATCAAAATGAAGAAATATGTATCGAAACGAAGGAAATGTTGATCGTAATGAGAGAATAAGCATCAAAATGAAGGAAATATGCATCAAAATGAAGGAATTGTTGATCATAACAAACGAGCATCAAAATGAAGGAAATATGCCTCGAAACGAAGGAAATGTTGATCATAACAACCGAATGAACATCAAAATGATGGAAATATGCATGGAAACGAAGGAAATGTTGATCGTAACAAGCGAATGAGTGTCAAAATGAAGGAATATGCATCGAAATGAAGGAAATGTTGATCATAACAAGCGAATGTGCTTCAAAATGAAGGAAATATGCATCGAAAAGAAGGAAATGTTGATCATACAAAGCGAATGAATGTCAAAATGAAGGAATATGCATCAAAATTAAGGAAATGTTGACCATAACAAGCGAATGAGAATCAAAATGAAGGGAATAAGCTCGAAATGAAGGAAATGTTGATCATAATAAGCGAATGAGCATCAAAATGAGGGAAATATGCATAGAAACGAAGGAAATGTTAATCATAACAAGCGAATGAGCATCAAAATGAAGGAATATGCATAGAAACGAAGGAAATGTTGATCATAACAAGCGAAGGAGCATCAAAATAAAGGAATATGTATCTAAACGAAGGAAATGTTGATCGTAATGAGAGGATAAGCATCAAAATGAAGGAAATATGCATCGAAACGATGGAATTGTTGATCATAACAAGCGAAGCAGCATCAAAATGAAGGAAATGTTGATCGTAATGAGAGAATAAGCATCAAAATGAAGGAAATATGCATCAAAACGAAGGAATTGTTGATCATAACAAGCGAGCATCAAAATGAAGGAAATATGCCTCGAAACGAAGGAAATGTTGATCATAACAACCGAATGAGCATCAAAATGATGGAAATATGCATCGAAACGAAGGAAAATGCTGATTGTAACAAGCGAATGAGTGTCAAAATGAAGGAATATGCATCGAAACGAAGGAAATGTTGATCATAACAAGCGAATGTGCTTCAAAATGAAGGAAATATGCATCGAAAAGAAGGAAATGTTAATCATAACAAGCGAATGAGTGTCAAAATGAAGGAATATGCATCAAAATTAAGGAAATATTGATCATAACAAGCGAATGAGAATCAAAATGAAGGGAATAAGCTCGAAATGAAGGAAATGTTGATCATATTAAGCGAATGAGCATCAAAATGAGGGAAATATGCATAGAAACGAAGGAAATGTTGATCATAACAAGCGAATGAGCATCAAAATGAAGGAATATGCATAGAAACGAAGAAAATGTTGATCATAACAAGCGAATGGGCATCAAAATGAAGGTAATATGCATCGAAAAGAAGGAAATGTTGATTCTAACAAGCGAATGAGCATCAAAATGAAGGAAATATTGATCATAACAAGTGAATGAGCATCAAAATGAGGGAAATATGCATAGAAACGAAGGAAATGTTGATCGTAACAAGCGAATGAGCATCAGAATGAAGGAATATGCATCGAAACGAAGGAAATGTTGATCATAACAAGCGAATGAGCTTCAAAATGAAGAAAATATACATCGAAACGAAAGAATTATTCATCATAACAAGCGAATAAGCATAAAAATGAAGGAAATATGCATCAAAAAGAAGGAAATGTTAATCATATTAAACGAATGAGCATCGAAATGAAGGCAATGTTGATCGTAACAAGCGAATGAGCATCTAAATAAAGGAAATATACATCAAAACGAAGGAAATGTTGATCATAACAAGCGAATCAACATCAAAATGAAGGAATACGCATCGAAATGATGGAAATGTTGATTATAACAAGCGAACGAGCATCAAAATAAAGGAAATATGCATCGAAACAAAGGAAATGTTGATCGTAACAAGCGAATGAGCATCAAAATGGAGAAATATGTCTCGAAAAGAAGGAAATGTTGATCGTAATGAGAAAATAAGCATCAAAATGAAGGAAATATGCATCAAAACGATGGAATTGTTGATCATAACAAGTGAAAGAGAATCAAAATGAAGGAATATGTATCGAAATGAACAAAATGTTGATCGTAATGAGAGAATAAGCATCAAAATGAAAGAAATATGCATCGAAATGAAGGAATTGTTGATCATAACAAACGAGCATCAAAATGAAGAAAATATTCCTCGAAACAAAGGAAATGTTGATCATAACAACCGAATGAGCATCAAAATGATGGAAATATGCATGGAAACGAAGGAAATGTTGATCGTAACAAGCGAATGTGTGTCAAAATGAAGGAATATGCATCGAAACGAAGGAAATGTTGATCATAACAAGCAAATGTGCTTCAAAATGAAGGAAATATGCATCGAAAAGAAGGAAATGTTGATCATAACAAGCGAATGAGTGTCAAAATGAAGGAATATGCATCAAAATTAAGGAAATGTTGATCATAACAAGCGAATGAGAATCAAAATGAAGGGAATAAGCTCGAACTGAAGGAATGTTGATCATAATAAGCGAATGAGCATCAAAATGAGGGAAATATGCATAGAAACGAAGGAAATATTGATCATAACAAGCGAATGAGCATCAAAATGAAGGAATATGCATAGAAACGAAGGAAATGTTGATCATAACAAGCGAATGAGCATCAAAATGAAGGTAATATGCATCAAAAAGAAGGAAATGTTGATTCTAACAAGCGAATGAGCATCAAAATGAAGGAAATGTTGATCATAACAAGTGAATGAGCATCAAAATGAGGGAAATTTGCATAGAAACGAAAGAAATGTTGATCGTAACAAGCGAATGAGCATCAGAATGAAGGAATATGCATCGAAACGAAGGAAAGGTTGATCATAACAAGCGAATGAGCTTCAAAATGAAGAAAATATACATCGAAACGAAAGAATTGTTCATCATAACAAGCGAATAAGCATAAAAATAAAGGGAATATGCATCGAAAAGAAGGGAATGTTAATCATATCAAACGAATGACCATCGAAATGAAGGAATATGCATCGAAATGAAGGCAATGTTGATCGTAACAAGCGAATGAGCATCAAAATGAAGGAAATATACATCGAAACGAAGGAAATGTTAATCATAACAAGCGAATGAGCATCAAAATGAAGGAAATATTGATCATAACAAGCGAATGAGCATCAAAATGAAGGAATATGAATCGAAATGATGGAAATGTTAATCATAACAAGCGAACCAGAATCAAAATAAAGGAAATATGCAACGAAACGAAGGAAATATTGATCATAACAAGCGAATGAGCATCAAAATGGAGAAATATGTCTCGAAAAGAAGGAAATGTTGATCGTAATGAGAAAATAAACATCAAAATGAAGGAAATATGCATCAAAACGATGGAATTGTTGATCATAACAAGTGAAAGAGCATCAAAATGAAGGAATATGTATCGAAACGAAGGAAATGTTGATCGTAATTAGAGAATAAGCATCGAAATGAAGGAAATATGCATCGAAATGAAGGTATTGTTGATCATAACAAACGAGCATCAAAATGAAGGAAATATGCCTCGAAACGAAGGAAATGTTGATCATAACAACCGAATGAGCATCAAAATGATGGAAATATGCATGGAAACGAAGGAAATGTTGATCGTAACAAGCGAATGAGTGTCAAAATGAAGGAATATGCATCGAAACGAAGGAAATGTTGATCATAACAAGCGAATGTGCTTCAAAATGAATGAAATATGCATCGAAAAGAAGGAAATGTTGATCATAACAAGCGAATGAGTGTCAAAATGAAGGAATATGCATCAAAATTAAGGAAATGTTGATCATAACAAGTGAATGAGCATCAAAATGAGGGTAACATGCATAGAAACGAAGGAAATGTTGATCGTAACAAGCGAATGAGCATCAGAATGAAGGAATATGCATCGAAATGAAGGAAATGTTGACCAACAAGCGAATGAGCTTCAAAATGAAGAAAATATACATCGAAACGAAAGAATTGTTCATCATAACAAGCGAATAAGCATAAATATAAAGGGAATATGCATCGAAAAGAAGGAAATGTTAATCATATCAAATGAATGAGCATCGAAATGAAGGAATATGCATCGAAATGAAGGCAATGTTGATCATAACAACCGAATGAGCATCAAAATGATGGAAATATGCATCGAAACGAAGGAAATGTTGATCGTAACAAGCGAATGAGTGTCAAAATAAAGGAATATTCATCGAAACGAAGGAAATGTTGATCATAACAAGCGAATGAGCTTCAAAATGAAGGAAATATGCATCGAAAATAAGGAAATGTTGATCATACCAAGCGAATAAGTGTCAAAATGAAGAAATATGCATCAAAATTAAGGAAATGTTGATCATAACAAGCGAATGAGAATCAAAATGAAGGGAATAAGCTCGAAATTAAGGAAATGTTGATCATAATAAGCGAATGAGCGTCAAAATGAGGAAAATATGCATAGAAACGAAGAAAATATTGATCATAACAAACGAATGAGCATCAAAATGAAGGAATATGCATAGAAACGAAGGAAATGTTGATCATAACAAGCGAATGAGCATCAAAATGAAGGTAATATGCATCGAAAAGAAGGAAATGTTGATTCTAACAAGCGAATGAGCATCAAAATGAAGGAAATGTTGATCATAACAAGTGAATGAGCATCAAAATGAGGGAAATATGCATAGAAATGAAGGAAATGATGATCGTAACAAGCGAATAAGCATCAGAATGAAGGAATATGCATCGAAATGAAGGAAATGTTGATGATAACAAGCGAATGAGCTTCAAAATGAAGAAAATATACTTCGAAACGAAAGAATTGTTCATCATAACAAGCGAATAAGCATAAAAATAAAGGGAATATGCATCGAAAAGAAGGAAATGTTAATCATATCAAACGAGTGAGCATCGAAATAAAGGAATATGCATCGAAATGAAGGCAATGTTGATCGTAACAAGCGAATGAGCATCAAAATGAAGGAAATATACATCGAAACGAAGGAAATATTGATCATAATAAGCGAATGAGCATCAAAATGAAGGAATATGAATCGAAATGATGGAAATGTTAATCATAACAAGTAAACCAGCATCAAAATAAAGAAAATATGCATCGAAACGAAGGAAATATTGATCATAACAAGCGAATGAGCATCAAAATGGAGAAATATGTCTCGAAAAGAAGGAAATGTTGATCGTAATGAGAAAATAAGCATCAAAATGAAGGAAATATGCATCAAAACGATGAAATTGTTGATCATAACAAGTGAAAGAGCATCAAAATGATGGAATATGTATTGAGAGAATAAGCATCAAAATGAAGGAAATATGCATCGAAATGAAGGAATTGTTGATCATAACAAACGAGCATCAAAATGAAGGAAATATGCCTCGAAACGAAGGAAATCTTGATCATAACAACCGAATGAGTATCAAAATGATGGAAATATGCATGGAAACGAAGGAAATGTTGATCGTAACAAGCGAATGAGTGTCAAAATGAAGGAATATGCATCGAAACGAAGGAAATGTTGATCATAACAAGCGAATGTGCTTCAAAATGAAGGAAATATGCATCGAAAAGAAGAAAATGTTGATCATAACAAGCGACTGAGTGTCAAAATGAAGGAATATGCATCAAAATTAAGAAAATGTTGATTATAACAAGCGAATTAGAATCAAAATGAAGGGAATAAGCTCGAAATGAAGGAATGTTGATCATAATAAGCGAATGAGCATCAAAATGAGGGAAATATGCATAGAAACGAAGGAAATGTTGATCATAACAAACAAATGAGCATCAAAATGAAGGAATATGCATAGAAACGAAGGAAATGTTGATCATAACAAGCGAATGAGCATCAAAATGAAGGTAATATGCATCGAAAAGAAGGAAATGTTGATCATAACAAGCGAATGAGTGTCAAAATGAAGGAATATGCATCAAAATTAAGGAAATGTTGATCATAACAAGCGAATTAGAATAAAAATGAAGGGAATAAGCTCGAATTGAAGGAAATGTTGATCATAATAAGCGAATGAGCATCAAAATGAGGGAAATATGCATAGAAACGAAGGAAATGTTGATCGTAACAAGCGAATGAGCATCAGAATGAAGGAATATGCATCGAAACGAAGGAAATGTTGACCATAACAAGCGAATGAGCTTCAAAATGAAGAAAATATACATCGAAACGAAAGAATTGTTCATCATAACAAGTGAATAAGCATAAAAATAAAGGGAATATGCATCGAAAAGAAGGAAATGTTAATCATATCAAATGAATGAGCATCGAAATTAAGGAATATACATCAAAATGAAGGCAATGTTGATCATAACAACCGAATGAGCATCAAAATGATGGAAATATGCATCGAAACGAAGGAAATGTTGATCGTAACAAGCGAATGAGTGTCAAAATAAAGGAATATTCATCGAAACGAAGGAAATGTTGATCATAACAAGCGAATGAGCTTCAAAATGAAGGAAATATGCATCGAAAAGAAGGAAATGTTGATCATACCAAGCGAATGAGTGTCAAAATGAAGGAATATGCATCAAAATTAAGGAAATGTTGATCATAACAAGCGAATGAGAATCAAAATGAAGGGAATAAGCTCGAAATGAAGGAAATGTTGATCATAATAAGCGAATGAGCATCAAAATGAGGAAATATGCATAGAAACGAAGAAAATGTTGATCATAACAAGAGAATGAGCATCAAAATGAAGGAATATGCAAAGAAACGAAGGAAATGTTGATCATAACAAGCGAATGAGCATCAAAATGAAGGTAATATGCATCGAAAAGAAGGAAATGTTGATTCTAACAAGCGAATGAGCATCAAAATGAAGGAAATGTTGATCATAACAAGTGAATGAGCATCAAAATGAGGTAAATATGCATAGAAACGAAGGAAATGTTGATCGTAACAAGCGAATGAGCATCAGAATGAAGGAATATGCATCGAAACGAAGGAAATGTTGATCATAACAAGCGAATGAGCTTCAAAATGAAGAAAATATACATCGAAACGAAAGAATTGTTCATCATAACAAGCGAATAAGCATAAATATAAAAGGAATATGCATCGAAAAGAAGGAAATGTTAATCATATCAAATGAATGAGCATCGAAATGAAGGAATATGCATCGAAATGAAGGCAATGTTGATCGTAACAAGCGAATGAGCATCAAAATGAAGGAAATATACATCGAAACGAAGGAAATATTGATCATAACAAGCGAATGAGCATCAAAATGAAGGAATATGCATCGAAATGATGGAAATGTTAATCATAACAAGCGAACCAGCATCAAAATAAAGGAAATATGCATCGAAACGAAGGAAATGTAGACCATAACAAGCGAATGAGCTTCAAAATGAAGAAAATATACATCGAAACGAAAGAATTGTTCATCATAACAAGGAATAAGCATAAAAATAAATCGAATATGCATAGAAAATAAGGAAATGTTAATCATATCAAATGAATGAGCATCGAAATGAAGGAATATGCATCGAAATGAAGGCAATGTTGATCATAACAACCGAATGAACATCAAAATGATGGAAATATGCATCGAAACGAAGGAAATGTTGATCGTAACAAGCGAATGAGTGTCAAAGTAAAGGAATATTCATCGAAACGAAGGAAATGTTGATCATAACAATCGAATGAGCTTCAAAATGAAGGAAATATGCATCGAAAAGAAGGAAATGTTGATCATACCAAGCGAATGAGTGTCAAAATGAAGGAATATGCATCAAAATTAAGGAAATATTGATCATAACAAGCGAATGAGTGTCTAAATGAAGGGAATAAGCTCGAAATGAAGGAAATGTTGATCATAATAAGCGAATGAGCATCAAAATGAGGAAAATATGCATAGAAACGAAGAAAATGTTGATCATAACAAGCGAATGAGCATCAAAATGAAGGAATATCCAAAGAAACGAAGGAAATGTTGATCATAACAAGCGAATGAGCATCAAAATGAAGGTAATATGCATCGAAAAGAAGGAAATGTTGATTCTAACAAGCGAATGAGCATCAAAATGAAGGAAATGTTGATCATAACAAGTGAATGAGCATCAAAATGAGGTAAATATGCATAGAAACAAAGGAAATGTTGATCGTAACAAGCGAATGAGCATCAGAATGAAGGAATATGCATCGAAACGAAGGAAATGTTGATCATAACAAGCGAATGAGCTTCAAAATGAAGAAAATATACATCGAAACGAAAGAATTATTCATCATAACAAGCGAATAAGCATAAAAATAAAGGGAATATGCATCGAAAAGAAGGGAATGTTAATCATAACAAGCGAATGAGTGTCAAAATGAAGGAATATGCATCAAAATTAAGGAAATGTTGATCATAACAAGCGAATGAGAATCAAAATGAAGGGAATAAGCTCGAACTGAAGGAATGTTGATCATAATAAGCGAATGAGCATCAAAATGAGGGAAATATGCATAGAAACGAAGGAAATATTGATCATAACAAGCGAATGAGCATCAAAATGAAGGAATATGCATAGAAACGAAGGAAATGTTGATCATAACAAGCGAATGAGCATCAAAATGAAGGTAATATGCATCAAAAAGAAGGAAATGTTGATTCTAACAAGCGAATGAGCATCAAAATGAAGGAAATGTTGATCATGACAAGTGAATGAGCATCAAAATGAGGGAAATTTGCATAGAAACGAAAGAAATGTTGATCGTAACAAGCGAATGAGCATCAGAATGAAGGAATATGCATCGAAACGAAGGAAAGGTTGATCATAACAAGCGAATGAGCTTCAAAATGAAGAAAATATACATCGAAACGAAAGAATTGTTCATCATAACAAGCGAATAAGCATAAAAATAAAGGGAATATGCATCGAAAAGAAGGGAATGTTAATCATATCAAACGAATGACCATCGAAATGAAGGAATATGCATCGAAATGAAGGCAATGTTGATCGTAACAAGCGAATGAGCATCAAAATGAAGGAAATATACATCGAAACGAAGGAAATGTTAATCATAACAAGCGAATGAGCATCAAAATGAAGGAAATATTGATCATAACAAGCGAATGAGCATCAAAATGAAGGAATATGAATCGAAATGATGGAAATGTTAATCATAACAAGCGAACCAGAATCAAAATAAAGGAAATATGCAACGAAACGAAGGAAATATTGATCATAACAAGCGAATGAGCATCAAAATGGAGAAATATGTCTCGAAAAGAAGGAAATGTTGATCGTAATGAGAAAATAAACATCAAAATGAAGGAAATATGCATCAAAACGATGGAATTGTTGATCATAACAAGTGAAAGAGCATCAAAATGAAGGAATATGTATCGAAACGAAGGAAATGTTGATCGTAATTAGAGAATAAGCATCGAAATGAAGGAAATATGCATCGAAATGAAGGTATTGTTGATCATAACAAACGAGCATCAAAATGAAGGAAATATGCCTCGAAACGAAGGAAATGTTGATCATAACAACCGAATGAGCATCAAAATGATGGAAATATGCATGGAAACGAAGGAAATGTTGATCGTAACAAGCGAATGAGTGTCAAAATGAAGGAATATGCATCGAAACGAAGGAAATGTTGATCATAACAAGCGAATGTGCTTCAAAATGAATGAAATATGCATCGAAAAGAAGGAAATGTTGATCATAACAAGCGAATGAGTGTCAAAATGAAGGAATATGCATCAAAATTAAGGAAATGTTGATCATAACAAGTGAATGAGCATCAAAATGAGGGTAATATGCATAGAAACGAAGGAAATGTTGATCGTAACAAGCGAATGAGCATCAGAATGAAGGAATATGCATCGAAATGAAGGAAATGTTGACCAACAAGCGAATGAGCTTCAAAATGAAGAAAATATACATCGAAACGAAAGAATTGTTCATCATAACAAGCGAATAAGCATAAATATAAAGGGAATATGCATCGAAAAGAAGGAAATGTTAATCATATCAAATGAATGAGCATCGAAATGAAGGAATATGCATCGAAATGAAGGCAATGTTGATCATAACAACCGAATGAGCATCAAAATGATGGAAATATGCATCGAAACGAAGGAAATGTTGATCGTAACAAGCGAATGAGTGTCAAAATAAAGGAATATTCATCGAAACGAAGGAAATGTTGATCATAACAAGCGAATGAGCTTCAAAATGAAGGAAATATGCATCGAAAATAAGGAAATGTTGATCATACCAAGCGAATAAGTGTCAAAATGAAGAAATATGCATCAAAATTAAGGAAATGTTGATCATAACAAGCGAATGAGAATCAAAATGAAGGGAATAAGCTCGAAATTAAGGAAATGTTGATCATAATAAGCGAATGAGCGTCAAAATGAGGAAAATATGCATAGAAACGAAGAAAATATTGATCATAACAAGCGAATGAGCATCAAAATGAAGGAATATGCATAGAAACGAAGGAAATGTTGATCATAACAAGCGAATGAGCATCAAAATGAAGGTAATATGCATCGAAAAGAAGGAAATGTTGATTCTAACAAGCGAATGAGCATCAAAATGAAGGAAATGTTGATCATAACAAGTGAATGAGCATCAAAATGAGGGAAATATGCATAGAAATGAAGGAAATGATGATCGTAACAAGCGAATAAGCATCAGAATGAAGGAATATGCATCGAAATGAAGGAAATGTTGATGATAACAAGCGAATGAGCTTCAAAATGAAGAAAATATACTTCGAAACGAAAGAATTGTTCATCATAACAAGCGAATAAGCATAAAAATAAAGGGAATATGCATCGAAAAGAAGGAAATGTTAATCATATCAAACGAGTGAGCATCGAAATAAAGGAATATGCATCGAAATGAAGGCAATGTTGATCGTAACAAGCGAATGAGCATCAAAATGAAGGAAATATACATCGAAACGAAGGAAATATTGATCATAATAAGCGAATGAGCATCAAAATGAAGGAATATGAATCGAAATGATGGAAATGTTAATCATAACAAGTAAACCAGCATCAAAATAAAGAAAATATGCATCGAAACGAAGGAAATATTGATCATAACAAGCGAATGAGCATCAAAATGGAGAAATATGTCTCGAAAAGAAGGAAATGTTGATCGTAATGAGAAAATAAGCATCAAAATGAAGGAAATATGCATCAAAACGATGAAATTGTTGATCATAACAAGTGAAAGAGCATCAAAATGATGGAATATGTATTGAGAGAATAAGCATCAAAATGAAGGAAATATGCATCGAAATGAAGGAATTGTTGATCATAACAAACGAGCATCAAAATGAAGGAAATATGCCTCGAAACGAAGGAAATCTTGATCATAACAACCGAATGAGTATCAAAATGATGGAAATATGCATGGAAACGAAGGAAATGTTGATCGTAACAAGCGAATGAGTGTCAAAATGAAGGAATATGCATCGAAACGAAGGAAATGTTGATCATAACAAGCGAATGTGCTTCAAAATGAAGGAAATATGCATCGAAAAGAAGAAAATGTTGATCATAACAAGCGACTGAGTGTCAAAATGAAGGAATATGCATCAAAATTAAGAAAATGTTGATTATAACAAGCGAATTAGAATCAAAATGAAGGGAATAAGCTCGAAATGAAGGAATGTTGATCATAATAAGCGAATGAGCATCAAAATGAGGGAAATATGCATAGAAACGAAGGAAATGTTGATCATAACAAACAAATGAGCATCAAAATGAAGGAATATGCATAGAAACGAAGGAAATGTTGATCATAACAAGCGAATGAGCATCAAAATGAAGGTAATATGCATCGAAAAGAAGGAAATGTTGATCATAACAAGCGAATGAGTGTCAAAATGAAGGAATATGCATCAAAATTAAGGAAATGTTGATCATAACAAGCGAATTAGAATAAAAATGAAGGGAATAAGCTCGAATTGAAGGAAATGTTGATCATAATAAGCGAATGAGCATCAAAATGAGGGAAATATGCATAGAAACGAAGGAAATGTTGATCGTAACAAGCGAATGAGCATCAGAATGAAGGAATATGCATCGAAACGAAGGAAATGTTGACCATAACAAGCGAATGAGCTTCAAAATGAAGAAAATATACATCGAAACGAAAGAATTGTTCATCATAACAAGTGAATAAGCATAAAAATAAAGGGAATATGCATCGAAAAGAAGGAAATGTTAATCATATCAAATGAATGAGCATCGAAATTAAGGAATATACATCAAAATGAAGGCAATGTTGATCATAACAACCGAATGAGCATCAAAATGATGGAAATATGCATCGAAACGAAGGAAATGTTGATCGTAACAAGCGAATGAGTGTCAAAATAAAGGAATATTCATCGAAACGAAGGAAATGTTGATCATAACAAGCGAATGAGCTTCAAAATGAAGGAAATATGCATCGAAAAGAAGGAAATGTTGATCATACCAAGCGAATGAGTGTCAAAATGAAGGAATATGCATCAAAATTAAGGAAATGTTGATCATAACAAGCGAATGAGAATCAAAATGAAGGGAATAAGCTCGAAATGAAGGAAATGTTGATCATAATAAGCGAATGAGCATCAAAATGAGGAAATATGCATAGAAACGAAGAAAATGTTGATCATAACAAGAGAATGAGCATCAAAATGAAGGAATATGCAAAGAAACGAAGGAAATGTTGATCATAACAAGCGAATGAGCATCAAAATGAAGGTAATATGCATCGAAAAGAAGGAAATGTTGATTCTAACAAGCGAATGAGCATCAAAATGAAGGAAATGTTGATCATAACAAGTGAATGAGCATCAAAATGAGGTAAATATGCATAGAAACGAAGGAAATGTTGATCGTAACAAGCGAATGAGCATCAGAATGAAGGAATATGCATCGAAACGAAGGAAATGTTGATCATAACAAGCGAATGAGCTTCAAAATGAAGAAAATATACATCGAAACGAAAGAATTGTTCATCATAACAAGCGAATAAGCATAAATATAAAAGGAATATGCATCGAAAAGAAGGAAATGTTAATCATATCAAATGAATGAGCATCGAAATGAAGGAATATGCATCGAAATGAAGGCAATGTTGATCGTAACAAGCGAATGAGCATCAAAATAAAGGAAATATACATCAAAACGAAGGAAATATTGATCATAACAAGCGAATGAGCATCAAAATGAAGGAATATGCATCGAAATGATGGAAATGTTAATCATAACAAGCGAACCAGCATCAAAATAAAGGAAATATGCATCGAAACGAAGGAAATGTAGACCATAACAAGCGAATGAGCTTCAAAATGAAGAAAATATACATCGAAACGAAAGAATTGTTCATCATAACAAGGAATAAGCATAAAAATAAATCGAATATGCATAGAAAATAAGGAAATGTTAATCATATCAAATGAATGAGCATCGAAATGAAGGAATATGCATCGAAATGAAGGCAATGTTGATCATAACAACCGAATGAACATCAAAATGATGGAAATATGCATCGAAACGAAGGAAATGTTGATCGTAACAAGCGAATGAGTGTCAAAGTAAAGGAATATTCATCGAAACGAAGGAAATGTTGATCATAACAATCGAATGAGCTTCAAAATGAAGGAAATATGCATCGAAAAGAAGGAAATGTTGATCATACCAAGCGAATGAGTGTCAAAATGAAGGAATATGCATCAAAATTAAGGAAATGTTGATCATAACAAGCGAATGAGTGTCTAAATGAAGGGAATAAGCTCGAAATGAAGGAAATGTTGATCATAATAAGCGAATGAGCATCAAAATGAGGAAAATATGCATAGAAACGAAGAAAATGTTGATCATAACAAGCGAATGAGCATCAAAATGAAGGAATATCCAAAGAAACGAAGGAAATGTTGATCATAACAAGCGAATGAGCATCAAAATGAAGGTAATATGCATCGAAAAGAAGGAAATGTTGATTCTAACAAGCGAATGAGCATCAAAATGAAGGAAATGTTGATCATAACAAGTGAATGAGCATCAAAATGAGGTAAATATGCATAGAAACAAAGGAAATGTTGATCGTAACAAGCGAATGAGCATCAGAATGAAGGAATATGCATCGAAACGAAGGAAATGTTGATCATAACAAGCGAATGAGCTTCAAAATGAAGAAAATATACATCGAAACGAAAGAATTATTCATCATAACAAGCGAATAAGCATAAAAATAAAGGGAATATGCATCGAAAAGAAGGGAATGTTAATCATAACAAGCGAATGAGTGTCAAAATGAAGGAATATGCATCAAAATTAAGGAAATGTTGATCATAACAAGCGAATGAGAATCAAAATGAAGGGAATAAGCTCGAACTGAAGGAATGTTGATCATAATAAGCGAATGAGCATCAAAATGAGGGAAATATGCATAGAAACGAAGGAAATATTGATCATAACAAGCGAATGAGCATCAAAATGAAGGAATATGCATAGAAACGAAGGAAATGTTGATCATAACAAGCGAATGAGCATCAAAATGAAGGTAATATGCATCAAAAAGAAGGAAATGTTGATTCTAACAAGCGAATGAGCATCAAAATGAAGGAAATGTTGATCATGACAAGTGAATGAGCATCAAAATGAGGGAAATTTGCATAGAAACGAAAGAAATGTTGATCGTAACAAGCGAATGAGCATCAGAATGAAGGAATATGCATCGAAACGAAGGAAAGGTTAATCATAACAAGCGAATGAGCTTCAAAATGAAGAAAATATACATCGAAACGAAAGAATTGTTCATCATAACAAGCGAATAAGCATAAAAATAAAGGGAATATGCATCGAAAAGAAGGGAATGTTAATCATATCAAACGAATGACCATCGAAATGAAGGAATATGCATCGAAATGAAGGCAATGTTGATCGTAACAAGCGAATGAGCATCAAAATGAAGGAAATATACATCGAAACGAAGGAAATGTTAATCATAACAAGCGAATGAGCATCAAAATGAAGGAAATATTGATCATAACAAGCGAATGAGCATCAAAATGAAGGAATATGAATCGAAATGATGGAAATGTTAATCATAACAAGCGAACCAGAATCAAAATAAAGGAAATATGCAACGAAACGAAGGAAATATTGATCATAACAAGCGAATGAGCATCAAAATGGAGAAATATGTCTCGAAAAGAAGGAAATGTTGATCGTAATGAGAAAATAAACATCAAAATGAAGGAAATATGCATCAAAACGATGGAATTGTTGATCATAACAAGTGAAAGAGCATCAAAATGAAGGAATATGTATCGAAACGAAGGAAATGTTGATCGTAATTAGAGAATAAGCATCAAAATGAAGGAAATATGCATCGAAATGAAGGTATTGTTGATCATAACAAACGAGCATCAAAATGAAGGAAATATGCCTCGAAACGAAGGAAATGTTGATCATAACAACCGAATGAGCATCAAAATGATGGAAATATGCATGGAAACGAAGGAAATGTTGATCGTAACAAGCGAATGAGTGTCAAAATGAAGGAATATGCATCGAAACGAAGGAAATGTTGATCATAACAAGCGAATGTGCTTCAAAATGAATGAAATATGCATCGAAAAGAAGGAAATGTTGATCATAACAAGCGAATGAGTGTCAAAATGAAGGAATATGCATCAAAATTAAGGAAATGTTGATCATAACAAGTGAATGAGCATCAAAATGAGGGTAATATGCATAGAAACGAAGGAAATGTTGATCGTAACAAGCGAATGAGCATCAGAATGAAGGAATATGCATCGAAATGAAGGAAATGTTGACCAACAAGCGAATGAGCTTCAAAATGAAGAAAATATACATCGAAACGAAAGAATTGTTCATCATAACAAGCGAATAAGCATAAATATAAAGGGAATATGCATCGAAAAGAAGGAAATGTTAATCATATCAAATGAATGAGCATCGAAATGAAGGAATATGCATCGAAATGAAGGCAATGTTGATCATAACAACCGAATGAGCATCAAAATGATGGAAATATGCATCGAAACGAAGGAAATGTTGATCGTAACAAGCGAATGAGTGTCAAAATAAAGGAATATTCATCGAAACGAAGGAAATGTTGATCATAACAAGCGAATGAGCTTCAAAATGAAGGAAATATGCATCGAAAATAAGGAAATGTTGATCATACCAAGCGAATGAGTGTCAAAATGAAGAAATATGCATCAAAATTAAGGAAATGTTGATCATAACAAGCGAATGAGAATCAAAATGAAGGGAATAAGCTCGAAATTAAGGAAATGTTGATCATAATAAGCGAATGAGCGTCAAAATGAGGAAAATATGCATAGAAACGAAGAAAATATTGATCATAACAAGCGAATGAGCATCAAAATGAAGGAATATGCATAGAAACGAAGGAAATGTTGATCATAACAAGCGAATGAGCATCAAAATGAAGGTAATATGCATCGAAAAGAAGGAAATGTTGATTCTAACAAGCGAATGAGCATCAAAATGAAGGAAATGTTGATCATAACAAGTGAATGAGCATCAAAATGAGGGAAATATGCATAGAAATGAAGGAAATGATGATCGTAACAAGCGAATAAGCATCAGAATGAAGGAATATGCATCGAAATGAAGGAAATGTTGATGATAACAAGCGAATGAGCTTCAAAATGAAGAAAATATACTTCGAAACGAAAGAATTGTTCATCATAACAAGCGAATAAGCATAAAAATAAAGGGAATATGCATCGAAAAGAAGGAAATGTTAATCATATCAAACGAGTGAGCATCGAAATAAAGGAATATGCATCGAAATGAAGGCAATGTTGATCGTAACAAGCGAATGAGCATCAAAATGAAGGAAATATACATCGAAACGAAGGAAATATTGATCATAATAAGCGAATGAGCATCAAAATGAAGGAATATGAATCGAAATGATGGAAATGTTAATCATAACAAGTAAACCAGCATCAAAATAAAGAAAATATGCATCGAAACGAAGGAAATATTGATCATAACAAGCGAATGAGCATCAAAATGGAGAAATATGTCTCGAAAAGAAGGAAATGTTGATCGTAATGAGAAAATAAGCATCAAAATGAAGGAAATATGCATCAAAACGATGAAATTGTTGATCATAACAAGTGAAAGAGCATCAAAATGATGGAATATGTATTGAGAGAATAAGCATCAAAATGAAGGAAATATGCATCGAAATGAAGGAATTGTTGATCATAACAAACGAGCATCAAAATGAAGGAAATATGCCTCGAAACGAAGGAAATCTTGATCATAACAACCGAATGAGTATCAAAATGATGGAAATATGCATGGAAACGAAGGAAATGTTGATCGTAACAAGCGAATGAGTGTCAAAATGAAGGAATATGCATCGAAACGAAGGAAATGTTGATCATAACAAGCGAATGTTCTTCAAAATGAAGGAAATATGCATCGAAAAGAAGAAAATGTTGATCATAACAAGCGACTGAGTGTCAAAATGAAGGAATATGCATCAAAATTAAGAAAATGTTGATTATAACAAGCGAATTAGAATCAAAATGAAGGGAATAAGCTCGAAATGAAGGAATGTTGATCATAATAAGCGAATGAGCATCAAAATGAGGGAAATATGCATAGAAACGAAGGAAATGTTGATCATAACAAACAAATGAGCATCAAAATGAAGGAATATGCATAGAAACGAAGGAAATGTTGATCATAACAAGCGAATGAGCATCAAAATGAAGGTAATATGCATCGAAAAGAAGGAAATGTTGATCATAACAAGCGAATGAGTGTCAAAATGAAGGAATATGCATCAAAATTAAGGAAATGTTGATCATAACAAGCGAATTAGAATAAAAATGAAGGGAATAAGCTCGAATTGAAGGAAATGTTGATCATAATAAGCGAATGAGCATCAAAATGAGGGAAATATTCATAGAAACGAAGGAAATGTTGATCGTAACAAGCGAATGAGCATCAGAATGAAGGAATATGCATCGAAACGAAGGAAATGTTGACCATAACAAGCGAATGAGCTTCAAAATGAAGAAAATATACATCGAAACGAAAGAATTGTTCATCATAACAAGTGAATAAGCATAAAAATAAAGGGAATATGCATCGAAAAGAAGGAAATGTTAATCATATCAAATGAATGAGCATCGAAATTAAGGAATATACATCAAAATGAAGGCAATGTTGATCATAACAACCGAATGAGCATCAAAATGATGGAAATATGCATCGAAACGAAGGAAATGTTGATCGTAACAAGCGAATGAGTGTCAAAATAAAGGAATATCCATCGAAACGAAGGAAATGTTGATCATAACAAGCGAATGAGCTTCAAAATGAAGGAAATATGCATCGAAAAGAAGGAAATGTTGATCATACCAAGCGAATGAGTGTCAAAATGAAGGAATATGCATCAAAATTAAGGAAATGTTGATCATAACAAGCGAATGAGAATCAAAATGAAGGGAATAAGCTCGAAATGAAGGAAATGTTGATCATAATAAGCGAATGAGCATCAAAATGAGGAAATATGCATAGAAACGAAGAAAATGTTGATCATAACAAGAGAATGAGCATCAAAATGAAGGAATATGCAAAGAAACGAAGGAAATGTTGATCATAACAAGCGAATGAGCATCAAAATGAAGGTAATATGCATCGAAAAGAAGGAAATGTTGATTCTAACAAGCGAATGAGCATCAAAATGAAGGAAATGTTGATCATAACAAGTGAATGAGCATCAAAATGAGGTAAATATGCATAGAAACGAAGGAAATGTTGATCGTAACAAGCGAATGAGCATCAGAATGAAGGAATATGCATCGAAACGAAGGAAATGTTGATCATAACAAGCGAATGAGCTTCAAAATGAAGAAAATATACATCGAAACGAAAGAATTGTTCATCATAACAAGCGAATAAGCATAAATATAAAAGGAATATGCATCGAAAAGAAGGAAATGTTAATCATATCAAATGAATGAGCATCGAAATGAAGGAATATGCATCGAAATGAAGGCAATGTTGATCGTAACAAGCGAATGAGCATCAAAATAAAGGAAATATACATCGAAACGAAGGAAATATTGATCATAACAAGCGAATGAGCATCAAAATGAAGGAATATGCATCGAAATGATGGAAATGTTAATCATAACAAGCGAACCAGCATCAAAATAAAGGAAATATGCATCGAAACGAAGGAAATGTAGACCATAACAAGCGAATGAGCTTCAAAATGAAGAAAATATACATCGAAACGAAAGAATTGTTCATCATAACAAGGAATAAGCATAAAAATAAATCGAATATGCATAGAAAATAAGGAAATGTTAATCATATCAAATGAATGAGCATCGAAATGAAGGAATATGCATCGAAATGAAGGCAATGTTGATCATAACAACCGAATGAACATCAAAATGATGGAAATATGCATCGAAACGAAGGAAATGTTGATCGTAACAAGCGAATGAGTGTCAAAGTAAAGGAATATTCATCGAAACGAAGGAAATGTTGATCATAACAATCGAATGAGCTTCAAAATGAAGGAAATATGCATCGAAAAGAAGGAAATGTTGATCATACCAAGCGAATGAGTGTCAAAATGAAGGAATATGCATCAAAATTAAGGAAATGTTGATCATAACAAGCGAATGAGTGTCTAAATGAAGGGAATAAGCTCGAAATGAAGGAAATGTTGATCATAATAAGCGAATGAGCATCAAAATGAGGAAAATATGCATAGAAACGAAGAAAATGTTGATCATAACAAGCGAATGAGCATCAAAATGAAGGAATATCCAAAGAAACGAAGGAAATGTTGATCATAACAAGCGAATGAGCATCAAAATGAAGGTAATATGCATCGAAAAGAAGGAAATGTTGATTCTAACAAGCGAATGAGCATCAAAATGAAGGAAATGTTGATCATAACAAGTGAATGAGCATCAAAATGAGGTAAATATGCATAGAAACAAAGGAAATGTTGATCGTAACAAGCGAATGAGCATCAGAATGAAGGAATATGCATCGAAACGAAGGAAATGTTGATCATAACAAGCGAAT